>JBBMEG010000018.1:12459705-12499705 GCA_037832605.1 Cyclanthera cordifolia
GCCCCATAAAAGCAAGGTTCTTTATCGAGGAAAAGAAAATTGAAAAGAGGAATGAGAAAAAAAAAAAAAAAAAAAAAAAAAAAAAAAAAAAAAAAAAAAACACTTTCCAATGGATGTCCACATGAAAATATTAAACCTTGCTAAAGACCACACCTCAAAAATTTACATGTGTACTGAAGTGTATTGTTTATATCATTTTAGATGAGTGTTCAATAGCATTTTCGGGCCAATGTATTTATACAACTTATTTCTTAGTTAATAGAAATGTCATCGTCCGTTTTTAATGATGACGTTTCTTTTGTTCTTTTTTTCCCCCACTAAAAAAGTGTTTCCTATTTCACCTAAAATAATTGGTTGCACTTGTTTTCCTCGAGCTGTTAAACCTCATCGTACCAAGCTAGACTCAAAATCTGTAAAAATGCATGTTTCTCGGTCATTCATGTGTTTAAAACAGATATAATTGCTACTGTATCTTGTCTTGTCAGATGTTGCATTTTTTGAATGTATGTCATTTAGTATGTCGTTATCAAGTTAATATCTGGAGACAAGTGACTTGTTAATTAATTAGATCGTTCCTTTTTCGTCCCTCACTGTTTTGTCTCTTTTTGTACCTATCCCACCTCATCCACCCATTACTCACGTTGACTCTAGGCTTCCACAACAGCAACCTATAGGCACATGCCTTGCGTCAAGAAATTTTTCATTATGAACCTGAGACCGAGCAATGATCTTGATCCGCACATAGCCCTAAATAAAGGTAAGCATACATGTACTTATATCATATCTTTGGTTGTCTCATATCACTAGTTTTATCATCTACATATTTTTTCTTACATCTCTTGATTCTACATCTATTCCTCAATATATTCGTGAAGCTTTGTCTCATTTCGACTAGCGTCAAGCAATAATCAAAGAAATGATAGCTTCAAATGGCAATGGCACTTGGAAGTACCCATCTTGTCCGTAGAGAAAAAAGTCATTTGGTTGCAAATGAATATTTGCACTAAAGGTTAACTTTGTGGATTAGTTGCTCGGTCAGAAAAAAGCACTCGAGTATTTTTTGGGTATTGAAGTGAGAAACAAGAAAATTATCTTTTTGTCCTAACGAAAATATGTTCTTGATTTGTTGTATGAGACAGGAAAATCGGGAGTGAAACCATGCAACTCTAATGATACTAAATTTGCAACCCAGTCATTTAAAGATCCTGAGAGACCCAAAAGATTGGTTGGGACGTTAAATTATTTACCAATGAAAAGATCAGATATAGCATATTCATTAAGTGTGGTGAGTTAATATATGTCATCACCGACAGTGGATCATGGAATTGCAATAGAACAAAACAAACTCTAAGCAACTCTAAGCTACTTGAAAGTTACACCTCAGTGAGGGATCTTTTACAACGATCATGATCGCATAAAGGTTGAATGTTTTTCAAATGCATATTGTGCAAAATCCAAAGAAGATAAGAGATCGACTTCTAAATATTGTGTCTAAATAGGAAACAATTTGGTGTCATGGAAAAACAAGAAACAAAATGTGGTATCACGATCAGAATTGAATTAGAATATAAAGTCATGGTACAATCTGTGTTTTGTGTAGAACACCAGCTAAAGTATTCTTAAATACTACTAAGCCAGAAAAATTGTGGTGTGATAAACAAGTTGTCGTCCATATAGCTTCTAACACACTGTTTCATGAAAGGATTGAGCATATTGAAGTAGATTGTCATTTTGTTCGTGAGAAAATAAAGTGGAAATAAGTTTCTACTAACTATGTGAAGACGAGAAACAGTTTAGGAGCATTGAATACAAGAACAAATTATCTTTGCAACAAATATTTACATTCGGCATGATAAATGTATTTGCTCGAGCTTGGAGGAGAGTGTTATAGTATATAAATGTATATAAGTATATTATTTACGTTTGTCCTTTTTTTATAACACAGGAACTTGGAGCTTTGCTCTTCCAAAACCCAAGGGTACCACTAGTCGTCCCTAGAACGTGGCACTGGAATACATCGGAGGAGTGGAGAGTGGAGACACAATTGGGAGGTGTATACAAACATTTACGTTTGTCCTTTTTTAAAATTGTACGTTTTCGGTTAGAGTTCCTAGTATCTTTATTTTTATGTGTATCCCTACATATATGTTTTAAGTCTTGTGAATAAAACACGACTTCTATTTTTTCTCATTAAAATTTACCTACCTCATTACAAATACGAAAATAAACAGCAGCAGCCTCTCTGAACTGTTCTCTTGCCTTCAACAACTCTGCAGACCAAAGACCACAGCGTGTTGCATTTAGGTGACCAGATGGGCCCATTTTCTGCATGTATTTAAAATCAATTAACTAGAACAAACTTTATAGACCTAAAAACACAGTAGCTTATAAGAAAACCATCAATCAAAAAGATAGTATTGATATATCTATTCTTTTTTATAGATTTAAAACTTAGATAATATCATTTTGTTGAACAAATAAGATCGCAAAAATGAAGGATGTCGTGGGAACTACAAAAAAAAAAAAAAAAATTATAAACAAACAAACCCTTCGCTATAAGAGAACTTAAGACTATAGCTGCTAAAGATGGGGGAGAATTCAGGGAGAGAAAGAGCTCTAGTAAATAACCAAAGAAAAGACTTGAAACTCGTAGCCTTATCCTCAAAGAGTACGGACTCCTTTCTTTTTCTTAACGAAACTTTTCATTGACAAAATGAAAAGAGACTAATATTCAAAGGATACAAGGTAATGGACTACAATTGTTCACTGCCTCGTTAAACTAGTTCACTAAAGAGTAGGATGGAAAACTAAGAAGGCCAAAGAGATGATCCAGAGATCCCACATTCAATGGGAGAGTTTGGATAAGAAACAATTTTATTAATACGATGAAATTATAATGGAGGGCACTCGGCCCTACAAAAGAGATATCCAATTGTTAACAAGGATATCGAAGTTATAATCCTTAAATAAATCGGATTGTTTACACCAAGTTATAGCAAGAATTGTAACATTTTCAAAAAACAAATCAAAGCCGACTTCAATCCCTTAAATTTCAATTAGATTCTGGCATGGATGTTGAGGTTCCTATAAGATAGGCTCCAACAAAAAATCTTGATATTCTTGGAGGCTTTAAATTTCCAAATAAATTATCAAACAAAACGTAGGCCGTTTTAGTTTCTGCATTGTTTTAGTCAACTTCATTGAAGTATATTTTGTGGTGAAGCGTCCTGAAGAGTCTAGAAACCATAGAGCAAGAGCTCTTTCCATTAACACAAATAAAAGAATACAAACAAGAAGTACCCCTTTGTAAATATAAATTAAAAATGAACAATTAATTAAATACATGTAATTAATATTTAAAAAACATATATTTGAAATAGAACTTGCACTTCATCACAGACAAGAGTTTGTACAGAAAACTTATAACTGCCCAAGAAAATAAGCAACCACACAGCTTCCGTATTCAGAACATCAAGGAAGAAAATATTAAAAGAAAAAATCGTACCAAATAAGTATTGAAGGCATTTTCCATGCAATACTCAGCTTCCTTTCTTGATTGGTCCAGCAAAAAGTATGCAAGCCCCATCATCTCCTGCAAAAAAGTAATAAATAAAAGTAGTGAACGTGGTAAGAGTAGAAAATAAATGACGACAGAAAAATTAAAACAGAGGAACCAATACAAAACATGTACAGGAAAAGGCAGGTTATAACCATGAGAAACGCTATGAAAGCCATAAAACTGCTCTACTGACCAGTGACTCTACTTTTAAATAAATGGAGAAGAAAGAAGTCACAAAGGAAAGCTTAAAAGAACAACTACTTGAGAAAGTGTTTCATTTATTTGAAGAAAGCACTTCCAGGAGGCAGTCCCTTGACCTTTACCATACATGGATAAGTCACAACGTTGTCCCCTGGCGCTAAACTACAATCAAACACGGACAACAGCTACCATTATCCGATCACATTTTTCCTTCTTCTTCTGAAACATTGGGAGTAGTATTCCATCCTACTAAAGTAGCAACTGGGATTTCGACCATGAGAAAAGATTTTAATGATATTGATTCTGTATCTGCCAGGTATAATGAGGATGCTAAAGATTGGTGGGCCATGCATAGTTACTATGCATCAATGCTTCAATCAATTGTTTTTAAGATACCAGGACAACCTTCCTCATCTTCATGTTGTGAGAAAATTTGGAGCACATAGTTATTAACTCAGGTAGACAAAACAAGATGATGCCACGACATATGGATGTTTTAGGGCAGTGAATCCACAACTCACTTATCAACTCTGCTTCTGGTAAAACAGTGGAAACTATGCTCCTTCAATCAGTTTTGTTTGTGCCACAACTTGAATACAATCTATTGTATGTGAGTAAACTGAATAAAGATCAGAATTGTGAGACTAAATTCTGTGCACATTCATGTATTTTTTAGGACTTAGGATCGGGAAGGACAATTGGCAGTGCTGAATTATGTGGAGTGTTGTAGCTTTTTTTCTTTTATATAGGCAACAAACTTTTCGTTAAGAAAATGAAAAGAGGCAAAGCTCTTTGGATACAAAACCCACAAGGGAGAATAGAAATAAAAGCAATAGGCAGAAAATAACAAAAATGGATACAACTTAAAAGAAGGGAGTGGATAAAATGATAACATGATTAGAGACTTTTTTTTGGAAGGGGCTCGTGGTGATGGTGGTGTTCAACTAAGAAGCACGGGCACGAACACGGGACACAGACACGACCAGACACGGCGACACGCCAATTTTGAAAAAACTAGGACACGGACACATTTGGGATATGTCAATTTTTTATATATATTTATATGTATGTGTATATACACACACACATATATAATAACTAGAACAAATAATATGAAAACAATAAATGATTTTATTCAAAGTACTTTGATTTTTACTCTTTTTCTATGCTTGAATGTTTTTTAAGAAATCATTTGCTTGGTGGGATTTAGAGATTTACACAAGAGAGAGGACTCGTTGGAGTTTGAGTGGAAGGATGTGAGCCGACTCTAGTTTTATTTAGAAAAAGAAACCGTTCATTGATTAATGGTGAGGCGATTCTTATTGAAGATGGATTGGCGGAGATGCAAAGTGACTAAGAGGAAGATGAACCATTCTCTTCTGTAACGTAGGCATCAATTAGATTGTTGGAGAAGTTTTCTTGGTTCAATTCAATATTATATTAGGTTAATTTTTCTTTTTTTTTTAAGATAAAAAAATGCGAGTTTAACTTTTTAAGAGTGGGCTAATTAAAAAAAATAAAATGATCATTTTTCAATTCAAACTATTTTTTTTCAAAAAAAAGAACTTGCAAACGAGTCCTTCCGGTGTTCTGGCCGTGTCCGTTATTAAATAAATAAATAAACTGGACACTTCAATTCGCGTGTCCGACACGGACACTCTGCCCAAAATGAAGTGTTCGTGCTTTATAGGTGTTCACGATGTTAAATTGGCCACAACTCAGTTTCCCAAGCTTATGGGAGGACTTGGGATTGGCAACTTTGAGCTGAAAAACAAAGCACTTTTGGCAAAGTGGACTTGGCTTATTGCACACAAGGGTTCTTCCCTTTGGCATAAATTCATTGTTGTGAAATATTATGGTAGAATTGTTGGTGACTGTTGGCCCCTCGTTGTTTGCTTTCCTTCAAATAAATCGCCTTGGAAGGCTATTAGTAATTGTTCACAATTGATATCTGATAGAGCAGTCAGACGCATTGGTGACAGAATTAATACCCTTTTTTGGAAAGATGTTTGGTTAACAAATGTTCCTCTATACATTAAATATCCTCGTCTTCACCGTTTGACTTTGAATCAATCTGTCTCGATCCTTATGCTTGGAATGTTAGTTCTATCGCATGAAATCTTCGATCTCGTCGTAATTTGACTAACATGCAAACTAGTGAGTAGGTTTCGTTGTATGACTTACTTCCGGTTGTTCATATTACTAATGTTATGGACTCCTGGTTTTGGCCTCTTGAACATTTTGGAGTTTTCATTGTTAAATCTTTAGTTGCTAGTCTGGTTAGAGGGAACGACCCACATTCAAGGGTGTTTACGGGGTAATTTGGAAGGGCGAATATCCAAGGAAATTAAAGGTCTTTTTGTGGGAGCTTAGTCTGTGTGCAGTCAATACTTATGATTGTTTGCAACGTTGCATGTCGTACATGGCCTTATCTCCAACTTGATGTCCAATGTGTCATTCTAGCTTGGAATCTGCGAGTCACTTGTTTGTTAATTGCTTGCTTACCCTCTCATCCTGGCATCGCTATTCAAACACTTTTGATTGGCCTTTGGTGTTGCTGCTTAATATTAAGGATTTCTTATCGTCGATCATAGTGAATGTTCCTTTTGGTGGACTGTGGAAAAGTCTGCGGTTGGCCTAAGGAAAAGCCTTAATTTGGAATATTCGGTTGGAGAGGAACAAAAGATTTTTTAGGGATATTGTTTATAGCACTAATCGACTAGAGGAACTTATTCTTACTCCGGTTTATTTTTTGTGCAAAAACATCTATCCACTTAATGTATTTGGTTTGTCTTATTTTGTTTTGCATTGACGATTTTTTTTGTAATTGGCTAAATGCCTCTAGAAACCCATGTAATTTCATTTTCATCGATGAATGAAATGTTTATTTTTCTAAAAAAAAAAAATCAATTGACTATAGCTATTGCAAAAAATCTGGGACGTCATGCTCAGATGAAGCATGTTAAGATCGACCATCACTTGCCCACAACCGGCCAAAAAGGGAAGGACTTTTCTCTCTGTCGTCAGTGAAAAGATCATGGTTAATATCATTAAATTGAAATATGTGTTATCACAACACAAGTTGCGATATATTGACCAGGCACTCCATCGACCCAGTCTTGGTGGATTAATATCCAAGCTCGAAATGCAAAGCATATATCATCTGACTTGAGAGGGAGTGTAGAAAACCAAGCTAGTTATAACGTATCCCTTGTATTTCTCTAATTTATTGAGTCCTTGTATTTTTTAAATTAATTTAGTTTGTTTATATCCTATTATTAGAGAAGTTAGTTTACCTTCTATTACCATGGAGGTTAGTTTAGAACTCTTTTATATAAATGTGTATGTTACTTCACTTGAATGAATAAAAAAGAATACATATTATTCTCCTACATAGCTTCATTCCTATATATAGACTTGACTAACATGAATAAAATCAAAACGACTTTTCCGTCTCTCTAACGTTCAACATGCACCCGCATCAGCTATCACCTTGACAGATAGGTTGTAATCCCCTGTTTAAGGGGCTGGTTTGATAAATGTTACACCTACAATGTCTTTATCTTCAGTCATATACTTCCTTAACTTGCATTCAACCTTATTTCGATTAGTCAGTTCACTCGTGACCTAAATTATTTTCTCTCACTTTTATTTGTTACTGTTTGTTTCAATATCATATGATGAAGAAGATTATTGATAAAGGATATAAGTTAGGAGGCCTTTATATACTCGATCAACAATAAGTGAAAGATGTAGCATGCTCAAGTACTGAGTCTTTATATGAAGTTCACTATCGGTTTGGTCATCCATCTTTGTCAGTTCGGAAAAAACATGTATACAACATTTAACACTATATCTTTTTTAAATTGTGAGTCTTGTCAGTTTGTTAAATTTCACCTCTTAGTTCGAGTCCTCGAGTCAATAAACAAGTTGATGTTTCCTTTGATTTAGTTCATCCAGATGTTTGGGGTTCGAATCCTTCAATGTCTAAAACAAGCTTTTGTTAATGTTAACTTTTGTCAATAATTATTTTTGTCTAACTTGGTCTATCTAATGAAGAATCGTTCTAAGTTATTTTCTAACTATGTACTTTTAGTGCTGAAATTCGAAATCAGTTTAATGTTTCTAATAAATTCTTGTGTGCTGATAACAGTGGTGAATACTTTTATAATATTCTAGGATCTTACTTACGTGACAAATGCATTATTCATCACTATGTGACCGTGCATATGTAATGAACCACATATTGTTTTGTTGTGTTCAATATGAGTATTACTAAGACAATATATGCACATATGTTATAAAAATAAAATTACAGAAACAGTGCCCCCAATGTATTCATGTTTTGCATTTCTAGTAATTGGAGTAAAGCAAAGTCTATCAAGTTTTGCATATGTATTCATGTTTTGCATTACTAAGAGTCTAAGACAATAACAGCAAAGTCTTGAACCTACCTGGACACCAGCGTAGCGTTTCCAAGCTTTATCAAGTTTGTAGTCAGTAGAAATTAGGCGATAATTGGACAATGCAAGTTCGTAATCCCGCAACATGAAGGCATAGTCACCCAATACTCTAATCTGAGACTCGATGGAACTATAGGTATACCTTCAATGACAAGTATAAAAATTTATGAGAGCATATACAAAGGAGCAAAGCAAGGTCAAGAAAGTAAACAAATGAAAATTCTACAATGGGCCACTTGGAGAATCTACTGTATCCTCTTTTCCCTTTCTCCACCACAGGTTTTTAATCTGATTTCTGAAACCTTTCCTTGTAGCAGACACCTAATCATGGAAGATTGAAATGCCAATATGAAACTGTATAGAAAAATAAAACCAGCCAATATCTCATATAAAAAAGCATATGATTTTTGCACAGAACTTCTGGAAACCAAAATGCAATACCTGCTGATTTAATGCTCGTACTTTTTGCTCCATGTAGGGAATGATATGTTTTGACGAAAAATCTTGCATCAACTCCCTGATCTGTTTCACAATCAACGCAGTAAGTCGCCCCCCAACAAAAGCATACGCACACAGTAGCCATTAAAGCACATAGCAAATACTAGTAGTCATAACAGAAATTTACTTCAATTAGATCCTCGTTGCTAAGAAAGCAGCCAAGTCGCTTTCCATTTGAAGCATCGGACTTCTGTTACATAAGAACGGGAGGTTACAGCCCTGATCACCAATTCTTCATCAAAGACATTGTGAAGAACAATAGAATTAACTTGTTAAGAATTCATAAACATATTTAAATAACAGCGGTTTGAGTGACCTACAAATAAGCTCCAAGGATCATCTTGTCGTTCATTGAGTCCATCATGCGAAGAATTGATGCAAAGTAATTGGCAGTCATTAGAACCAAACGTACTCTTCATTTCAGTAAGTATTTTACTTGCCCTAGAAAAGAGAGAAAATTACATTCACGTGCATCTACCTCACATAAAAGAATTGCATAAAAAATGCCATCTATCTTCAGATTCTATTATATAACATAAAGCTGACGTTTACAAAAGACAACACCTCATATTTATATATATCCTGCCAATTAATCAACCAGTAAACTAATTAGCCATCAAAACAGCAACCACCTCATCAAACAACTTAATAAGAAAATTAATAACTTTTTTTAACAAACAAAGATTTTTAATTGAACTAATGAAAAGAGGAAAGATTTTTAATTGAACTAATGAAAAGAGGTAAATGCTCCAAAATACAAAACACAAAGAGGTGCGAAGAAAAAATAAAATATAAGTATAACAATAATATTCAAATGAACCATAAAATTACAAAGATAAAATCATTCCAATTAATACAGTATCATTTTTAACAAGAAACAATACTTTTATATAAATGAAAAAGGCTATTGCTCAAGCATACAGGCTCCACAAAGGGGCGAAAGAGAGCAGCTAAAAAACAGAAAATGAAACAAAGACCAAACTGAACCTGAAAATAAAAATCTAAAAGTAGAAACCAAAAAATATATTAGAGGAAAGAACATGAGAGATAGAAGAACAGAAATTGCTCAATTTTCACCAGTTCTATAAATCATGATAACATATCAAAATCACAAAAATAAATCATGCAGAGATATTCAAAATAATTGAATGTCAAATAACATTTTGGGTATGTAATAGAAACAATCCTCCTTGAATTAAGGAAAAGAACAAAAGTACTTCTCTGAAGAGCCATCTTGATTATCATGCAACAATAAATAATGCTTCAAAATCTTAGGGTCCATGGCACCGTCATTTAGAAGAGAGGGCAATTTGCTTGTGTTAAAGAGGTCAACAAGTTTGTTGATAGGATGATCATCGCTTGTGGAGACAACCAAAAGACCTGCATTTGGGCATGGACAATAACTAAAAGGAATAAATGTTTTCCATCAAAAAGTAATTTAATTTGTAAAAAAATAACACAAACACACACATTTATCGTTGAGAATGTGGAAGGAAAAAACAAACAAGAGAATGGTCCTTCCGCCAAAGAGTTCATAACAACAAACATCGACTGGTGTTAAAATTTAAAAAGAAGTTACAAAAGGATCTTAAAAGATAAAACACAAACTTAGTGACCTCCTAAGTATCTTCTCACTCCCATGTACAATCAAAGAAAACTCTAATGTTCTGTCCCAACTAAGCTTCCTAAAAGGAGGCTACCACTATAAAGTTCATTGTTGATTATTACCCATTATTCCTGTATCATTTATATCTATATTTACTTGATTGATATCTTGTAATTAATTTATTTGATTTGAGAGGATCATATCATATTGTATTATACTTTCTTTATCTGTATAGTGAGGGTTCTTTATTTAAGAAACCTGAGTATCAATGAATAATATAAAAAATTATTCCTTTCTTTGTACTTTGAACATGGTATCACAGCAAAATTAAAGAAAAAAAAAACTTATGAATTGAACTCATAACCTCCTAGTTTCTAATAGCCTTCTTGACCTTTAGTTCAATCCACGATGGTCCATTGAGAAAAGAACGAAAGAATAATATGTCAATAGCCTTCTTAACCACTAGGTCAATTCATGATGGTTCATTGAGAAAATAATGAAAGAATAATATGTCTTGAATATTTTATAACAATCACATGTACCAATATAAGCACTATATCACTCAAAGAAAGAGGCCTAAAAATGCTTTATATATTCTATGATCTTACATGCCACAGGATGATCAAAAGCTTCGTGTTCTGAAAAGGATATATTATGTATGAGCTCTTTGTTAAACAACTGAAACCATGAAGGTAGAACTGTAGACTCGGAACCTGCGAAGGAAGTAAAAATATTAGTAATAAAATTTAAAACCAATATCATACCTTTTTTATTACTATAAACTTTTTTTTTTCATTTGAGTATGAAAAAATCCTAAAGCTCATACTTATTCACTCCTTTTTGGAGATTGTATCTTTTGGGGATATTAATTTCATTTCATTTCTTTGTGGGTGGGGGATGGTGGGAGTGTTTGGATTTGGAGAATGGGAGAGGAAGTGGAGTGATTTGGAATTGTGAAGTGCCTGTTTAGGGATCGGTATTTTTAGGTGAAGTGTTGAGAAAACCTTGTATGGGGATTGATGTCGGTAGGAAAAGTGTTAGAAAATTTAGTTTGGGGATTGGTATTTAAGAGAAGTTTGGGCAGAGATGGGACAAGATATTTAACCAGTTTTTTTTCAATAAAATAATTGAATTATTAGCCATAAATTTAAATTCAAAAAATATGTTTTTTTAATTTTATTTGAAATATTTTACCATTTCTGTTCATTCTTCAATTCAAATTATTAATTGAAAATTTGCTCAAGGTAGCAACTTTTTGGTTGTCTATTTGAATTATAGCCTTTTTAACAAATATTTCATCCATAGCAAAATTTTGGGCGTTTTATACCTATTTCGATTTTTTCCTTCACCATCTCTTGATTGAAGACTATCTACAACACAGATTAAAGACTATTTGTGACACTAATTGAAGACTATACTAATTAAAGACTGTTTGTGGCATTAATTGGAGACTATTCGTTGCACTGATTGAAGCCAGTAGACGCATGGTCTTTTTCATCCTTTTACTAGCACCACCCCAATTTTCTACTATGTACAAATTTCTTCTAAAAAGTTGCTATTCATAGAATTGAATAGCAACTTTTTGTTTTTGTTTATATCCATGAAAAATCTCCTTATTAATACTATTATTAATCATTGAAATAATTTCGATTTAAATTAAATTCAATATTATTTGTCAAGATGAGCAAACATGGCTGGAAAGGAACCATCGCAAGATAAGCATACAATCATAGACGATTCATTGAAAATATAGTCGTTATGGTAGCATCTTGGTGTAAATTATCTCTCCCTTTTCATGCGTATAGCTATGATTCTCTCATTAATAATTGGAGATCTCTTTTGTAAATATTGGAGTATAACGCTTTTTTTGAATTTCATATATTAATGAAAATGTTTCTTATCCAAAAAAACATTTATTCATAAAGAGAAAGATAAAAACTAAAAAATAATAAAAAAGCAACTGCAATCCACACGTAATCTCTTTGAATCAAGATATGCTTTTAAAAATCTAGTTTAAAGGAAACTAAAGGGTCACTCAATTCATCCTTCATTATGTTTACTTTGTAATGCAGGGGAAGAGATTGAAGTGCATGTATTGTTCTCTTGTCCATACTCTACTTCATGCTAGAACTGTTTGTTATGCTCCTTCAACATTTCAGGGTCTTTTGCTAACAGTACCGTTCAAAATGTAAAGCAGCTCTTAATTGGGCCCTCTCTTTAAGAAGAAGGCTAGTTTCCTTTGGACTAATGTTGTTTAAAACACCCTCTACGAAATATGGTGGTAAAGGAACTTACGTATTTTTCAAGACTCGCATCAATCATGGTTCTCTCGCTTCGAAGCTGCTCATTTAAACTCGAGCTTGTGGGCTATCTCCTAGACAGCCTTTGCTAATTACTTGGTTCAACAGCTTGTTTTCGATCTCGAGTCTTTCCTTTAGATTCGTTATTGAAGGCCTTTTTCAATATTTCATCCTTTCATTTTAGAATAGCCTACTTTTTGAACTTGGGTGATGCCTTTTGCTTGTGTTAGTTGTAGTAGTTTGTTCGGCTTGCTGCCTTGCTATTCTTGTACTTTGTTGTTTTGCCTAATTTTTGGTTGTTTTGTAATCTCTTTTCTTATTAATAAAACGTCTCTGTTTCTAAAAAAAATCTACTTTAAATTTATGGCCATCAATTGAGATGCTTTTTTTTAGTGATGAACTTGTTATGTTATTTTGCTAGCTTCTTAAATCGTTTTTTTTTTTTTTTTTTTGCTTTTTTACAATCTTTTTTCACCTGCCTTGGGTTTGTATTTTTTTAACTTGACTCCTTTTTCATGTACTTAATGAAAAGCTTGTGTCCTTGTCAAAAACAAATATATTTTAAGTTTCAATTTCAGAAACAAGTATATAATAATTAAAGTAAAAACAAAAAAGGGTCAAAGGATAAAATATATTTTACTAAGAAGATTTGCAAGTTCCTGAACTAAATAGTTATCGATTGATGAAAGTAACTTTATATTGCTTCAAAGAAAAGAGTCCACAAAACAACGAAGTTCTTACTTGAACATACAAATTACGAGATCTAAGAATCTTGAGATGAACAGTACTTACAGTCCACTAGATCATTAATTTGAGGTGGGTCTGAACATAATTCAGAAAAATCTTTTCCGCTGGCTTGTGTGATAACTTGTTTCAATCGTTCTTTTGAGGCCTAAATGAATAATTTTTTTAGATAAGAATGCCTAAATGAATAATTAGGAAGTAGGAAATGAGAGGGAGATAGTTTAAAGAACAAACAAAATTAATCTTTATATAATGGAGATTAAAAAAAAGACAAGAAAATGTATCTTTTGAGAATTACACATTTATTAAATAAAAAGTTTTGCTATTTGTTAAAAACAATCTCATTGTAGTCTCGCTTGTCTCCTATGTGATTCTCTAAAATATTTTGAAGATCAAGTAATATGTTAGGACTACTAGTCCTAACTTTCTAAACAATGATCAAATAGATATAGCAATATATCTAACACAATATAGAATAATATCGATGTATACTCAGTTATTCAATGTTCATCAATCATTGATCATTACAAGACATCAAATAGAAATTACAATACTAAACGGGAAAGATGACGAAACGACAAAAGGAAACTTTCTATAGTGTTTCAAGAGCACCAAACCTCTCCTCCAAGCCCTCACACTTTTACTACTCCAAAAACATACCTCCTCTTTACCTCTCAACATTTATTTAATACCCATACTTCCTCTCTGTTACATGAAATAAGCACCCCACTAAGGAATTCTCATATTTGCCCCTTCTAGAATATTTAAGAGAATTAGAGGTCTCACGATACCTTGGGAGTTCAAAAGCGCCTTTTCCTCAAGGTGGAATTTAGATCATGATTGTTTTAATACGTTACTACCATTCAAGTGTCATCTATCGACAAATGATGTTTGCAAACAAACTCAGTTTCTCTGAGGTGACTTCAGACTTCATATACTACCTTATACCATTCGGGCATCTTGTACAAGCTTCCAGTGAGATTCTTTACTATGCCATCGGTTCGAGTATCATTCCAAGCCCATACACCGAAATTTGTAATCTTCAGTTGATGTCACAAACTTAATAATATGGGCCTCAAATCTTCTTCAGCTTGACCAATCAATAACAACACAGAGCATATTCATATCATAACTTTCTTTCTCTGTAAGTTGTAACACTTGTAATTAGGGCTTCCCACTTGAAATGGATTCAAGTGTCTTGATCATAACACAAGGTCTTCAATTACTCTAATAAGAGAGTTAGCAAAATAAGCATTGATTTTCGAATTTTAAGATATTATATGCACTTTTCAATTTAAAAACTTGTTTTTAATGTTTTAAGTTACACCAGAAATAAATAGAAGTAAAAATTGTTTCTAGAAAAAAATCAAAGTTATGAAATAAATCCTTGAAGACTCTTCAATTACGCTCCAACCAAAGATTCCAAACTAGAACTTGAACCACTGGTAGCCAAAATCTCTTTTTGTATCCTTTGAAGGGAGACCCCAATAAAACCAAGTGTAAGAAGTCATGAATATTGAATGGCAGGACAGTGAACCAACCAAAGGCTTTCAAGAAGTAACTCCAGAGGCTCCAAGCAAAAGGACAATGAATAAAGAGATGACCCAGAGCTTCAGAGGACTGATAGCACATAACACAACAGTTGGGAGAAAGAACCATATACGGCATGCGACGCTGAAGACAATCCATACAATTAACTGCACCAAAACTGAGTTCCCAAAAGAAAATTTTAACTTTTTTCGAGTAAACATCCTGCCAAATAGATAAATACAGATCCTTATGTAAACCAGCAACATCCCCCATCAAACTTTCAGTTAGAGATTTAACCGAAAATAATATGGTGGGTTCCAAGGGCCAAATCCATGAATCTGGATTCTGTGATAGGCGAACACCATCAAGAATGACAGATAGAGTCAACCAATCTAAAATTTCCAACTCATTTAAATTACGCCTAAACATTAAGTTCCATGCTAAAGAAGAATCATTCCAAACGTCAGCCACCATAACCCTCTGATGATCAGTAATCCGATAAAGTCGGGGAAAGTGGACAAATAAGGGCCCCACATCTAACCAAGAATCCAACCAAAAGTGAGTAGTCCTACCATTCCCAATACACTGTTTCGCACGACTAGAAATCATAGGAATATACTTGCAAATGGATTTCCAAGAAGAATAATTAACTGGTCCTCTACAATCCAATGGCCATGAACCCATTTCTCTATTACCATAGAATTTTGCCACAATAAGACGACGCCAGAGAGAAGAAGATTCCTGCGAAAACCTCCAAAACCATTTTGCCAAAAAACACGAATTACGATGCCTATAATTTCCAATCCTCAAACCCCCCAAAAGCTTTGGGAGTTGAATTGTGGACCAATTAATGTTATGCAAACTACCATCAGCACTGGCACCTTCCCAAAAAAAAATTCTTACAATTTGGTCTAAAAGATCTGAAACAGCAACCGGCATTTTAAACAAAGAAAAATAATGTATAGGCATACTAGAGATAACTTACTGAATCAAAGTGAGACGACCCCCCTTTGAAATGAAAGCAAAATTCCACTTATGAAGCTTTTGTCTAACCTTCTCAATGACTGGTTGCTAAAAACCAACAGATGAAGATTTACCCCCCAGAGGTAAACCAAGATAGGAAGAAGGCCAAGACCCCATATTACATCCAAAGGAATTTTGAAGCCAAGCCTTGTCCGAATCCTCAATATTCATACCCAGGATTTCACTTTTAGCAAAGTTAATTTTAAGACCCGAGGCACACTCGAAGATACGAACAACATTATATAAATTTGTCACAACAACCTTATCAAAAGTGGAGAAAATTAGTATATCATCACCAAATTGCAAGTGAGTCAAATTCAAAGAAGATAAGCCAAAAGAATGAGTTGATAATTTGTTGATACCATGACAATGGTTGAGCAATCTACTAAGACAGTCTGAAATCAGGATGAAAAGAAAAGGAGATAGCAGATCTCCTTGGCAAATACCCCGAGATGGAATTATTTTACCACAAGGCTTACTGTTAATCAAAATTGAATAATTGGCACTACTGATATATCCTAGGATCCAGGATCTCCAACGCTCCCCAAATCCCTTTGCACGAAGAATATCATCCAAAAAATCCCAATAAACAATGGAAAAACTTCGTATTTTCATCTCCTTGTTGAAGCCAAAGCAGTTTACTTCCCTGCCTCCAACTAATATGCTCTTGAGCTGTTAATAGTTCAATTTGCTCTCTAAGCGAGCACGAGTGTCAATGCTATTCTGTGTCAAAGCATTAGAATCCTCCAACAAGTCAATAGAGTTCAAACTTGAAATTAACTCACCAAGACGGTTCGCATCATAATTTTGAACTTTGATCCAATCATTAATAACTACTTTAAGCCCTTTAAACTTCATCATCAGAGCATGACCAGGTCAACCAACTAAATTAAATTCTTAATATGGGAAACCCTACAAGGTGCTATAAAAACACAGGAAAAGCTCTAAATAACTTGTCGATAGACTGTCAATTCGCTAATCTAATACATTCTGGGACTATTTCATCAACTTCTTTTCATGGGGCATATTTTTACCCAGATACTCATTTTCCATTATCACTATGGTTCTCAGTAAGCACCCTTTCAAGATAAAACAAATGAACTTATTTGGGAGAACTTTCGGGGAACTCTTTAAATTTCACATTATAATGAAATTGTTTCTTATCCAAAAATAAATTAATTGACGAGCATGACCCATCAAAACCCAAAACATTAAGCAAATAATTCAACAACAATCACGCATAAGCAAATTCATGAATAGACTACCCAGTTTATCTACATTTTTATCATACCGACAGGAAATTTTCTATTTTTATATTCTAATATTGAGGTGTTTAAACTTGGCTAGTCGGTTTTTACGTAAGCTTACAGTTAAGCTAATAGTTACCTTGTATCGTTGCCAGCTAACTTCATCATGAATTAAACAACTAGTTAAAAAGTTACCTCTAAATTAGGTTGACGAATGTCCGAACCGTAGAACAACCGTGAACTGAATTTCTTAATCCTGTAAGGTTGATCACTAGCGGTACGTACAGGGACTGAAACAAAAAAGAAACCCAAACAGACATGAAAATCCTCGAGTCTCACAACTAAACGCAGTGGGTATGAACTAAATTGAATTTGTATGAAGAACAGAACAACAAATTACCGTCAATGTTGTTGAACGAGCAGAAGGGGCTTAGCATCTGGACGAATGAGAGACCGTTCTTCAGACAGGTTTCTTCAACGAGAGGGGTATTCAGCACCATAACAACCGGAGTGATCTCTTCCAGCAGCATCCTGCCGAGTGGTGTATTTTCCGGATCCATGTTTCCCTTTTTTACTTTCAGGCAGTGGCTAACGCCGGCTTCGATGGCGGAAGCAAATCGCCTCGCCGGATCAACGCGACTCGCCCAATAAGTAACTTGCTGCTAATTGCTAATAGAGCGTCAGATTTCAGCGGCGGAAATGGAGAATTGGAGCAAGCAGCTGTGGTAGAACTGAGACGGACAAAATTTCCGGCCGGGACTACTGATGCTTACCGACGATGTATGTTGATCTAATGAGCCATTTGCTGTTGAGTCTTCGAACTCCACCCGCACAACTGGGGAATTTATCAAATCGGATCTTTTCTAAAATCTTATTATCAAAATGGTCTAATCTCATACATTTTTCAATATTGGGTTTTTCCGTCTCTGCATATTCATTTTTACAGAAGTTTTGGGGGTTTTCTCTTTCATTTTTTTTTAATACTATAACATTTTGGGATGTTTGATACGTATTTCAAGTTACTATTTATTAAATATTCAGTTAAAAATTACATTCAAACCAGTTTTTAATTACCATCATTATTTATAAATACTTCAAATGTATCATCATTCTAAATTTTAATTTTAAATATTTTTAAAAACTACATTCAAATTAGCATTTTAATGTAATCATTGCTTTTTTTTTTTTTTTTTGAGATTACAACAATGTAATCATTGCTTTTAATTATTCAAAGTAAAATTTTTGTTTTTAAATATTCTTAAAAACTACCTACAAACAAGTTTTTTACTGCAATTATTACTTTCAAATATTCAAAATAAATCATCATTCTAAATATAAGTTTAAATATTTTTGAAATCTACATCTAAGCAAAATTTTGATTGCAATCATTACTTCTAAATAATCAGAATAAATTCTCATTCTAAATACTGTTTTGTAAATACAAAATCTCAATCCAAACATTTTTGTTTCAATGTTAGCGTAAATATGCATGAATACTTGTTTTAATGTATATAATAATGAATATTCATTTTAAGATTATAATGTAATAATTATAATAATTACTAATAGTTTACCGGTTTAAAAAATATATATTGCATGCATATATTATATTTTTTAAATATTGATTTATTTTTTAATATTAACACTATTTTGAAAAATAAAATAGCTTGAATACTTTTAACTAAGATTTTTTTTTTCTTTTGTTATAGTTTTTTTTTCTGTTGGCGTATTTGGCAGACTCTCTAAAAGGTTATATTTTTATATCGACCGACACTCGAGGGTTCTGGTCTCTTCGAGCGACCTTTAAATGTCTTGACCTCTTCAGACAACCATCGGGGTTGGACTTGGCTTTGGGCGACCCTGAGTTCTAGCCTTCCTGGACAAATCCTTCGGTGTCGAACTTACCACTCCCAGAGGTATTTTCCATCTCTAAGGGTCGAACTTGATTTAGGCCACCTAGGACTCTTGGCCTTGTCCGGATACTATATAAATATTTCACTCATAACACACACCATGAATTTGAGTTGTATTTGGAAAAACATCATTGTTATATATTGACGACGAAGTGATGTTAATATGTGTACTAAATAGTCATAAGTTTTTTTGATACAAAATATTTAAACTATTTTATTTTCAAAAAGTGTATTATATATATATATATATTTTTTTTTTTTATTTAACTATAGCAACTACTAATCACTTATTATTGTTATGATCCTAAATCAACATGCAAAAAATAAACATTTGTTATAAATCTAATCTATTGATAAATTAATGTAATATTTTATATCATTATTTAAGTATGGATATGTATTTTATGTATATTTTTACACCCTAACAACTATTAATTATTTATTAATTTATTATAAACTTAAATTAACATGCAAACAAATAATTGGATAACTATTTATTAGATAAATGAATTGTAAATAATTATTAAAGATAATAATTAGTTTATTGGATAAACAACAGTAAATAATTGTTTACGTAGAGAAAAATAACTAATTGGATAATTATTAAAGATCAAAAAAAAATGTTTGACTTGTTAATTAGATTAATAATTATTAAAAAAAGTAATATATTATATATATTAATTGATTATTTATTTATTTATTTATTTATAACATATTTTATATGTTATGAAATTTATATTTATTGAATATATATCTATAAAAGATAAATAAAGTCGTAAGATATATGAAAATTTTGAAAAATCCTCTTCAAAACGGGGAGGAATTTTCTATTCCTCCTTCTAAGGAGGGAGTGATTTCAAAAATCATGTAGATAAAAAAAACGGGAGAACGTTTTATCTTTCCTAATATTGTTAAGTATTGAATATCAAATGATAATCTATATTCCTAAATTAATTGCCTTATTATATATTGTAAATAGGGGGCATGTGAGGGGAGGAAATCGAAATTCACGTAGATAAGGAATATAAGAGAATATTTTGTCTTCCATAATATTTTGTTATTGAATATGAAAATATATTATATTTTCATAATTTAATCGACTTATTTTATACTATAAATATGAGGTGTATGAAGTATTCATTTTCATTCCACTGTCTAAAGAGTAACTTGTCTCTCGTACACATAACTCTCTCAAATGTTGAGTGTCTTTGTTTAGGCTTTCCACCAAACACTCGTCAACTGGTTCTAGGGAGACAGATTGATCATACTCAACGTCCAAAATTGTTATAATTGATCGGGTGCGTCATTTAATATAACTACGATTTTATTAACACCAGAACAAACATGCTCCTCGCGCTAATTCCATACTCCTACCCTTCATCTTTCAACAACAGTTCCATTTTCTCAAATGGCGCGTCGCACAGTTACATTTGAATAATTGGTACTCTCAGCTGCATTTTCAACTCGTAGTTGCATTTTCTCGATGGGTATTCACATTTGTATTTTCTAAATTGTCAGTGCATAGCCTCAATTTTAAAGGATGAATCTAGAAACCTTACTCAAACCTTATGCGTTACAACCAGTTATGAAAACGAACTTAACAGATAAGTCAATGTGCATTTATTAAAACCAGTTGCTAAATGTGATCACAAAAAATATTTAAATATCCAACAAACAACTATTAAAAAATGAGTAATCTTAAAATATGTTAGGACAATTTATAAACGAGTGTAACGATCCCCACGTCATCCCGGTCAACACCTCGGTTCAAATATTTGGGAGAAAATCCACATGGAAATGAGTGAGTTGCAAAACTCAATAAGGTTCTCTAACTCGGGATATATATAACATGTATACAATCAATGAAGCACATCACATATTACAAAAAACAAACCAATAAATAATAATCAGTACATCAATGTGTACACTGACCCAAATCTCTTTAGTGTTAAGTCATGAAATATTAACACCTATTAAAAAAATCAATGACACAAGTAAAAAATAGAGAAGTTCATCAACTAAAGTTGTAGAACCAAAATATCCTTAGAATCTTGTTACCCCAATTGGATAATCCGGATAACCGATGATAATGAGATAGCTTTTTAACGAATTGATATAATCGGGTAGCCCTCAATCCTAAAACACTCATGCGTGGTGGTAGTACAAGCACTCCACATAGTAGGATATCATCTACACGCTCCAATTTAAACATGACACATATGATATTATCATATGAGCCCTTAGTAGGTATAGTTAATAGGGTGACACAATCGATGACTAACTTCACCATAAGTAGGATATTGTTTCTCGTCCCGCATCTAATCAACACATTTATTCGCTATATCCGTTAAGGTCACGTCTACATTGAACATTGGCACATGTATCAATTACACGGTCTCACTTAGAACAGCTACATATCTCGAGTTTCCAATAGAACATCGAAACAACTTAGCTTGAAATGGAGAATGATTTGTCTTTTTATATCAGCTGGTTTGTAACCGCTGCGGCTCATTTAATGGTCGCTTAATGACCAGCCATTACAAACGTTCGTCATTAAGCCGAGAATGAATAACGACGTAACTCCTAACCATTACCCTAGGAGGTGTAATGACCTTAACTCGAGAGTTACTTGGACTCGGTCAACCCTTTCAGGTTCTCACCTCAATGAGCGACTCCTTGGGGGTGCGACATTCTCGATGTAACTCTAGGACGCTGCACCATACGGGTGCGGCGACGTTCTTAAATGTTACTCGGACTTGATCGACTCGTTCACATGGGAGTCTTAACCTCCACGACTCCTTAGAGGTCGACTTTGGTCTCGGTCAACCCTTACGGGTCCCTACCTCTACGACTCGCCCCTAAATAGAGGTCCTGACCCTCTCGACATAAATTTTGATCGTTATCAACGGATCTAGTCGTCACTTTGGACTCGGTCAGCTCCTGGGGGAGAGTCATAACCTCCACGACCCATCCTCTAGGGATTTAGGTCACTCGTTGTAACTCCTGACCACTGCTATATTACGACACAATGTCATAGAGGTTACTTGGACTTAGTCGACTCGTCCACATGAGAGTCATAACCTTCATGGCCAACCCTGTGCGTTTCTGCCTACTCGATTGATCTCCTTAGTGGTCAGTTTTTGGTCTCGATCAACCCTTGCGGGTCGTCACCTCCACGTCTCGCCCTTAAAAGGGATCTTGGGGACTCCCGAAAACCTTTGACCGACCACCAGGGACTTCCGACAACCTTTAGTCGACCCCTGGAAACTCTCAATAACATTTGGCTGAACCCCAGGGTCTTCCGACACCCTTTGCTCGACCCCCGAAGACTCCCAATAACCTTTGGCTGACCCTCGGGGGTCTTAACCTTGTTCGGGTATTTCGCGATATTTTAGCCAACAACAAAAAATAATGAACAATTTTATTTAAATATTGAATGTAACAAAATTTACTTTATGTTTCATTTTCTTTTTTAATTAAATATATAAAATAAATAATAAATAAATTTTGAAAATATTATTTTTTTTTAAACATATTTATGAAATAAGAAAAATAAAAATATTGAATTATAAATATTATATTAATTATCTTCCAAATTCTTATAAAAAGACAATCTACATCCCTCATGGTAACAATTTTTTTTTATTTTCAATTCCTTCCCTACCCTAACACATTAAATATTTCCTTTCTTTTCCATCTCTTTCCTTTCCTTTGTGGCATAGCCAAACGCACATTAAAAAATAATCCTCCGAGCGAGTTCGCAACTCATAACACCAGTCCGATTCAACTCGCAAAACCACAATTACCTGCGGCGAGGTCGGTGGCGCGACTTCAAAAACCCTTTCAATTACCGACATTCGGTCTTTTACCCACCGCCGGAACCCTAAGTCGCCGAATCACCATCCCCACACTTTCTTTCCATGGTCTTCTGATTGCTTCATCATTTCTTCAGATGGGTCGGCCGGAACCCTACGTCCTATTTGCCCATACATTTGCTCACCCCCACCTCGACGAGTACGTTGACGAGGCGAGTGCTTTTTCTCCATCTTTTGTTCAATGTATTGGACGCCAAATCTGAACAACACTCCCGCATCTTTTGTTTATCTCGCATACATTTGGGACTGCATCTAGTCGAACTAATTCATTGCTTGCTTATCTATTTATTTTCAGGTGTTGTTTTCCGAACCAGTTGTCATCGCTGCGTGCGAGTTTATTGAACAGAATGCTTCGTCCACCTCTCAAGCTGTTGCACTTGCCGGGTATGTTTACACGTGTCTTGAAAATTTGATTCGTTCTTGCGTACTCCCGAGCATTTGGTTTTTACGATTTGTACTTGTGGAAGTTTAGTTCTTGATTTTAAGTTAAAGATTTATTGGGTGAAGTGCCATTTAATACCCATCTTATATTTCCTCTTGCCCCTACTTTTGATTTTTAGTGCTACTTTGCCCCCTTCATTTGCCGTGGAAGTGTTTGTTCAATGCGAGGGAGAAACAAGATTTAGGCGCCTCTGTCAGCCTTTTCTGTATTCTCATTCATCATCGAATGTTCTGGAAGTCGAGGTAATTTATTGTTTGGAGTTGAAACTTTGGCTTGTTACTCATAATATATTACTGATAATATCATATATAAGTGGCAGCATAATTTTGTTGTTTATGTTGCTATTATCATCGTCGTCATTATCATCATCATCACTGGTTAGATACAATGTTATCGATGTATGGATATGAAATTTACAAAATGGAAACCAGTGTTTTAAATAGTCCTAAAAAGCACAGCGCCTTGCCCGCCTTTTCGCAAGGCCCTCGAGTGCAAAAATCTTGCGCTTAGTGCACTTATTTTTTTTAACAATTATAATCAAAATGACGTTGTTTTGATTATTTGAAACAAAAAGCATCAGAAACTTTCTTTGCAAGCTTCTTATCATAAAAGTTTCGAACTCCAAAAGTAACCTCTCGTTTTTTCGACTCTTCCTCGACCCTTTGAACACAAAAAATTGCCTTTTTTTTTTCTCCATCTCAGACGAAATCGTCGATGCAACTTAGTCGAATCCAAATACTCCTCGTTGACACTGTTGTTGAAGACTCATCAGAGATGCATGGAGAGGCTTCTTCTTCGATCACTCATCATCATATTTATTTATTTATTGTGAAGCTTCCTTTTGTTTTGCTATTATATATAGATGAATATTGAAACATTCTATATTGAATGTGATTAATATATATGTTTTGTGGTATATATATATTAAATTTTTTTTTTATGCACAATGCGCCTAAAAAATAAAGCCCGCGCTTTTTTTGCGCCTTCCACCTCAGGCTCCAGAGAGCCTTTGCGTCTTTTTGCGCCACACGCCTTTTAAAGCACAGTGCATAACTATAAGATTCAATAAGCGATAACAATCATCTCCAATTGAAGCATAACTATAAATTCAATAAGAGGCGACAGTTTTCACCGAGATAAAACTAGGTACATAGCATACTTGATTGACATTTTTTTGATATCCATGATTGTCTCGACAAACTTGTGCATACCCTTTCGTACCATAATTTACTTTTGGAGCAAGTATTTACAAAAGTTATCTGTTTGTAATTGGCTTCGACCCTTGAGGTTTCACCTTCCTTTATTTCATTCATCAATGAAATGTTTCTTTTTCTACAAAAAACTTGGGTGTACCTTGACTATTGTCATGGTGCATGCCGCCTTACCCTACAACATTTGGATGTCAAAAAAACCGTAGAAAATTATCAACTAGTTAACTGGCCTCCATGGATTGAACCCATCACATTGTAGTTATGGAAGACCCTTGATGACCATTAGGCCACTCTATGATGGCTACTTGATTGACCTTTTCTTTTAAAATAATTTGATTAAAATTTGTAAGTAGCATATTCTTTCTCTAATCAGGCAACAGGCATGACTAGCAGCGTTGTCAAAATAGAATGAGACATCAGGCAATTTAGTGTTAAAGAAGCAAGGAATGAAACTTACAATACATGAACGTAAAACTATTAGAGTTTAGCGAGCAACGAAAAAAATGTCTCATGTTATTATTGAATGAAGTGTACTAGAGGTTAAAACATAGTCTAACTTAAGATAGTGGAGGATATGAACACACTCTAACTTAAGATAGCAAGGGATTGAATATTAATTACGAGGTAAAGGGTGTAGAGAACTGTTCTTGTGAAAAAGGTTAGAAGATTTGGCTCAAGAAGGAGATTGCTTTTGTAGATTCTTTCATGTGGTTCAATATTTCCGAGTATAACTGGGAGTGTTTGAATTCTTATTGCTTTTACACGAGAAATGATTATTTAGGAGTTTCCTTTCTTTTATAGTATTCTTTCTATTACGATGGGATGAGAAATACTTTTTTATAGGAAGATAGACGAACGAAGGACAATTTCCTTTTCCTTTTTCTCTCTCATCTATTCCAATTATCTATTATGAAACACTTTTGTGCGACAAATGTTCGGGCTCATCCGCATTTGTTGGGTTCTAGACATCCCCTGTCTGATATGGGATTTGTGGCTGTACTTTTCTTAATTGGGGATTTTTCCTGTGTTCCTTGGTGTATGGATGTTTCTTCTTGGTTCCTAACCTTTACGAGCGATTCACATGCCAACCTTTCTTTGGTTGTTTCGTAAATTTCTTTGTTTTCTATTCCTATCTAACAAGTTTTTGACGTGTAGACTACACGTGTCTCTAGCGTCGTGTGATCATAACTAACGAGGAATCTAGAAGTAAAATCATTTTGACAAATGGTATTAGATAATGTGATTTAACAAGGGGTAAAATCATCTAGACCTCAGATCTCTTCTTTCACCATCTTCAACTTTCGATAAAGACGAACAAACCCCACAATAAGGATGCATGTTTCTTTGTGAAGTTAAAAAACCAACCTCGCCTCAGTCGAAGGGGTCATGACTTGTTAGGAGAAAAAAAAAAGGTGAAGCCAGGAAAGCCTCGATTGAGGGCGTTCGATCGATCTGTTTAAGAGGTGCTCGACCCTAAGGTTGCCTTGAACCTAGCCAGGCGAGCGCTTGGAGTTGCCTTGAAATTGTGATTATAATGCAACTACTAATCTTCATTAAACATTAAGCAAAAATGGAGATCAAAACCGAATGGCACTAGTGGCAATAGTAGCGACTGTGAGTAAGGGGCGACGGTTGAAAGTGAAGTCGGTGGCTGATAGGCAGGAGATTAGAAAAGATGGGTGGAAGAGGATCGAATTTTGGGTTAAGGTTTGGGAAGGGGTAAGAGAGGGTGGCATGACCACAATGGCATGATGGAAGAATTGAGCATAGGGGTTCAAACGGGAGGAGTAGGAAAGAGAAGGGTTCCGTTGCTGAAGTTGAATTTTATCTTTTCATGTTTTGTATTATCAAAAGTAACATCAACTCATATGGTTATTTGGAAGGAGGCTTCCAAGAATTTGTCCCATGGGGTTTACCGTTTAGGAGTAGGTTACTTGAGAGCCTGCAATAACACCCTGCTTGCTTAATGGTTATGACATTTTTTTTTATGAGTCCATTTCCCTTTGGCACATAGTGGGTGCAAGAAAGTGTTAAAAAGCGGGCTTTTGATACCGAGATCGGAACTTGGCTCTGATACCATATTAGAAAGTGTGGGCATCGACTTTCAGATGGATGCCTACACTTTCTAATATGATATCAGAGCTCCAGATTATTGACCCTCGAAAATTTCGAGAACTCCACCCAAGCGGGCATTTGATGATCAAAAAATTCGGATACGACCCAAGCAAGTGAGTCAAAACGGGTATATTTCGGGCAAAAAATTTGGATCTAATCCAAGATGACTTTTCCAAAAACTGGTGCCATCTTGATAGGGCATGTTGGAGATACTCACATTGTAGCTATTTGTCCCACATTGGAAAGGTGAGAATTATTCAACATATATATATGATAAGGTGGGCTACTCCTCTAATAGCCAATTGGTTTTGTGATGGATGCCCACACTTTTTACCCCCCAAATTTCGAGTATCCCACTCAAGCGGGCATTTGATGATCCAAAGAGTTGGATTCGACTCAAGCGATTAAGCTAAAGCGGGTATTATTTCGGTACACAAATTCGGATGTAATCCAAGATGACTTTCCTAAAAATGACCCCATCTTGAAGGGACATGTTGGAGATACTCATCTTGTGGTCATTTGTCCCACATCGTAAAGGTGAGGATTCTTCAACACATTTATAAGATAAGGTGGGCTACTCTTCTCATGGCCAATTGGTTTTGAGATGGATGCCCACACTTTTTAATAAAAAGTACGTTTTGTTTCATTTTGAGTGTTTTTTGTGTTGGTGGCATAGTACCTTTAAAAACTTGTGGAAAAGCAAGGAATATCTTTTTTTTTTTTTTCCTTTGGTTTTGGTTTTGGAATAGAGGCAGATGAGAGAGATACATTCTTTTGGAAGACATGGATGTGGTATAGACCTCTATGCTCGATATTGCTAGGACATCATCCTACACTTATGATGTGTTTTCAACATCCTCTTTTCTATACGGAGACAAGGGGATGTTGTTGCACCTTCTATTTTGGATGATTTTTGTTAGGTTTTGAGTAGTAGGATATTCGTTGTTGGGTCTCTAATCCAACATAGGAATTTGTGTCATTCCCTCTTTGATGGTTTTGTTAACTTTTATGCTTATTCTGAGTGTACTCTTAACTCTTACTTCATTATGAAAGGTGATGATCTTAAGAATGTGATAGAAACCACTATCTATATTGATATCAAATAACCAAGAATTACAAGATAAATCAAGTTTTGATAGGACTTGGAACCTCCCATTCTCTAGAGAGCAATTCTCTAAAGCCTAACAAGAAACCTCTCAATATTTGGATATCCCCTATTCCCCTCAACCCCTCTATTTATAATGAAATGCCCTAACTAATTCCCCAATTAATTGCTCGAAACCCCTCATACTGTTCATAATTCTTCTGAGGCCCTAAACCTATCACTACCAGCCTCTAAAACACACCTTGTTCTCAAGGTGTGGGTACAAAATTCAAAATGAAACTTAAAGTTTTTTTTTTCAGACATGGCACCGGTGGTCGGAGTCACAGCGGCGACGGTCGGCAGTGTTTCTTAAACCTCACCCTTTTAACAAATGGGCCTAAAATAATTGAGCTCATAAGCATTTTAACATTGTTTCTTAAGGCCCGACCCATTGTTTCTTTCTTTCCAATCTAGGGTCTATTACACAAATAAGTGCTAGCCTCCAAAACCATTTCCACATGTTTAGTAGAAAGAAAACCTTAGGCGCCATGTGTTATTTTTTTATATTTTTTCCCTACTTTTATTTTCACGTGATTATCTCTCTTTTTCTTTATTTTTTATTTTTATATTTTTTTCTTCTCCATACGAACAACCCTTCACACCAAACCCTAGCCGCCACCTCTTCGAACATACTTGTCCCTTGCCTCAACTTCATCCTCGCCAAAGTTTGATTTTGGCGTCGATATCCATCTCTAATATGCTTGCGTTTATGTCGTCCTCGATCCTTCAACATCGCTCGCAATTGCTGGGGTAGGCGTAAACAGCCTCCATTCGTCTTCTTCCTCGAACCTGTACACAAGCAACTTTTACCTCCTTGCATCTTCACGATATGATATTTCCTCTTTATTCTCTTTCTTTTTTTGCATTTTCTTCCCACCTCCTTGAACTTTTCTGATTTCTTTATGCTGTGTGTATTCGTTGTTGATTCCTTTTGAATTTGCTGAGTTTTCCTTTTGAATGCATTATTTGTTTCTGCCTCTTTTTTTTCGATCTTTGCTTCTGAATTTGTCACCTCTGTTTTGTCATCTAAAACGGTTTACTGATTAGAACATGAGACTATCATTTTCTTCTCCATCTTTTCTTCAACAACGAGGATCTTCTCTATTTGTTTTTGTTTCAATTCTTCGAACTTTGCTTTACTGTTTCTTAGTTTTCTATCCTTTGATCTTGCTTCCATCTTCATCAGTTTTGTTCTCGATCTTCTTCTTCGTTGCCTCTTGCTCGACATTCTTTCGTTCTTCCGCTTCTCTCAGTTGCCTCGATTCTTCTTTAAAAGACTCCATCAATGCTATCAACTTCTTCATATCATCACGATTCACGAATGCTTCTCCACTCCTTAACGATTTCCATGGCCAGAGACGAATTGACTCTGATACCAATTGATAGAAACCACTATCTATATTGATATCAAATAACCAAGAACTACAAGATAAACCAAGTTTTGATAGGACTTGGAACATCCCATTCTCTAGAGAACAATTCTCTAAAGCTCACTAAGAAATTTTTCAATATTTGGATATCTTCTATTCCCCTCAACCCCTCTATTTATAATGAAATGCCCTAACTAATTCCCCAACTAATTGCTCAAAACCTCTCATACTATTCATAATTCTTCTAAGGCCCTAAACCTATCAGAATGTTAAGTTTTTTACTTGATAAGTTCTCCATGACAAGGTCAACCCTTTAGACTGGGTTTCGAGGAAGGTTCTTGCTTTAGTGGGGCCTATGTGTTGCTTCATGTGAACATGGGTGATAGAAAATAAAGATCATCTCTCTTGGAGGCTTTTGGTTGGTGAGTGGTCTGGGTCGAGAAGAGTTATGATATATTTCTTGTGGATGCTTTAGAGCTCTTAAAGATGAAAACTTTGTTAATTGTGTTTCTTTGGTTACTATTTGGTTATGGTTTTTTTTGGAGGTAGATGAGATTTGAGATGGTTCACTTTCTATTGCTTTTTGGCATTTGATTCACCAAGGGGGTGATTGGATTTAGGGGAGAGGTAGGGAAGAGGAAATGGGGGAGAGCAAACCCCTTGTTTGTTTTTAATACATCATAACCTCTCCCCAACTTTTTCTCAACCTCTCATCAATTTCTCTTCAACATCCCATCAAACCTCAAATCAAATTTTATATCAAATTTAATCTAAAATAAACACCTTCTCTCATAAAATCCCAATCAAACTTTATATTAAATTTAATCTAAAATAAACATCTTCTCTCCTAAAACAAAAATCCCAATAAATTTTTTTACAGCCTCTCCTCTCTATAACACCAATTCCCAAACAAATACTTCATATCTCCAATTTACTCAATTTCCTCTTCTTCCTCCATTTCTTCTCCTCTCCTCTTATCAACTCCAAAATCCAATCACCCCCCCAAGGTTTATTAGATTTTTTCTTTCTTCATGAAGAACTAAGAGTTCAATTGTTTGTTCGTCTCTATTATTCTTTTCCACTTTGTGGACTTGTAGTCACGTGACTATGTTAATTCCTTATTTATATGTATTCTAATTTCTTACAAAAAAAAAAAAATTGATATGATATGTTCTTAAATTACATGAAATAACTTTCTCTCTTTGATCCTTAACTTCTCGGTAACTTTATTACTTTTGGTTGACTTTTTTTTTTTGTTGAATAGTATTTATTTTGTTTGACAGGCTATTGTAAGTAATCATTTAGTTGTTAGAGGAAGCTATCGCAGCCTAAGTTTAGTTATATATGGAAACACAGCAGAGGATCTTGGCCAGTTTAATATTGGTTTTGATGATAGCTCATTAAATAACCTTGTTACCTCTGCTGAAGGGAACCTAGAAGATCTTCCTCTGGCATTACATTCAACTAGTTTGATGATTGACGAGCCCTTGACTTCTCTGATGAAGTTGTCACAGCCTGGTGTTGTATTGGATATTCCAGTTGAGATTAAGCATTTTTTACAGTTAATCGCCAGCATGTTGGAACAGTTGAATCTAGGCGATGCCATTCATAAAATATTAGGTATTGTAATTTCAGCTGCTCTATCTTATGTCTCTTACAATAGAGAGAGATCAAAAGATTCAGAAGGATTGTGTGGTATTTTCAATAATGCCAAGAAAGATCTTCTTAAGTTGTGTAAAGCTATGCAAGATTCGAAGGACGTAGCAGCTGACGTGTCAGTAGATGTTTCTTTCCTTGAGTCTGAGAATGATTTGGTTTCTTCTAAGCAGCTGGTGGATATTTTGTGCAAGCATTGGAATTTTAACTCGAGCTCCTCAACTGTTTGTTGTCCTTGGAAATCAAAGGTCTATTTAGATGTATTATTTTATTTGAGACGTCCAACATCCTTACTAATTTAGTTGAAGGTTTTTCCTGCTAAAATACATTTTCTCCTCTTTGCTACTCTAGCTGCTTATTTTTTATTCTCTATCCTATTTCAGAACAACAGGGTCATTTTTGGGTTGAGCATGGCTCTTTTCTTGTGCTCTGCAAGAGAGAGTTGTTTCCATTTTGTCAATGGGGGTGGAATGGAAAAAATTGTGCATCTTCTTAGTAGCAGTCTGCAAGATTCTACTACTGCTACGTTGCTTCTTCTTGCAGTTATTGAACAAGCTACCCGACATTCGTTTGGATGTGAAGGATTTTTAGGTTGGTGGCCTCGAGAAGATGAAAATGTTCCATCTGGAGCTAGTGAAGGTTATAGTCAGTTGTTGAATTTGCTGTTGCAAAAACCACGCCATGATATTGCTTCTCATGCAACTCATATTCTTCAACGCTTAAGCTTTTATGAAGTAGCTTCCCTATATGAGGTATTTTTTCCTTTTTGATTTATATGCTTTCGTTCACCTTATTGACTACAAATGATAGGTTTATAGATGGCTATGATTTCATGCTGTAAATTGTTCTAACCTTTTCTTGCAGTGTGCTGTCTTGTCTGCATTGGGAGGTCTTTCTAGCACTGGTAGAGTTTCAAATGTTCATTTGGATGTGCTTATCAGTATGAAGTCCCAACTTAAAAAAATATTGGTCAGTTTGCTTTCTTTCATTTCTTTGTTTTCTTTTTACATAGTAGTTGTAACTTGCTGATTTTTTTGGTAATTTCTTCTCCATAGTTAATTCTCAGTTTATGACCATTGACAAGTGTAATTACAGAATTTGATAAATTTATGTGGGCCAATTCAAGATCCTTCTCCACCTTCCCGTGCTACCAAATCATTGTTTCTTGGTCAAACTGACGGTTTATTATCATGTAAAACAACAAGTTGCTTGATATCCTCATCGAAGTGTTGTTTTTCACAATGGGATGCTAATCCTCATTTACTTGCGGTTCTAAAGGTCTGCAGCCTTGGTACTTGTCTCCGTATTTATGAGTGCTGATTTATTTTATTGTACAATCATGTGTATATTATCTTCTCTTCTCTGAATAATTTAGTTACATTTTATGTTAATTACGCATGACATTATCCATATTACTCATGTAAATTTTTCAGGAGGAAATGTGGTGAGTCTGGTGACTAGTTCTGGTCTAAACAGTAAACATGAGGGAAAAATGATAGCTATAGCTTGGACTAGAGTAGTTTGTGGGCCAATTTTTTAATTGATATTAGCTTTTTTGAGATCCTTTCTCACTTGGAAAGTTCTCGTGAAGCTTACTATAACCTTTAATCATTGTTCCTTCCCTCCTTCTCTGTTGCCACCTCTAGTGGTGGTGGAGGAGAGGTTTCTCCTCCGATCTAGTATCTTCTTTCTATGTCAATTTTTCCTTTTGACGGTTGGTTACCTTTTTCATACACTCCATCGACCTATCTCCTAGGTGCGGCGACTTTGTCTTCTTCCTCTCTCAACACTCCATTTCTTAGCTTTCTTCAATACCGTCACTTGACCCTGTTTCTCTTTCGTGACCACCAACGAACTTCGGTGATGCATTGGAAAAAGCTCGACCATCATTCCTTCCTCACGACCATCATCAAACTTTCTCGATCTTTTTCCCAAGTGCGACTCCAACGCCACTCGATTTACTTCTCCTTTTTGCTCATCACCTCTAGTGATGTTTTGTTTTCCTGCTCTACTAATCCTCAATGGCGTTGTAGCGAGCTGATGGCCATCTACCCGGAAAACATATATCATGAATCACTTGTAAATAACATCGTTAAAGAGAGCAGAAGGGAGAGAATATCCAATCAAGGCTAAAAACAATGGATGCAAAGAAAAATCTACAAACAAAGACACAACAATCCTTAATACAACAAAATCCTACAATCCATTTGCTCCATCCCAAAACCAGATGCAAACACTTAGGTAGGTGTCATTGATGTTGCTGGATTCTAAACTCGTAGAGGATGTTATCGATGGATATTAAATAGTGGAGCAGAGGTGGTAAGCTCCCTTAAGTTTTTCTTTTTCTCTTTTTGGCTATTTTCGATCCTCTAGTTGGAGGGAGAGGATTGATTCACAAACCCAAACTAGTTAGCCAAAGAATAATGATGGAAAGGAAAGTGGCGGATGTTCCAGATCAATAGAAGGTCCGTCCTCAACAATTGAATCCTCATGTGCGAGAATCTGTTGTTCGAAAACCAGAGTCAAAGCATTTCGAACTTCATCTTCTATCTACTCGTGGTTGGGAAAGACTTTTGTTGGGGCCTGATAATCTCCATCAACCTCGGAGGTGGGTTTCATAGACGATTTTTCAACTATGATATGGAGGATCCGAGGTGGACAACTTCTTTTAGGTCAAAGAACTTCCCTAGGTTGGGAAAGGAGCTTTAGAGATGAAAGGATAGGGCCCTATTCTATTATCAGGGAATCAGGGGAAGATGGGTAAAGGGAGGAACAATAGTCAATATTTGACTTCGAATTAGGGGAGGAACATTGTTGTCTCCTTCAACCCATGTTTTTTTTTTGGTGTTCACCACTTAATCTTCATTCGACATTCAACAAAACCAATTTATGTCGAGATTTACTACACAACATATCCTTTCACACGACAACATCATCTCTCAAATTTTTTCTTTATAAGATACGAAAACATTTTTATTGATTACTTTCTTACGAAAGTTTTGGGCTAGGTTATGAGCCTTTCTTATTATGAGTTAATACAATCAATACAAATATGAAACTCTAAGGAGTTGGACATCCAACTTAGATCCAAAAGTGGAGGTTTGCACATATGAGGGGAGATTGTCTTATGAATCAGCTATGCATTTGTGATGAAGTACTTGCATGCCGAGACAACTCTATCAAAATTGGCACAAAGGGAAGGAGAAAGAAGAAAACTCTTTCCAAATTGTCACTAGGTGGTGGATCAAATGGAGAAGAGTCGCGACTCATCACCAATCATATCGACGATGGAGTGTGGAGATTGTCTCATGAATCAGCTACATATCTGGGATGAAGTTCTTGCATGCCCAGAAAACTCTATCAAAATTGGCCTAAAGGGAAGGAGGAAGAAGAAAACTCGTTCCAAATTTGCGGTAGGTGGTAGATCAAATGGAGAAGAGCCGCGACTCATCACCAATTAGATCGACGATGGAGTAGGGCAGATCACACAACTTATGATCTACACTGACAAGAGGATGTAGAAGAAAAATAACTCTTAAAAAATATGAGCTTCTAAGCAATGATTGTCGAGAATGACGTTCCATAATCAGTGAGACTAATGCAGCAGAGAAGTAGTTTCCTGGAAGCTTATACACAAGACCAATCCTTTTGCCATCTCGATCTCGAGAAGATTCTTCAAATCAATTACTCACATGGTTTTCACCGTGCACATATAACATTCGGCTAAGGCTAACATCGGAGCCAAAGAGCATTCGCTTATGAAAGGCATAAGTTTTTCAATTTTTTCCGAGCACATGTAAAAAAAAGCCAATGAGAAAGTAACAAATAATAATAATTAAATAAATCAAATAATTGGAGCCAGCCCACGTGGATCGAACAAGTTCAAAAATTGGCCAGGTTCAAAAGTAGACCGAGTTGGTCAATTATGGAATCAAGGACATGAAACCCACCGCCAGAAGAGCTTGATGCTCGATATTGTTGACAGTGGCTTGAGACACAAAGGGTTTGATGTTGATCAACTTTCCACTAATGATATCTATGTCCATGAGTCGAAGGTGCTTCCATCAAACGAAAGCTATAGTGAACACTTAATTCGAGAAGTTTGTCGACTCGATGAAACTTAGAGTTGGACGTTCTGTTCAGAGTCGTCAAAATTCTTGGCGGAGGAACAACATAGTCGACGATGTTTAAAGGGGTATCGCAAGTAAAAACAAAGATGAGAGAAGGCATAATGGAGGTCTGAGTTTGATTCCAGCTAGGATGGAGGGTGGAAGTGGAGAGGGGCATGCTCTCGAACGGGATAGTCGTGCTTTTTGTCTTCCTTTGGTGTTGGTGAGAAGTGGTGCCGAAGGGGGAGGCAATAAATCTATCATTGTGTTAGAGAGAGTTTTGAGGGGGTTTTGTAGAGTGGGGTGTGTATTAGGACCATAAAAAAATTTACCTTTATCGACTCACAATTGTTAAGAGTAGTATCGCAACTTTTAAAAGAGAGTATTTTTAAAAGTTATAATTGTGTATTAGCTCCCTTGCCAAGTTCAATAATTGGAGCCAGCCCACGTGGATCGAACAAGTTCAAAAATTGGCCAGGTTCAAAAGTAGACCGAGTTGGTCAATTATGGAATCAAGGACATGAAACCCACCGCCAGAAGAGCTTGATGCTCGATATTGTTGACAGTGGCTTGAGACACAAAGGGTTTGATGTTGATCAACTTTCCACTAATGATATCTATGTCCATGAGTCGAAGGTGCTTCCATCAAACGAAAGCTATAGTGAACACTTAATTCGAGAAGTTTGTCGACTCGATGAAACTTAGAGTTGGACGTTCTGTTCAGAGTCGTCAAAATTCTTGGCGGAGGAACAACATAGTCGACGATGTTTAAAGGGGTATCGCAAGTAAAAACAAAGATGAGAGAAGGCATAATGGAGGTCTGAGTTTGATTCCAGCTAGGATGGAGGGTGGAAGTGGAGAGGGGCATGCTCTCGAACGGGATAGTCGTGCTTTTTGTCTTCCTTTGGTGTTGGTGAGAAGTGGTGCCGAAGGGGGAGGCAATAAATCTATCATTGTGTTAGAGAGAGTTTTGAGGGGGTTTTGTAGAGTGGGGTGTGTATTAGGACCATAAAAAAATTTACCTTTATCGACTCACAATTGTTAAGAGTAGTATCGCAACTTTTAAAAGAGAGTATTTTTAAAAGTTATAATTGTGTATTAGCTCCCTTGCCAAGGCCCTAAAGCCTTTTTCAGCTCAAGACATCATCAACAATTGGGACTGCATACTTGTTTCTACTTCTTAATTTTTGATGTACCTTTCATTCATCTCAATCTGTTGTTGTTTTTGTTAACAGTTTCCTTCTTTTGTTTCCCCTCCACCCTTTGGGGTAGACACCATTGTAATCTTGAGCTTCTGCTCTTTTCATTTTCTTAATGAAATTTTGTAGCTTTCTCAAAAAAAAATTCCCTTAGCAGCTGTGTAGATAAGAGGACGTTCCTCTAGGGAAATAATATTAGTTAGCTGGCATGAATAGTCTGCTGAAGTTGAAAGACGTCTTAAAGTTCTTGGAAGTAGGGATGGAACTTATGCATTTTGCTTCAAATTTTGATTGACAGGACATGGTTATCTTAGTAAGTCAGAATCGCCATTCCATACTTGTTAATCAGGAAATTCAGCATTTCAATGTTTTGGTGAAGACTAGGTATTCCTGATTTATTGCCTCAAATTTCTTTTCCTTTGTTTTGCTCCATTCAGAGCCTAAAATTTTATTTCTAATTTTTGTGGGTTTTATGTGTACTTTTAACTATTTTTGTTCTTTCATACTTTTGTAACCAGGCATGAAGTCAACCATTTTGTATGTGTATTACAGCATTATGTGGAGTCTCAATTATCACATCTATCTTGGTGTAAATTTCTTCAATCTCTTCAACTTAAGGTGAGAGTCATTTTCATGAATTATTGGTTCGGATTTGAACCACCAAATTTCAACAATTACTTCAACATCTTATATCTCTCGTCACAAAAAAGACATCTTATATCTCTCGTCACAAAAAAGACATCTTATATCTTGACCATCCAATGCATTATGCATCTCATCCGAGAGTCTAGATATCGTTATTTTTTATATCAAGAAATCCAAATCACTTTTCTCCTAGCAGTCTCCATCTTTATAATTAATACAGGAAACTAATATTGATGATGTCGGCATGTTTATTTAGCATTCATGACAAAAGAGTGGGGACTGATTATTTTCATCCTTGTTTGATGTAGGCAAAAGATATGATGGACCTCGAGTCAATGCACATGGCTTATTTAACTGATGCACTACACACGTAAGATTCTATCTCAAAGTTTGAAATTACTTCGGGGAACTAGAAGATTGTTACTGAATGCTTGACTTTCTGTTCTTTTTTTTGGTGAAAAGTGCTTCTTTTGTTTTTTTTGTTTTTTCTATGTATCATGGATTCACGGGGAGCTTTTGTTTGCATTTTTTTTCGTTTTTTTAATTGATCAAAAAATATAATAGATTCATTATTTCCTCTTCATAATATTATATGAAACTATTAAAAACGTTTGCTTATCAAATCATTGTACCACCCATTCGGAGCCTCCATTGTTCAGTTGCTTCCAGGGGTTGGAGTTTTCTGCTGAATGAAGTTTTACCTCCTGCTGTTTGCCTAGATTAGTTGTTGATTAGATGTTTTAAGGCTCTAAACGGCTGGTTCTTGAAAGGAGCCAGAGGTTTAGTTGAAATAAGCTTCGTTAGCTTCTTTGCGATATTCGAAAGGAAAGGAACCAAAGAATATGTTCTCCTCATGGACTCTTAATTGCAAGAAATTCATTTGTAACGACAACTTATCTATGGCCCCTTTCTAGGCTTTGCTTCATTATTCTTTTGGCAGCCTCTTGTCCCTTAACTTTCTTTTTTCCGTTCAAATGTTTTTCATCAAATAAATAAATGAATGCTACTTGAAATGTAAGGACCAAATTAGATACTTTTGGAAAACTCAAGGACTAGAAAGTTAGTTTGTCCACAATAAAAGTAAAGAAGGTCTTGTTGCACACGTGTCTGAGGTGTTTCTGTATTGTTCAAGCGATTTAGAGATGTGCGAAACTAAACTCGACCCTTCAACCTTCGAGCAACATGCATGTGCTTCCTAGGTTGTCTTTTACCAAATGAAGAAAAATATTCGTTCATTTTTCTTTTATTATCAATGGGTGGAACAGGAAACATAGAAGTTCATCTAGTTATAGCTGTGGAACTGAGTTCTTCTTATGTATAACCTTTGCAGATGCTTCTTATCTGAAGAAACACAATCCGTGTCTGGTATCATTAATCAAATCTTACAATGTGCATTGGATCTCCAATGTTGTTTTACTGGTGACATGTGGAATACTCAAGTTGGTAACGCAACTTCTTCAAGTAGACTTTCTTGGATCAACAAGTCTCAGGTAAGCTGCATGTATAATTTTCACCTTGGAAAGGACTTTTTGAATCATACATCAAATTTAGGGTAAATGTCCAAAATATCCTTGTATGATCTTCTTCTTCTTTCATTGCTCGTTATTTGGAGGGAACTTGTCTTTTTAGTACAGGGTATTTGATGTTCTCCATGTGTTTAACATGACATAACATCTGTATTGGACAGTCAGGTTCAATATATTTATTTGTAAGTATCAATCAACACAAAAGGTTAACCTTGTGGGTTGAGGTAAATAACCAACACTTCCGTGGGATTACAAATTTGATAAGAGATGTTTGAATTGAGATTTTAAGAGTATTTTGAATGAGGATTTATTTTGAGTATTTAGAAGTTGTAATGATTGCAGTAAAAAACTTGTTTGGATGTAGTTTTTAAGAGTATTTAAAATGATGATTTATTTTGAGTATTTAAAATGATGATTTATTTTGAGTATTTAGAACTTAGAAGTAATGATCAGTAATGAATGCCATGAAAAACTTGTTTGGATCTTAGTTTTTAAGAGTATTTAGAATGATGATTTAATTTGAGTATTTATAAGTAATGATTTGTAATAATTGCAGTAAAAAACTTATTTGGATGTAATTTTTAACAGTATTGAGAATTAGTATTTAGAATGAAGATGTATTTTGAGTATTTAAAAATAATAATGGTAGTCAAAAACTCGTTTGGATGTAATTTTTTTTAGGAGTATTTAGTAAATACTAGGTTGGAAATCTCAATCCAAACATAAATGTTCTTTCAAGTAGAATTCAATTTTAATTGGAGAGAAAACGACTTGGGAAAGACTCGAACTCTGACCTCTTAATCTGATACTTTGTTAAATTATGTTAATTAACTACCAATCATCCAAAAGCTTAAGTTTATGGGTTGGGATAAATTTAATTATATTAACCAACATTATTTTATTATTTAGGAGCGCTAACTGTAACTTCCGAATTGTTTCAAGTAGCAGTGGAAGTGTTATAAACTATCCATTTGGGGATATTCAATAAATCTCTTATAGAAACTGCTTTTACTAAAGATGCTTTAGTTGTTAGAAAATGACATATACAATGTTGTTACCCAGACTTTCACGGGTTTAGAATATGTAAATATGCAATATATTTTCTAGTTACTTGTATTGCTTTTTGCATAAAAGAAAACTGAAAAGGAGGTAAAATTGTGTCTCTTCATTCAGGTAGTTGCAGTAAAGAAGAGATTTGACAAAAACATGAAGGAATTGCACCTACTTAATATGAAGTCACCTAAGCTCGGCGACTTCGGGCTATCTCGATTCTGGGAATATCTCAACTACAACCATCGCTACTCTGACACTGGTAATGACATGAGTTACTATGCTTTCTCGGTCTAATGGTTGATTTTGAATATGTCTTCGTAACGTTTGTGAAAAATGAATTAGTTAGAGGTTCGAGAGGCCGGGTAGTTTCTATGACGCTTGAATGTTTATGTTATTAAAATCATGTTGCAGTCAAGACGTCTGAGTATTGATGCTTTGTAGGCCCTTTCACAAAGGTCTGGTTCTTGTAATGAGTGTTGTAATGTTATTACTATGGTGAAGTGTGCAAAAGACGGTTGGCTTTCCCCTCTAGTTTGTGTGGAAAATTACTCTCCTGTCACCTTGTCCCTCT
>JBBMEG010000018.1:12504705-12525520 GCA_037832605.1 Cyclanthera cordifolia
CTAACTCCACTTTCCCCCTTTTATTCTGGCTGTTACTCTCTTTCTTTCTCGATAAATGTAAATCTGGGGAAATTTTTGTTTAAATTTTACTATTATCTTTGCTAGTTTCCCTTTACGCAATCAAGTAGTTATCAAGATCGATTGTGTGAGAAATTATCGCGTGTTAATCGCGCTCAAATCTCTGTTCTTCGTGCTTGTTGTAGTATTTCGCCCTACTATATACTGTTTTAAAGTCTAAATACGAAAAATAATTAAGTTTTTTATAATTAAACTTATTTATAGACCTCTCCTTTCTCTGTCAAAAGAAAGAATATATATATATATATATATATATATATATTATCTTTCTCTGATCTTTACTGCCTGCTCCACAATGGAGAATCATCCAAACAAAGCAGCTCCTCTGGTATTTGCTGTGAATCAACAGAGATTTGAGCTTTCTTCTGTTGATCCTTCCATTACTTTGCTTTACTTTCTGCGCCACCATACTCCTTTCAAGAGCGTAAAGCTTGGCTGTGGTGAAGGTCTCTATCTGATATCTTTTTCTCTATCTTTCTTGAATTACTTCCATCTGTCTCAAATCCATGACATGGGTTTGCTTTATTTTCATGGGAACTATGAGTTTTTTCTCTACTACCCCTTGTTCATTTCTTCAGCTGGGTTGTGATATGGTTTTGATATTCGCGAGTGTTGGTGTTAGTTTATGCATATTTCAATTATTTTCACGAAAGATATTACATTTGGATGTCAATAAAATTTGTAAGAAGTGGATTGAACCTGTAACTTTGACCAACCCGTCAGGATTGTATCAGCATGTTATGCACTCTATGCATCTGTTTCTTTACTTACTATACTTGCCCATTGCATGCTTCTAACTATCTACTACAACTTCATACTGTTTGAATTCTTGCTAGTTGCTACTGCTTTTCAGGAACCACAGTTTTGAGTATCCCGCTCCTTCATGTGTTTTGGTAGATATCAAGTCAAACGACTTTTGAGTACTGTTATAAGTCAATACAGGGAAGAATATTTGTTGAAGAATATGTTTGAACTTGATGATGATGTTAGGTTCCAGCAATTGGGGTCTTTTTTGATTATGGAAATTTCTAAACTCAGTTTAATAATCATTTTGTTTTTAGTTTTTAGTTTTTGAGTTAAACCTACAGCAACTGCTTCAACAACTACTTCACCCTATAACTTTTGTTACTTGTTATCTACTTTATTTTTTAAATAACCAAACTAAAATATAAAAACTAAAAAAATGTAGCTTGCATAAGCTTGTTTTGGTTTTTAAAATTTGGTTACCCTCTTGTTGAGAGTTGAGACAAAATAAGTTTAAAATTCAAAAACGAAAAATAAAAAATAAAATGGTTATCAAACAGGAACCGATTAATTTGACTATTCCAGAAATCATTGGTTGGAATGTTATTCAATCGAAATTTGTTGACGTGTTTGGTTATTTTGAAATGTAGGCGGTTGTGGAGCTTGTGTTGTGCTATTATCCAAGTACGATCCATTGTTAGACAAGGTCGAAGATTTTACAGTAAGTTCATGCCTCACGTTGCTCTGTAGCATACATGGATGTTCAGTTACAACCAGTGAAGGTATTGGAAATAGCAAGGATGGTTTCCACTCAATTCACCAAAGGTTTGCTGGCTTTCATGCTTCTCAGTGTGGTTTTTGTACCCCTGGAATGTGTGTTTCACTTTTTTCTGCTCTTGTCAATGCTGAAAAGACCAATCGACCCGATCCCATATCGGGATTCTCGAAACTAACACTTTCGGAAGCCGAAAAGGCTATTTCTGGAAACCTCTGTCGCTGTACAGGGTATAGGCCAATTGCCGATGCCTGTAAGAGTTTTGCTGCTGATATTGACATGGAGGATTTGGGGTTAAACTCGTTCTGGCGAAAGGGGTGTGGAGAGGATGTAGCATTGAGTAAATTACCACTTTATAATCAAAGTAATGGCCTGTTCACATTTCCTGAATTTTTAAAAAAGGAACTTTGGCCTATCCCTTTTGTGAACACCAAGGGATGTTCCTGGTTAAGTCCAGTTAGTATCAAGGATCTAATCAGATTATTAGATTGCAATGAGACTTGTAATGCAAGTAAAATCAAGTTTGTTGTTGGCAACACAGAAGTGGGATATTACAAAGAATTTGAACATGTTGAGAGATATATTAGTCTTCAACACATCCCTGAGCTGTCTATTATCAAGATGGATTCAAAAGGAATAGAGATTGGTGCAACGGTAACAATTGCAAAAGCCATTGAGGCTCTGAAAAATAATAAGCATGAACCTTTCTCAATAGGTGAACTAGTGTTCACTAAAATAGCGGATCATATGGAGAAAATCGCCTCTAAATTTGTCCGGAACACTGCGAGCATAGGGGGAAATTTAATGATGGCGCAAAGAAAAAAGTTCCCTTCAGACATTGCCACAATACTCCTTGCTGTGGATTGCATGATAAATATATTAACTGGTTCCAATGTAGAAGTGATTAAGTTGGATGAGTTTCTCAAAAGGCCCCCATTAGATCCCGATTGTGTACTTGTAAGTGTTAAAATCCCAAATTGGAATTCAATTAGTGATACTTATTCAGATGATAGTACTGTATTGTTCGATACTTTTAGAGCTTCACCTCGGCCTCTTGGAAACGCACTACCATACGTAAATGCTGCGTTCTTAATTGCAATCTCACCGTGTAAAAGTTCGAATGAGATCATATTAAATGGTTGTCACTTAGCTTTTGGTGCTTTTGGGACCAAACATGCAATTAGAGCAAGAAAGGTTGAAGAATTTCTGGCTGGAAAAGTTATTGATTATAATGTAATATATGAAGCCGTCTCATTGATCGCAGCCACTATAGTTCCTGATAAGGGCAGTTCATCTCCTGCTTATAGGACAAGCTTAGCCGTTGGCTTTCTTTTTGAGTTCTTAAGCTCCTTAGTCGATGGCGACGTTGCAATGAAGAGTGATTACCTTAACGGATGCAAGAATGCTGTGCCAACATTACCTTATAACAAAACTGCAGCTCTACTATCATCCGGAAAGCAGACACTCGAATTAAGTTCAGAATATCATCCAGTTGGAGATACCATTACAAAATCCGGAGCTACTATCCAAGCTTCAGGTACTTTATACCTTGTAGTAGTAGAGTTTTGGACCTTCTTCTTCTTCTGTAGCTAAAATAGTCTAAGTTGCTGGTTGATATAATTAAATTTACTCCATCCCATTAGCTTAAACTTTTAGGTTGATTGACGATTTAACATAATTCAGCATGGTGAGTAAGAGGTCTTTGCCGGGTCATGTTCCTCTCCAAATTTTAAATTGAATGACACTTATAGGACATTTTTCAAATTCTTAGGCCTAGAAATGAGAGGGAATGTTGGTAAATATAATTAAATTTACCTCATCCCAAATTTTTAAGTTGATTGGTGATTTAACGTAATTAAACACATTTTTTGTCTGGGCCGGTACTTTCACATATGGGTCTTCAAGCTCAAGTTAAGTTGACTAATTTTTCTACTTTTGTTTGCATGCATATGAGATGTGCTTGTATATCTCATTGGAGCTTTTTTTTTTTTAAATTTCCTTTCTTTCCCTCCTGAACTTTTGTATGTTAACATTGGCTTGATCTAAGGAAAAAACAACATTTACTTTTCAGATTTCAAATTTACATTTATACAAGACAAAATTTAAATATTTGTAATATGATAATTATAAAAGAAATATATATTTGAGATTTTATAAAGAAAAAAAAAATTATTTGAGATTTTTGAATTGGAATAGTGATCCGGATTCTAAATCTACAACCCCACATTCCAATGCACTAAAAATATGTAGAACAACCCTCTTTTTCCAAAAAGCATTTGTTTATAGATCACTAACCAAAATGAATGGGATGTTTAGGGCAAAATGAATGAGAATGATTATGATAAGGGTGAGAATTAGGAGGGGAATTTGAGAAAGAATGATTATTTGTGTTTGGAGTAGAGAAAGAATCATTACTTAGGTAGGTGAAGATAATAATTATGCGGAGAATATTTGTATGCGGATAATTAAAAAATAGTTATAGAAAGAATGAAAGATTATTAACGGGAGATAAAAAGTAGTTAGGGGAAAAATAAAAAGTAATCACGGAGATTATGAGGCTAATGATTCAAAGTGGTCTACACTTGGGTAAGAGAACGAGCCTCAAACCTCTCCTTAGAGGTTGTTTGTTTGAAGAAGGTTTTATCGAGATATTATAAATAAGTTTTTACGTTTACTCTTTAAACAACCACATCCAAACAAGTTATTATTACAATCTCCTCTCATTTCTATCATTCAAAATAACCTCGCGATTCCTCACCCATACATCTCCTTAGTGTTCATGTTCATGGGAGTATCTGTTCTCATAACTTTTTGCTCTCAGCGTCATGAAAACCAATGTACATGTGCAAATGATGTTGTAGGTGAAGCTGTCTTTGTGGATGATATTCCTTCACCAACGAATTGTCTATATGGAGCATTCATATATAGCAGAAAGCCTTTGGCACGGGTGAAGGGGATAACTTTTTCTTCAGAATATCAACCAAAGGGAGTTATTGATGTTATTTCCACCACAGATATTCCTTTGGGTGGACATAACGTTGGAGTTAGAACTGTGTTTGGTGATGAACTTCTATTTGCAGATAAGCTGACTGAGTGCATTGGTCAGCCACTTGCTTTTGTGGTGATCCTATTTACCTAATTCATTTATTGGAACTTTGATTACATAAAGAACCTTTACTTTCGATAAATAAAGCATACAACTACCACTTCAATCTATAGTTCTCATTTGATATTTACATACCTCTGTTTTCAAAAACCAAGCCAAATTTGAAAAATAAAAGCTTTAAAAAACTTGTTTTAATTTTTGAAATTCGGTTGCCTTCCTGATGAATTTTTATGATTTTTTTTTTGGTTGAAATTTGAGTAAAACAAGCTTAAATTTCAAAAATCAAAACCAAATGATTATCAAACAAGGCATGTGGCCTAAGATGAATATTTTCTATTCACATTTTTTATTTAGGTTGCGGATACTCAGAAACATGCAGATACGGCTGCAGACTTTGCAGTAGTAGATTATGACACAGATAATTTGGAAGCACCTATTCTTTCCGTAGAAAAAGCTCTTGAAAGGTCAAGCTTTTTTGAGGTCCCTTCATTTTTGTGTCCAGACCAGGTTGGAGATCTGTCAAAAGGAATGGCGGAAGCAGATCACCATATTAAGGCTGCTCAGGTACCTTGTATTATATTAGTGGTCAAAGAGGGTCTTGTATATTTAGAGGTTATGAGTTCAATCCATGATGGCTATTATAGGTATCTTTATTAGAGTTTTGTCCTTTATCATAATTTTGTATTCTTAGTTAGGACTTTTTTGTTTGTCTATATGTGTGTGTTCCATTCTAATGAATAAGAAGTGTGTGAGAGAGCCTTCTCTTTATCAAACTTTACAATCGTTAGCTATTTAAGAATTAATTACTTACAGGTTTTTTTGACAACGAAATGTTGTAGGCTTAGGCACAGTTTGTACTTTGTCCCATGAGATAGCCGACGAAATGTTGTAGGCTCAGATGCAGTTTATACTTTGTCCCATGAGAATAGCCGATGTGTGAATAAACTTTTTGAATATCAAAAAATAACTTAAAGAAGAAATTGGAAATTTGCTTGATTTGTTGAGTTGTTCCGTATTTGAGTTCGATGGTTAGAAATTCGACCAGAAAATTAGTTACTAACAATACTGCTACAAATATTATTAGTTGTTATCTATCCAAATTTTAAGTAATTTTTTCTAATACTCACAAAAATTTACATTCAGATCAAACTTGGGTCACAATATTACTTTTATATGGAGACACAAACTGCACTTGCCGTTCCAGATGAAGATAACTGCATGGTAGTCTACAGTTCAAGTCAATGGCCTGCTAATACACATTCTGTTATTGCAAAATGCCTCGGTGTTCCTGAACACAATATCCGTGTTATTACTAGGAGGGTTGGAGGAGGCTTTGGTGGAAAGGCCTTTAAATCTATGCCTGTGAGTATCTGCTTCCAACTCTATCTTCTTCATAAACTAGGCTTCTTTAATGTATCCTTGTTAGTTGGTATAATTAAATTTACTCCAACCTATTAACTTAAGCTTTACATGGTATAAGAGTACGAGATCTTGAGTTCAAATATCTGTCAAATCATTTCCTTCCCATTTAAAATTAATTCCACTTGTTGCACTACAATTTCTAAGTCCACAAAAAAAGAAAGTGTTAGTTGATATAAATAAACTTATCCCAACCTATCTGCTTAAACTTTTGGGTTGATTGGTGGTTTAACATAATTCAACATAAATGTTTGAACGTTTGAACGTTTGATATCCAAAATTTTCCACTTCAAGTAAGCATGTGACTGTGATTTCTCCTATAATTCTTTTTGATGCCAATACAAAGCAATATATCATTGTCAACAGTTCTGTTGTATTTCATAGTTGGTAGACGTAGACATAATTTTTTCCACTCCTTTTATGCTTGCTTTTATTATTTCTATTGGATAACTAACAGTAAAGACAATTTCTAGTTTGTCATTTTAAATTCTAACTATTCAAAGAAACCGTGTCAAATGTAAGATAAATGTAAGATGATGCGATCAATTATGTCATTTGTTTATATTTGTGGAGTATGTATTGTTCTTGAACCTTCGTTTAACTCTTTCTCGGACAGATATGCTTTTTAGTGTTTCTGTAAAAAGATGGTTTATGGTATCAACCTTTAGAGTAGACATTGTGTATCTAACTTAAAGCTCTTCACAATCTTCACCATTTTTTTGCTTCTCTTGCTAATGGCTTCCTGATTATTGCCTCACTACTGAATGAGTTAAAACCTTCAAACAACTATATATGTTGCTTAGGTTGCTACGGCATGTGCACTTGCCGCTCACAAGTTACGCCGTCCAGTCAGGACTTACCTTAACAGGAAGACTGATATGATAATGACAGGAGGAAGACATCCAATGAAAATTACTTACAACGTGGGGTTCAAATCTAATGGTAAAATCACAGCATTGGAATTAAATATATTGGTTGATGCAGGGATGAGTTGTGATTTAAGCCCAGTCATGCCACACAACATTGTCAATGCACTAAAGAAGTATGATTGGGGTGCTTTATGTTTTGACATAAAAGTATGCAAAACAAACCACACAAGCAAATCTGCAATGCGAGCCCCTGGAGAGGTACAAGGATCCTTTATTGCCGAGGCGGTAATTGAACATGTAGCGTCTACCCTTCGCGCGGACGTCGATACTATCCGAAGAGTGAATCTACATACATTTGACAGCCTCAGCACATTCTTCAAGGGTGCAGGTGAACCTCAAGAGTACACATTACCTTCCATTTGGGATAGGATAGCCACATCTTCAAGCTTAAAGCAAAGGACTGACATGGTAGATGAATTTAATAGCTGCAATAAATGGAAAAAGAGAGGTCTTTCTCGAATTCCTATTCTGCATGAGGTAATGTTGAGATCGACCCCAGGTAAAGTGAGCATTCTAACTGATGGTTCTGTTGTTGTGGAAGTTGGAGGTATTGAACTTGGCCAGGGGCTATGGACAAAGGTAAGACAGATGGTTGCATATGCCCTTAGCTCAATTGGATGTGATGGAACCAGTGACCTTGTCGAAAAGGTGAGAGTGGTTCAATCTGATACCATCGGTTTAATACAAGGAGGGTGTACGGCTGGGAGTACTACCTCCGAGTCAAGCTGCGAAGCAGTTCGTCTTTGCAGCAATATATTGGTAGAGAGACTAACACCTCTCAAGAAAAGACTGGAGGAGAAAATGGGTTCGGTCAAATGGGTTGTGCTTATAAGTCAGGTTGTTGTCTGCACCCATCTCGTACAACATTTTATGATGCATTCATGTTTTCTTGCTATATTATTTTTTGTAATTATTCTGGAGTTAAAATAGTTTTTGAAGTGTGGAAGGATCATCCAAGTATTAATGTGCACATGCATAGTTTTTTCTTTTTCTTTCGATAACCGGAGTCACAGCTTAGCCCCACTACCTATCTGGGGCTCCCGCGCCCCTCCCACGACTCGGACCTGGATACATAGTTTTAAAAATCTCATTAGTAATTCACGTAAAAACTAGTTTATGTAAGAAGTATCTAGCCTTAAAACAATTAGTCAAAGGTCCTAGATTTAATGCAGAAGGTTATGCTTTCAATTTTTTTCATTTTTCTCTGTATATATTGTGCCTTAAAAATGGTCTGGTGGTTGGTTTATGATTTTGCATAGTTCCTTTAGTAAGAAGTTTTCTTACCTCCCTATAATAATTCCTTTGGGCTTTATGGTTAAGGAGACAAATCTTTGAGTTTATAATACCTTTTCCATTAACGTGCAGGCAAGTAGGGAAGCAGTGAATTTATCAGTTAATTCGATGTTTGTCCCCGACTTTGTTTCAATGCGATACGTAAACTATGGAGCTGCAGTGAGTGAGGCAAGTGCTAATAACACCTCCCTTTGTATTTACATTGAAGAGACAGCACTCTCAAATTTAACCACTTCACTGCAAGTTTATCTTACTGCACAGTTCATTTCACAAAATTCATTCTGTGACAGGTGGAAGTTGATCTTCTCACTGGAGCGACCACGGTTTTGCGTGCAGATATAATCTATGATTGTGGACAGAGCCTCAACCCTGCAGTGGATTTGGGACAGGTTAATTATCTACACTGTTCTTCTGTCTCTTTAAGTTTCGAGTTCGTGTGCTTTTTCGAGTTTTATATAGCTATTGTCTAATGGGAATAGATTGATCAGGTCTCCAAAGGGCAGAAGTTAGATGCTCTTAATGATTAGGATTCATTTTCTTTTGTAGGTTGAAGGAGCTTTTGTTCAAGGAATTGGATATTTTATGTCAGAAGAATACTTGACGAATCCGGAAGGACTGATGATTAGTGACAGCACATGGACTTATAAAATTCCTACAATCGACACCATACCGAAACAGTTTAACGTCGAAATTCTGAACTCCGGACATCATAAAGAGCGCGTCCTCTCTTCTAAAGGTATGCACAACTTCATTGTCACTCAAAATTATACTTATCAATGCCCACGTAAACAATCATGTAATACACTATGTATGGAAATTATCTGCTCCGTCATCAGTTGAAATGTTTCAAGAACATTTATAGTTGAATGGTGTTAGGAAACAAAGAATTGATTTAACTGAAATGCATTTGTGCAGCTTCTGGAGAACCACCATTGCTACTAGCTGCATCAGTTCACTGTGCAACACGAGCGGCAGTTAAAGTGGCATGGAAACAGGTATGTAGATGGCGCGGTGAAGATGAGTCTGATTACGACGCGTTACAGCTAGAGGTTCCTGCTACCATGCCTGTTGTTAAAGAGGCCTGTGGGCTGGACTGTGTGGAAAGTTACTTGAAATGGATCAATGAATCAAGAAATTGAAGCACTTTGAGCTGATTAAAACACAGGTAAATGCTGCACTTGCTCAATTTTATCAGTTCATGTGCAGCAGAGAAATAACTGTAGAAGAAAACTGCAAAAATAAAATCAACAGCTCAACAATATCAATGGTGTTTCTGAGCCTTTTCAAGTATGGATGTGGTAAATTTCTGTGAGTTGAATTTATACTGTTGAGTGTAAACTTTTTGATACACACAAAATTCTCACTCTCTCTCTATATATATATATATAACACACCCATATATATCATTTGTTTTAGTTTGCTTTCATTTTGAAGTGAATAGATAAATGATCTTGGAGAGCAAGGGACGAGATTTAATAAAAGTAATGATATTACAATGTAAAATTGTAATCTTTGTTTAAATTTGAGATTTGGACTTCTTCTTAATATTATTAACCATCACGGTGAATGACTCTTTAAAATTACGTCGATACTTTGACCTATTACACGTAACATAGAAGACATCTCTAATTTTTACTTCGAGAATCCTTAGAATTATGATTACCATGGCTTATCTTTTTGACCTATTATGCGTAACATAAAAGACATCTCTATTTTTTACTTTGAGAATCCTTAGAATTATGATTACCATGGCTTATCTTTCCATCTTGTTAGAATAATAGGGTTATAGTTAGATTAATTAGGCTTGTATATAGATTAATAAGGCCCATTATAAACGGCCTGTTAGGTGTAATTGTGTATAAATACACCCTAGATCAATGAAAAAATGCACGACCTATTTTTCTCTTAAACTCTTTTACATGGTATCAGAGTCTAGTTAAAAGGTTTCTAGGGTTTTTTTGAAGGGCCATAGTCGCCATTGTCCGGTAAGGGGACAGAAGACCGCAGCCGCCGCCGCCACCGCTGCCCGTTGCCCGTGCCCCAGCCCACATCGTCGCTGTCTGCGCCCAGCCACGCATGCAGCAGCGCCCGCGCCCAGCCCCGCATGCAGCAGTGCCCGCGCCCAGCCCCGCACACAGCCGCGCCCACTTAGTTTCCACTGCTTGTTATTTGATTAATCGTATGCCGTCATATGTCCTTCATGGGAAAATTCCTTTTCACACCTTGTGTCCCACACAGTCCTTGTTTTCGGTTCCTCCCAGGGTGTTTGGGTCTGTCTGTTTTGTTCGGGATGTTCGTCCACCACTCTTAGTAAGCTTGACCCCAAGTCTTTAAAGTGTGTATTCCTTGGGTATTCTCGGCTTTAGAAGGGGTATAAGTGTTACTGCCCTATTCGTGGTATATACCTTGTCTCTCGTGATGTCACTTTCTTTGAAAACATTTCGTACTTTGGTAGTTCACAAACACCGAGTCAGGGGGAGTGTCCGATGCTTGAGGACGACTTCCTGGTCTATGTTACTTCCACGTCATCTGTTGACATCCCTACATCTTCGGTTGTTGACGCTCCATGCGTCCCCAGTTGTTGCACTTCCTAATGTTTATACTCGTCGTGTCCGGTCCGAGGTTCCTTCTGCCGGTCCATCTGTTGCAGAACCAGAAGCATATCCTTTACCGGCAGCCCCATTGGCGAACGATCCGGCTATAAGCGATGATCTTCCGATTGCCCTTCGAAAAGGTAAGCGTTCCTGTACTTATCCCATTGCGTCTTTTGTTTCTTATGATCATTTGTCTTGTTTTACGTCTTCTTTTGTTGCTTCGTTAGATTCAGTGTCCACACCCACGTCTATTCCGGAAGCTTTATCTCACCCTGGTTGGTGTGCGGCTATGGTCGATGAAATGACGGCATTGGATGCTAATGGTACTTGGGATTTAGTAGACCTCCCGGTCGGGAAGAAGGCTATTGGGTGTCGTTGGGTTTTCGCTGTCAAGGTTAACCCTGACGGCTCGGTTGCCCGGTTAAAGGCTCGTCTTGTGGCAAAGGGATATGCATAGACCTATGGCATTGATTATGATGATACGTTTTCGCTGGTTGCCAAGACGACGTCAGTCCGCCTGTTTATTTCTCTGGCCTCGATTCATGACTGCCGCTTCATCAACTGGATATTAAGAATGCATTTCTTCATGGAAATCTGCAGGAAGTGGTTTTTATGGAGCAACCACCTGGTTTTGTTGCTCAGGGGGAGAATGGTAAAGTCTGTCGCCTTCGTAAATCACTGTATGACATGAAACAGAGTCCTCGAGCTTGGTTTGGTAAATTTAGTCAGGCACTTGAACAGTTTGGGATGAAGAAGAGCGCCTCGGATAATTCAGTCTTTTTCCGACGGTCTCCTTCAGGTATTATCCTATTAATAGTATATGTTGATGATATTGTGATCACAGGTGATGATGCAACAGGGATTCAGTTTCTCAAGCGTTCCTTCATGGTCACTTCAGTACAAAGGACTTAGGCTCGTTAAAGTATTTTCTAGGCATCGAAGTTCTGAGAAGTAGTAAGGGGATATTGTTGTCTCAGAGGAAATATGTGTTGGATCTACTCACAGAAACGGGGAAACCGGGAGCTATCCAGAGAAGTATAGGAGGCTAGTAGGGAAGTTGAACTATTTGACGGTGACTAGACCAGATATAGTAACTCAGTAAGTGTTATGAGCCAGGTTATGTCGTGCCCAACGGTTGACCATTGGTCTGCTCTATATCAGATTTTGGGATATCTAAAGGCCTCTTCAGGCTGTGGAATAATATACAAAGACCATGGTCATGTCGACATTGAGGGATATTCTGATGCAGATTGGGCAGGATCCAGGGAAGACATAAAGTCTACTTCAGGGTATTGTGTGTTCGTAGGAGGAAACTTAGTGTCCTGGAAGAGTAAAAAACAGAATGTAGTCTCGAGATCGAGTGCTGAGTCAGAGTATAGAGCGATGGCACAGTCAGTGTGTGAGTTGATCTGGCTGCGACAATTTCTCAGTAAAGTCGATTTTGAAGTCAAGACTCCAATAAGGTTGTGGTGTGATAATCAAGCAGTGTTACATATTGCGTCTAACCCAGTGTTCCATGAACGAACGAAGCATATTGAAGTCGACTGTCACTTCATAAGGGAAAAAATACAACAAGGATGGATAACCACAAGGCACGTAAAAACAGGGGATCAGATAGGCGATATATTCACCAAAGCATTGAATGAGGCACAGATGGACTACCTCTCAAACAAGTTGGGCATTTTAAACATATTTGCTCCAACTTGGGAGAGAGTGTTGGAATAATAGGGTTTTAAACATATTTGCTCCAACTTGAGGGGGAGTGTTGGAATAATAGGTTATAGTTAGATTAATTAGGCTTGTATATAGATTAATAAGGCCCATTATAAACGGCCCATTAGGTTGTAATTGTGTATAAATACACCCTAGATCATGAGAAAAGGCACGATCTATTTTTATCCTAAACTCTTTTACAAATCTGCCTCTAACCATCCATTTAAATTTGAATTACCCGTCCTCCTCTCTGCCTACAAAAAAAACCTCTATTTCTATTGATGCTTCAAGCAAATTTATACTAGGATTGTTGAACTCAATTACTTGCTTTTGTTTAGTTCTATCTTGTGGATATACTAAAATTGGATTAATAGTTATGAGGAGATCTTAAGAAATTAAAAGAGCATTTGGTAGCTATCTATTTAGAAATTAATGTCTTTACGATTTCATCAAAATAGTCAAAATGGCATACTCAAACACTCACATACAAAATAATAATAATAATAATAATAAAATTTATTAGATTATGCCAACAAGTAGCTTAAAAGTGTATAACCAAAAAAAGTAAAATTATATATATATATATATATATATATATTATGTATGATGTAATAATTGGGAGGTTAATTAAGTTCAAAGTCTTCCACCTTAAAATATAATTATAATAAACAATTATGTATTTGATTTTTTTTTCAGTAAAAAGAAATATGGGCTTAATGCCCTAGAATTTTTTTTTTTTTTTTAATTATAATATTGACATAAAATTTAATTAAATCGCATCATCAATTTGCAAATAATGAATGAAGATATAAGAGTTTTCTTTTATTTTTTTTCCTTTTAAACTTCGGTTATATCAAATTTTTAAATTTGATTAAAATTATGATTTTCTTTATTTTCATGAAATTTAGTTGAATTAATGCTTCACTAAATTTTGAGTTGAATTTATGGTGATACTATTTTATATATTTGGAAGGTTTGAAATTAGAATATGTGATAAAATCAAAATTTAATTTAATTTTTTTTTTTTTGCTTGCATTTGGGTGATTACCTCCAAGATTGTGACTGTGCAAAATTTGCATAATATCAAAATTTAAATTGTGCAACCCGTAATTCAGAAGTTTAGCCTATAAAAAAGTTTATGCTTAAATAAAATAGAGCTTTAAATTTGAATCCGCTTAAACGAAATTCTTGAATCAACACAATTTTAGCTTGAATCTTAAAATTTGAAATTTATTGATTTCAACAATACATAATTTTGAATCTTGTAGCAAAAATTTCATTTGCTAGAACTTGGATTGAGCTTTGCACTTAAATCACTTGAATGAAGCTTTTAGTTTAATTTGAACTTAGAAATTAATTTTGAAATTTGAAATTTGAATTTGAATTTGAACTAGAATTTGAATTTTGAATAAATTTTAGACTATGTCAAATGGAAGCATGTTGTATCCAAAAATATACATTTGGAAATACAAATTGAACTTGAGTTTTAATATTGATTTGAAGAAGTTTTGTAGTATGCCAAATAAGAATTAAAATCTTTGTTTAACCTACCCTTAAATTATAGATTTCATCCTTTACCAAAAAAAAAAAAAAAAAAAAAAAAAAAAAAAAAAAAAAAAAAAATATATATATATATATATATATATAGATTTCATCCTTATTTTAATTAAATAGGATTAAAATCTAATTTGATTTTTTTTTTTTTTTTTTTTGTCATCTCAGATCTAGAATTTTATCAAAAATTTAAATCTACCATCACATAAATTGAGAAGAATAACATTTTATTTATCCATAAAATATTGTATACCAACAAATAGGTTAATGATGGACATGTTTAGATCATCCAAACACATAATATTGCCAAATTTTGATGTCCAAATTTCAGAATAATTTAATATCTAAATTTGGGATGGTAGTGATCCAATTAATATCTAAAAAATTTTCTTATAAAATAATTAAAATGTTTAGGTTCTAATCTGTTTTTTTTTTTTTTTTTTTAATGTAAAGTACAAATTAGGGAGTGGATCACAACCTTCCATAAAAGACCTCTCAAATATACGAGAGCTAATTACCTATTTTTATTGTTTGGTGTTAATCTAATTCAACACCAGAGTCACGGGTTTGATCTTAAAAATCGATATTTGACATTCAATTTATTTGAGAGGAATAGTGTCCTATATGTAGAGTTGTGGTTCCCCTTCCTAATTTGTACTTAAAAAATACCCATGTTAAGGATAAAATGAGTGATGTGGTATGAATTGGATTACCTCCAATGATTTTAATCAATTTTCTGTTGATAGTCTTCTAGACTTCGATTAGTTAGATTCGGTCCCGAACAAAATTGAAAAATTAAATAAAATCTACTCAAATTAGTATATTTTAGAAAAGGGTATTAATTAAAATACAATTCAACTAAATTTTATTGTTACTTCTTTCTTATCCATATTAAAGAAAAAACCATATCAGAGAAAGTGACCCATAAAACTTTTCTTTTACTATGACTAAGACCTTAATTTAGTTTAACTTTTTTGTTTACAAATGTTTTACCCTTTCTATTACTTTTGGGGGGTTTTTTCTTTTTGGCTTTTATTTTTAAAGAAATCTTTTTTTTCTTAAAGAGTTAATATAATAAGGATTTGTAACCTTGTTGCTATTCATAAGCTTTTGGAGTAGCTAAAGAAAAATCTTCTATGGACAAATTGTGCCATTTGCACTTATAAATGCCCCCATGAATATACATGATAGCTTCTTGAAGGAGACCACTATAATATTAAGATGAAGTCATGTAGCCATGATTCCACAAACTTTAAATTATTGCAAAATTTAGCCAAGGTCCATGTGTTTTTTTTCCCACTATCTCTTTCAAATTTCAACCTTCTGCTTATCTTTATAGAAAAATTTGAAGTTTTTTTTTTTTCTTTTTAATTAAATGACCTTTTTTTTTTTTAATAACTAGATTTCATTTTTTCCCTTGTAGGTCAAGAATATGTCAGAAGACACTTCTTTTTTCATCAATATGTTACAAGAGACCCTTGAGGTTGAGAAGATGTCGTGAGACACTTCTCATCTTGTTGAAACGCTATAAGACTCTTGATGCTAAGAAGGATTGGAGAAACAATCTCATCTCACATGGATGTTATAGGAGACCCAATATTATGAGAGATGCTATAAGAGACTGATGTTATACGAGTCCCTTGAGGTTGACAAGAGAGGTCGCAAGACCTTTTTCATCTCGTCGAGACACTACATTAGATCCTTGAAGATGATCCTACGCGAAGTTGAGAAGAGATGTGATGGACTCGTGAAGGCGATCCAGTTGGAAGTCGGCAATTCACTTCTCACCTAAAATTGAAAATGGGCGTCATGGATACTTGGAGATACAAGTCACTTCCTACTTGAAGCTGAGAAGGGACATCATATGCTATTGGAAAGGACAAACCAATTTTCACCTAAAGTTGAGAAAGTGGTGTCAATCGTTAAAACTTGAAGACGAAGTCATTCGTTAGAACTTGAAGACGAGGTAATTCGTCAGAACCTGAAGATGAAGTCATCTATCAAAACTTGAAGACGAAGTCATCCATTAAAACTTGAAAACGAAGGCACTCGTCATAACTTGAAGACGAAACCATTCATCAGAGCTTGAAGAAGAATCAAAGACATCATCTATTTTACTTCCAATTATCTAAAATTGATTTTTTTTTTTTTCAAGTTTAATGCCTTTGGTGAGAGCTTAAATAAGGGATGTTTTGCGCAAATCAAATTTGATGATGCAGTTTTGAAATTCAACCTTAAGAATGTAGATCTAGAGTTCAACCATGATGGTCTGTCTGTATTTATAGTTTAACCTTGATGACACATCTTTTGAAGTGTCATCTAAAGAGAATTATAGACGATGTACGATACAATGATTACAAAGAAGTATCATCTAAAGCATTCATATGCTTTTTTAGAATCATAATATCTCAATTTTGTAGTAGTAGATACAACCTTAAATACTAATCTCTAGTGTTGTAGATAGAAATCAATGTTAGTTTAGAGTTTATGGTTTAGTGCTCATGGTTAGAGTTAATATTTAGTATTTACAAGCTTTAATAATAAGGAAATCAAAGTTGTGGTTGGTTTTTTTCTTCATAATTTTTTTTGATATTTGTGAATGTTTGAACCAACAAATGTGCATTTCGATTATTTTTTACGAAAAAAATAGTCACAGTCTTCTATATTTGATTGTTGTTACAGGGTAAAATATCTCGGAATACCCATACAAGGCCAAAACCACCCCCCGGGGGTCGACCAAGAGAGACCTTAACCCATAAAGGATTAGCTAAAGAAGGCATTGACCCTCAAAGGTTGGCCAAGCCTATTACGGCCCCCTAAAGGTCGACCAAAGGAATCCTTGACCCTAGGGGTTGTCCAAGGTAGGCTAGGACCCCTCAGGGGTCGTCCAAGCTCAATCCGACCCCCCGGGGGTTGGCCAGGGCAGCCTTAATCCCTTCGAGGTCGGCCAAGGCCAATCCGACCGCTAAAGTAGGTTTGACCCCTCGAGGGTCAACTGTGGAGGTCAGAACTCTCCCCAAGATTCGACCGAGTCCAAGTGACGACTGAATTCGCTGATAAAGGCCAGGAGTTAAGCCGAGAGGGCCAGAACCTCCCCCCCCCCTTTAGGGCCGAGCTGTGGAGGTGAGGACCAGTAAGGGTTGACCGAGACCAAAGTCGACCTTTAAGGAGATCAGTTAATTAGTAGGCGGAAACCCACGGGGTTAGCCATGAAGGTTAGGACTCTCATGTGGACGAGTCGACCAAATCCAAGTAACCTCTAGGACCATTGTGCTGTAAGACAGCAGTGGTCGGGAGTTACAACGAGTAGGTATAGATCCCCTGAGGATGGAGCATGGAGGTTAGGACTCTCCCCCAGGAGTCAATCGAGTCCAAGTGACGATTGGATACGTTGATAATGGCCAGGAGTTACGCCAAGAGGGCCAGGATCCCTATTTAGGGGCGAACCGTGGAGGTGAAGACTCGTACGGGATGACCGAGACCAAAGCCAACCTCCAAGGAGATCAGTCGAGTGGGTCAACCCCATATGGGTCGGCCGTGGAGGTTAGGACTTTCTTGTGGACGAGTGGACCAAATCCAAGTAACGCTTGTGAACTGTTGGGTGTAACGTCTTGTGGTTACACCGAGAAGGCCACACCCCCCAAAGGGTCTGTTGTGGAGGTAAAGACCTGCAAAGGTTAACCGAGTCCAAGTAACTTCCAAAGTCAAGGCCATTACACCTCAAAGGGTAACGGTCAGGAGTTACGCTAATATTCATTCTCATCTTAATGGCAGACGTTTCTAACGACCAACCATTAAGCCGTCATTAAGTGGGCCGCAACGATTACAAGACCAGCTGCTATAAGAAGTCAGGTCATTTCTCTATTCAGATCCAAGTTGAACTACGCTGACAATCCTTGTAAGTTGTTCTAAGTCCCAAATTACTCTCAAACACTCTCCTAAACTATTTACTGACTTAGGCATCAGAGGCTCTATAACTCACACCATACAACTGTGCCTAAAGTTGTTTTACAGGCCAGTCCTCCATAAAAATAAATTGTATTGTTGATATAGATTGACCATTTTTTGACATCAACAACGGTTAAAAAAACCGGTAGAAAATTAATTTTAAGTTTGACTAAACAAAATTATAATCTTTTGGTTTATTGAGGCGGACAAACTAAGGTGAGAAATAAGGAAGAAGAAATTTGAAATGTGATAATAAAGTAACGGTTTTTTTTTTTTTTTGCTAAATTTTAACATGCTAGTTTTTCATCTTGAAGAAAAACTATCACAAATTGATTTTATTTTATTTTCTTTTTTAACACAAACTATCACAAATTGATCAACTTTAATTATTCTACACATAAAAAGTATTTATAGCCGTGACAAAATAAGAAAAAAATAATATTTTTTATACAAGGAAAAAAATAATTGAACATTGGTAGTAGCAAAACAAATATATTCTAAATTAAAAAAAAAAAAGTAGCAATAAGTATGTACTTGAAATTCCATTTTGAAATAATAATGAGTGAAGAAATAAATAAAACAGGGTGGATCAAGCTAAGCACGCGTTAAAGTAGGAGAGGAGTGGGTTAAAGCTTCTTTGCTTTATTATTATTATTTTTTAAAAAGGGGATTGTTTGCTTTATTTTATGCATTATTCCTATATTTATTCAATTTTCAATGGGGATTTTCCACAACAAAATGTTTATTTTATGTTTTAAATAAATTATTTAGTTCAAAAAAAAAATGAGAAATAGAGACTGATGCAACAATAATTATAATTTACAAAAAATAGTTTATTAAAGAAAAAAAAAAGGTTTGAATTTGTTTATAAAAAAGGTTTGAATTTGTTTATAAAATTGTTTGTTATGAAATTTTGAAATAATATTTTAAACGGGTATCTACTAAATATTTATTTAAAAAATATACATTCAAGCGATCTGTAATCATTATTTTAAAATATTTAAAATAAATTTTCATTATAGATACTAATTTTAAATATTCTTAAAAACTGCGTACACACATGTTTTAGACTTTAATCATTACTTCTAAATATTCAAAATAAATTTTCAATATTATACTAATTCTAAATACCCTCAAAAACTGCATACAAACAAACTTTTGATTGCAATTATTATTAATCATTATTTTTAAATACTTAAAATAAATACTTATTCTCAATAATAATTTTAAATATTTTTTAAAATTACATGCAAACAATAATACAATCATTATTTTTAAAAACTCAAAATAAATCTTCATTCTACGTACTCATTCTAAATATTTTTAAAATTCAATCAAAATTTAATAAAAATTTAAATTCCATCCATATAATTACAAAAGGTACTTTAGCAAAAAAAAAAAAAGAAAAAAGAAAAATCATGTATAATAAAAATTTGAAAATATTTTTAGTACAACTAAAAAATTGATCATTTACTTAAAATACCAAAATGTTTTCACTCCAAAGTGATAGTAATTAAGCTAATATTCTTTAATAGTTATTTTAATTGATAGACGGTTAATAAATTCCAATCAGTTTGCTAAAAAAAAATTACATTTTTTAAAAATAAAAATTTAAGTAGGAATTACCTTCTTTAAAAAAATTATAATAAAAATAGGTTGGCTAATTTCTAAAGCTTATTATTTATAATTTATATGTGATTTATTTATTTATTATTTTTTTTTTATAAAATCTAAAAAAAAAAATGATATGATTAAAAACTTTATCCTTCAAAATTATGTCCATGGAGTCAGCAAAATTCTCCTCATAGTGGAAGTAAAATTCTGTCCTGCAAAAGAACTGTTGGGATCCGTAATGATGATTGTGTCTTACATTTTTTTTTTTTAATTTTTTGTCAAATCTCTTTTAAAATTGTTTGATCTTTAATTATTTAGAATTAATATTTAAATGAAAATTTATTAAGAGTATTTAAAAATTTATTTATAGGTAATTTGTGAGAACATTTAAAATTAGTATTTAAAATGAATATTTATTTTGAGAATTTAAAAGTAATTATTGTTGGAGGTAGTTTAAGAGTATTTAAATTAGTATTTAGAATTAAAATTTATTTCGAGTATTTAGATGTAATGATTAAATCGAAAATTGAGTAGTTTTTAAGAATATTTAAAATTAATATTTAGAATGAATATTTATTTTGAGCATTTAAAAATAATGATTACAATCAAAACTTCTAGTTTTTTTATGAGTATTTAAGTCGACGTGACGATGGCAACAAACCTTATATAGAAGACACTACAAAAACTTGAAATATTAATCAAGTTGATGCATCACTAGTACCAGTTGAGCTATGCTCGATTTAATCATTTAACCAAACTAGTAGTTTCGTCATGAGTAATAATTATGCACGCATCCCTATTAGAAACAAACATAAATATGAAACTATAATATTTTTCCAAATATAGGACAAAAAAATAAAAATAAATAAATAAATAAAAAGTTTGAGAAGTAAGTTTTTTTTTGGTAGCGGGAAAATTTGCAGTACCATACTTCTTTTATGCCCTAATCAAATCATCTGCTTCCAGCCTCAGCCTCTGCCTCTGCCTCTGCCTCTGCACAGTTTTACAGTGTCTTTGCGGCGAGGTGAGGCCATTGCCGGCTTAGCTT
>JBBMEG010000018.1:12525620-12541398 GCA_037832605.1 Cyclanthera cordifolia
GGTAGACACCATTGTAATCTTGAGCTTCTGCTCTTTTCATTTTCTTAATGAAATTTTGTAGCTTTCTCAAAAAAAAAAGAGAGTATTTTTAGAACAAGGGGAAAAATTCTTGAGGGTATTTTTGATAGTTTAGCCCTTTGGTTACTGAAGTTCGTTGCTTTTTGGAAGAAATTAAAGAAATTTGAAGATAAATTGTTGATTTTTCTTTTTTATTGCCTACCCTAGTGCATAAGTAGTGTTATTCTTATGAAGATATAATTTTACAATGGGCGCAAGTATGCCATCACTACCTTAACCCTCATAGATATCTCACGATTATCGAATTTCTATAGTTGGTATAGATGGAGTTCCAATTGTTTCTAATTTTAACAATTATGGAATAATTCATAGAAAATATCGCAAATTTTCTGGCAGCCCTGATTATCTTCACACAGTCATAGTTTAATTGAACTATATATATTGTGTAAAAAAATGAACTGTATATTATGCATTGGCTACTGAGCACTAACTTTATGATCATCTTATCTTCTGACGTTCATTTTCTTTGTTTTAGATGACATTTTAATGATATATGTTTTTGAAAGCAGGAGAGAGGGTTTTTTTCTCTTTCAGCTGCAATATTGTCATCTTCCATAATGCATTCAGAAGAGAGTAAAATCATGGATCTAATTTTGGAGTTTGTATCTTCGTTTGAAGCCATTATCCTTTCACTTCTTTTCTGTCGCTCAGGTGGTCAAACTTTCATCTAGTTTTCTTACAACTTCCTTTGTACATATGAAAGTAAAGCGTTATTGAAATGAATATGCATCATATAGCGTAATTTTTATTACAATAGTCTAGCTAAAATATTGTATTACGGCAGATGTTGGTCATTGTACTTTCCATATAACTTTTTTTCATTTTTTAGATTTAAAATCAGATAATCTGACAGCAATAAGTCATTCTCAATTAGAGGGAAGAAGTTCAATCCATTGTTCTATCAAAAAAATTAATTTGTCATGAGTTACCTTGCTTGACAACCAAATATAGCGAGCTCATGTTGTCCCATGATAATAGGTGGACATAGGCTGACTTGGACATTCACAAATATAAAAAAAGTAATTCAAAATTTATTTACTTATTTTATGCCTTTGCTTTTGTACTTTCTTTTATTTTAAATGAAATCTAGTTTTTCTAATTTTTGGAAACCTTATTCATTGGTGATTATAAAAAGTTTCTATGGCCACGTGTACCTGATGTACATGTTACACTGAGCTGCAAACTCTTATATTTTGATAGCTGGTAAGTTTTGCAGCAGAAAGTTTTCTCTCAGATGTGTTAGGAAAGGGAGGGGTCTTCCTTTCTTCCTTATCCTCCATCTTCTTTCGTTTATATTCACCACAGGATGTTGTTGATAGGGATAGATAAGCATTTTTGAGGGATTGTGTCTTGTCTCAGTGACCTTGGTGGAAATGGATGCAAGGAATTTTTCAACTTCGTAGCATGTACTCACTTGCATTCTTTAGAGATGGATGGTTTGTTTGTGGCATAGAGCTGTAAGCAAGTATGATGCACATCTAGTTGAGTGTGTCTTGCATTATAGAGTTAAAGACATTTTAAAAGTTTTGTGGAAGTTCATCTTATTTGGTTACTTGATGTTGTCTTAAGTCTTGAGGTCTCGGTTTGAGATGGCCTATCACTCTATTTGTGGAAGTCGTTGGATTGATGATAAAACCTCTACCTTTTTTCCTCGTCTCTATCATTTATGACCTAAGTGGATTTTCTTATTGAAGTTCAGGGTTTAAATTGATACTAATAATTGGGGGTTTTAGTTGATATAGGTATGAATTGATTTTCTCTTATTTTTTAAATATTTTTTAATCTATGGCTTTGTTAATAATAGAAAGTAAACTAGGAATTGGTGAGATTCTTCCTCTATGAAAGAACTGTAAGATTTTCTTGTATAATTAAAAGGAGTGAGCTTTTTCAAGGTTGTATGGAGGGAGGTGAGGCAAAGCTTTTACATCCAGGAACTACAACTATTAATATTAAGTCTGCTTTTCAGGTTTGATATTTCTACTCCACCATTATGAACTTTCATCTACAATTCTTCACGCCTTAAGGTGCGATGGAGATACCAATTTGGAAGACTGCATGCCCATTCGATATGCGTCAGCCCTTCTTTCTAACAACTTCTTTTGTAAGCCCTCAAATGTTGCTATGATTGTACGGATACATTTGAGAGTTGTAAGTTATCTTTCTAAATTGACAGCAAAGTCCCTGATTTATTGATTCAAGTTATTATACCTTTTCTCTTCCAAATTATTTGCATTCAACTGTTAAGTTTCTGTTGTATTAAGCAAGTTTCATACTCTCTGCAGGTCACTGCAATCGATCGCTTACTTATGACGGCTCCAAACACAGAAGAATTTTTATGGGTCTTGTGGGAGCTTTGTAGTATTTCTAGGTAGAGTTCAGGGCATTTTTCCTGTTAATTTTCTCCCACTTGATATAACGGCAATCATTTGATTAACCTTTTGTTTTGCAGATCTGACTGTGGACGCCAGGCCTTGCTTGCTCTGACATACTTTCCTGAGGTATTAAAGGCTTGCTGGATTTTATTTTATATTCGGTCTTTTGTTCTTTTAAGTAATAAAAAAGTTTGCTTGCAATTTCTTTGTTATATAACCTACTTTTTAACTCGTGAAGTAGTTTTTTTTCTTCTATAAATGAAAAGCTAAGAAGTTACAATGATAAGTACCTATAACAGTACACCAGCACGACAATCTCCTAACATTATTTTTAAGAAAGGAATTCCAGCTAACAAAAATATCAGAAGAAGACACCAAGGGGTGGTCTTGATTCTAATTTTGGCATCTGGTTGTTAATTTCTGTTCTTCTTGGGGTGTTTGGTAGTTTTTTTTGTTCTTGCTTTTTTGTGGGGTTGGATTTGTTTTCTTTTTTGCTTTATGAGGTTGATTTTCATCCTTTGCTCCATGTATTTTCAATTGTAGTTTTTCATTTTTTCAAAAAATATCCACACTTCCATTGAGATTAGACGGGAATGAAACACGGGCATACAAACCTCAATTCTCTCCATTTATCCTCTACAAACTTCATTTGCCACCAACAGATTGATGACTTCTCTTCGTTCGATAAATACATATTGATTTGTTCATGCTAGTCACCCATTGATGGCCTATAATTTTTCACAGTTTCACTGCTTTGGAATTGGGTCATTTTTTTTTGAACCAAACAATAACGATTACTTATTATTTTAAAAAAAATTACACTTTAGAAGTATAGATGTGACTTAATTGTCAATTTCTTTTTTCCAGGCCATTGTCATTTTAATTGAATCCTTACGTTTGGTCAAAGAACCAGAGTCAGGAAGCAGGAATAGTGGTAATCTTAACTTTATGGATATACCATTTTTCGTACATTTTGCTACTTATTGCTTATTTCTATTGTTGGGAATGTTTTTTTCTCTCTCCTCGGGTGTTGTTCAGGTGCTTTGCCTCTGAATCTTGCAATATCCCATTCTGCTGCTGAGATCATTGAAGTCATTGTGACGGACTCCACTGCATCTTCCCTGGGTTCTTGGATTGTGCATGCCATGGAGCTTTACAAAGCTTTATATTCTTCTCCTCCAGGGTCAAATAGAAAAGATGCTCCTACTCGATTATTGGAATGGATAGATGCTGGTGTTGTTTACCAGAAGAGTGGGGCAATTGGTCTTCTACGATATGCTGCTGTATTAGTGTCCGGAGGAGATGCCAATTCAAATTTAGCTAATTCTTTAGTGTCAGAGTTAACAGATTTAGATAATGCTGGAGAATCTGCTGGTTTTGATGTTAATGTTATGGACAATCTTAGTAAAACTATTTCTGAGAAGACTTTTGATGGTATTACTCTTCGTGATTCTTCTATAGCACAATTGACAACTGCATTCCAGATTTTGTCTTATATTTCAGAGAACTCGGTATGTTGTTGTATTATATTTATTGGTTGATATAATTTAATTACCACTACCTTTAACTTAAGCTTTTGTGTTGATATGTTACTATTTTATATTTGTTGGTTGATATAATTAAATTTACCACAACATTTAAACTAAGCAGGAGGTCGTGTATTCAAATCCTTATCATGTCATTTCACCCAATTAATATTTGTCCACTTGTTAGGTAGGCCTTTTCAAATTTCAAGCTCACAAATGAGTAGTGTTGATTGATATAAATAAAATTACTCCAACCTAGCTGCTTAAGCTTTTGAGTTCATTGGTAACTCTAGATGAATCAACAATTTCTAATTTATAAAAAATTGAAGCTTGTTCTTGAATTGTCTTTGTTAAGAGCCTAAACTATTTGTTTATATGTAGACTGTTGCTGCTTCTCTGTATGATGAAGGTGCAGTAGCGGTTATCTATGCAGTACTAGTTGACTCTCGATATATGTTGGAGAGGTGCTCAAACAATTATGGTTAGTTGTTTACATCCTTCAACTTATTGGGGCTTTTGGAAAATTCAATTACTTGATCTTGTGAGAGAGATCAGGGGAGATCTTATCTCTTGTCTGCTATGGATTCTGTTCAGGACTCCGAGAAATGGAGAAAAGATATAGTTCAAATAAAAATTACACATTCGGTTTTCTATCAAAAAATAGAAAGGGGAATCCAGGGGAGATGCCCTTAGGAGTGAAAGTCGTTCATGGGCCTTAGGTTCAGAGGTGTTATTACTTTGTTTTTTTTTAACTATACCTGTAATATTGTTCAATAACCCATCAAATATTATTCAGGAAAGGAATACCAATTACTGCTTTTTGGTGCATCAAAATTGTAAAGATAGGGGCTTCCTTTTCTTGTATTGTTTTTTTTGTAAGGAAATATGTACTGCTCCCTTGTGAATGGATCTTGGGTGGTGTTAAAGGCGCTCCCAAAGGGGGGAGCCTCCCTTCTCTCTCTCTTTTTTTTTGGATAGAACAAGTGGTTAGGAGATAGATTCATCTACTCTTTGTTTCAATCATTTATCTTCGATGAGGAACCATTGGGTTGCTGCTGTACTATGTACTAACTACTATCTAATCTTATGACCTCTATTTCGCCTTTATTGAGGTTTTGTCATCCTTTGTGAGCTAGGGAAACAACCAACGGATACTGTTTTCCTTCTAAGTAGTTTTGTACTTTCGGAGAAAGAATGCTCATATTTAGAGTTCTAGACCATCTGGAAGTTTTTTCTAGTAAATTCCATTTTCTTTGTTTGGGTATATTAGATAGTGTGGGCATCCATCTCAAAATCAATTGGCTATGAGAGGAGTGACTCACCTTATCTTATAACTTTATTGAAGAATCCTCACCTTTCCAATATGGGAGAAGTGCCACAAGGTGAGTATCTCCAGCATGTCCTCTCAAGATGACACCATTTCTGGGAAAGTCATCTTGGATTAGATCTAAATTTGTGGCCCAAAATACCTGCTTTGGCTTACTTGCTTGATTCGGATCCAAATTTTTGGAATCATCAAATGCCCGCTTAAATCTTTGCCCGCTTGGGTGGGGTCGTCGGAATTTTGGAGATTAATAACCCGGAGCTTTGATACCATATTAGATAGCGTGGGTATCCATCTCAAAACCAATTGGCTATGAGAGGAGTAGCCCACCTTATCTTATAAACGTATTGAAGAATCCTCACCTTTTCAATATGGGAGAAGTGCCACAAGGTGAGTATTTCAAAATGGCTCTATCTTTGCTTCATAGTGGATTAGGGAAATTCTCATTTTGGCAAATTCTCCAAGAAGAGTTAACACTTAGGATTGGTGTTGAGGAAATTGCACAATTTGATATAGCCATTCGGTTTCCCTCTTTTCTGGAGAGTGGCAGGATCTGTATCATATTTTTGGAGCTGTGGAATTCCTTTCTCATTGCTTTTTGGTGGACACTATGGAGGAGGAGAAATGCAATGCTCTTTGAAGAGAAGGAAATTGGAAAAGAAAACACTTGAAACTATTACTGTTCTTGCATTAACATGGGCTCATTCTACTTAACCTTTCAAAGATTATAGTTTAATTACATTATTTTAGCATTAGCAATGTTTTTGTAATTGGTTTATATGTCATTTTGTAACTTTTCATCCATCAATGAAAGTTCTCGTTTCTTATCAAATATGTATATATTTTTTAGAGCTATGATTTATCTTATGCGGCGTGACGTCGTTTCTTGGAGAGCTTATTTTTGTTTTATTCATTTATTTCTTCCTTTTTGAAGTTGTATTTTGGAGCATTAGGCTCTTTTTGTTCTATCAATGAAAACATTGTAAAAAAAAGATAGCAAAGACGCCTCCCTCTAACAGTATGGGTAGCTCCTTTGTTCCAAGTGCCATTTCCAACTTTCTGGAGTTTAGGCCGTTTACTGGTATGGATAAATAGAAATGAGAGCTGGAAGCTCCTTGGTGCACTATGGCAGCATTGCTATCTTTTCTTACAGTTGTACTTTTTCTTTACCCATGATATTTATTATAACCTTTCAACAAATTTTGCATTCTGCGTCATCATGAATATTCTCATGTTTTTTGTGTTTGACTGTTCCGAATAACAGATTATCTAGTTGATGAGGGCACTGAATGCAATTCTACATCAGATTTACTCTTGGAACGTAATCGAGAGCAGTGCTTAATCAATCTCTTGGTACCATGCTTGGTGCTGCTTCTTAATCTCTTGCAAACATTGCAGGTTGTTTTCATTTCTTTTGTTATTTTAGTTTGTCAATGGAGTATCAGAGTTCTTTACCATTGATGAGTTGACTTGGTCCTTAGCTTTTCTTCTATTTTTATTAGGCATACTTTGATTGATATATATGGTGGAAAGATGGAATTCAGATTCTTATTTAATAATGAACCCCACATTGGGTTTAAATAGATTACAAGAGATAACCTCAACATGAAAGGAAAAGATAATATTTAACCTAATCGTAAAAGGAGAAAATAATATTTAACCTAATCCTAAAAGGAAAAAATAAAAAAAGATAAAAAATTTATATGAACACAAATCCACACTTCCCCTCAAGCTGGGTTGTATCTAGAGTACAAGCCAAGCTTGGAGTTAAATTCATTAGAATTGATCATCGGTAATGCTTTAGTGAGAATGTCAGCAGCTTAATGGTGCTCTACCATGTTTAAAAGGCTATTGAGGCTTACGCCTCGAGGCTATTAACTTTTAGCCTCGAGTCTTATGCCTTTGTTGGATCATAAGAGATTTACGCCTTTATGATAATGCATTGAGGCTTAACGTCCTTACGCCTCATAAAATACTAGAAGAGTAGTATTATTATTTTTTCAATTCTTTAAAATATAAGAGTTTAAACCAAATTATATGAATTATTACTACTTTATTTCTTAGATGTGGTTCTTGATCTTATTCTCAAGTATTACTTTAGTCATTCTGTTATGTTATATATTTTTTCTTATGGATTCTTAGGCACATAATCGTTTCAAAATCGTCGATTTAATTTTGATAATTTGTTGGCTATTTTCCTCTTCCATCTCGTTTTGGAGCTTTTTATTGTATTCACTATAGGTGCTTGGATTTGGATAATTCACTTATGTTTCATTCACCAATGAACTTGTTTCTTATTCCTAAAAAATCTCAATCATATTAGTGTTTGTGTGATATTTTATGTATTTAAACATAAGTATTATGTTTTCTCATACATGTTTACTAAAATTTTAGAATTTTTATCAAATTTTCATTTAAAATTGAGGCTTACGTCTCGCCTTTTCAGGAGGAAAAGTCTTGGGGCTGCCTTTAGCCTTTTAAAATCTTGGTGCTCGGTAATGCTTTAGTTAGAATGTCAGCAACTTGAGATATGAACCTTTTAAGGAAAAGAGCTCTTTGATCTATCTCTGTTACCCAGGCAAGGATGAAAGTGCCCTAGAAGATATAGAGAACTACGATCTTACTTGAACAAGATTTGTTCTATAGGTGTCACAATTGTTTTGAGTTCTAAGAATGTTTGCAGTCGCGATGAAACATAGCTGAGTTCAACTATGTTATTGTTGGCCTTTTTAGATATGAATTGAGATGATGTTGTGTCAATTAGGGTTGGGTCAATCAGGATGATGATGCGCCAATTAGGATGATGACGTGCCAATTGGAAAAACTGGAGAAGTGCCAATTAGAAAAGCTGGAGAAGTGCCAATTGGTGAAACTCCGGAAAAACGCCAATGGGAAATGCTAGAAAATGGCCAATTGAGAAAAGTTGAGAATATAGAGGAAAGAGAAACGACGACCCTATTGGTGGTATGGATTATGGAAGAAAGAGAGAGTAAGATAGGGTCAGGGGAGATTGAGAGTTTTAAAAAATAGTTATGATATGGAAGAGGCTGGTAATTGGACATTTGGACAAAAGTGGCAAAAAGAGTTTTACAGGAGGTAACAAGAGGCGGAGGACGAAATAAAAATAGGTTGGTAGATTTTGATAGTGATTCAAAGAGAGATTGATGGTGGCACTAATTTTTCTATGGAGTGTGGCGGAGAAGAAAAATAAATAAAAGAAGCTTGATAAGATTTTAAGAGTTTGAAAGAGATTGTGGTGGTTAGAAAATAAATTTTGGAGATTCTGGGAATTTTAGAATTGCCATAGAGAAAGAAGAGTAGGTTTGGAAGTATAGGAGAAAGAACGAGAGTATATCTGAGATTTGAAGTCGATGAGACGAGGAGAAATCGTGGAGACTAACTCTATTTGTTCGCGGGGAAAGGGATTTCGGTAGCCATATGTAATGGCTGGAGGAGCTGTGACATTAAGTTTGTCTGAGATTTAACACTATGCTTGGAATGATTTTATGAGCAGAAGGAATAGCCGTAGAGGAAGAATAATAGATTTGGAAGTATACGAGAAAGAACAAGAGTTACCTGAGATTTGAAGTCGATGAGATGATTTGAGTTGACTTTTGCTGGAATGGAGAAATAGTGGGAGATGAACTCTGTTTGTTTGCATGAAAAGAGATGTCGGCAGGCCCGCGACCATATGTAATGGCTGGAGGAGGTGTCTCATTAAGTTTGTCTTAGAAGGACTTGGGGGATTTAAACATCATGTTAAGGAAGATATTATGAGTGGAAAGAGATTTAACTTTTTTTTGAACCTTTATGGAGAAAGGTGAGATGAAATTTGCATAGAGTTTATGATGTAAAAGAATATTGGCAGAAGAAAACACGGTTATAGGAAGTAGGTTGTGAAGGAGATATATGAGAAGAAGATAAGAGATGAATTAATGGAATATTGGATTTGGGCCTGTGTTTTGAGAGGAAAAAAGATAAAGTTTTACTGGAAGAAGAGATCGAAGGTTTTTCCACGTGTCAGGATTGAATGAAACAGAGCCGTCCTTTTTTGGGCTCTGATACCATGTTGCATGATGGAATTCTGATTCTTATTTAATAATGAACACAATATTGGGTTTAAATAGATTACAAGAGATAACCTAATCATAAAAGGAAAAAGATAATATTTAACCTAATCGTGAAAGGAGAAAATAATATTTTACCTAATCCTAAAAGGAAAAAATAATTGAAAAGATAAAATACTAATATAAACACAAACCCTCATATATACTTTGTTGAGTCCAACTCTCTCTCTTAACTCGTTCGAAATGAACCCTAAAACACTACTCCCCCTCCTCTTCAAATGTCGTTTCTCACTGACGAGGAGGCACTCCGAAGAACCATCTCGTTTATAACGTCACTTTACCTCTTATCTCCTCCATCTTCTATTCTTGTTAGAAAAGAACATGAATTTAGTCGGCAACTAACATGGACATCTCAACTTCAGCGAGCCTTCAAGCGACCTTGGGAGCACGTTGTTTTCGGGCCTCACATCATGCTTTCTGCTGATGGTTTGTGCACGCATCCAGCCATCTTTGAGGATGACCTTTGATTCTTCTGTATTCGGTTTTGACAACTGATCAATGAGCCTATCTAAGAATGTCGACGCAGCTTGAAGGACATATCATCAATGCTTATGGGTATGATAGGACTTGCACGCTCCACGACTTTTTCTACCAAATCGTCAAGATCTAAAGGAACTTTCACCCATGTCCTAACAACTTCCAACATTGTTCCATCCTTGTAAACGATTTACTGTAGTTTATGACGAGACAATGTTTCGATTTTGGAACTTTTTTTTGGTGATGACAACCCTTTATTTGAGGAAGCATAGTCTTAGTCTTATTAACCTAATCTTTTTGACTGGTTTTGATCTATTATGAACCAGACAATCCCATCAAAATTGTGTTTGGATCGAATGGATTGGTTCAGCTTTTATGAGTTTTGTTTTGTTTTTTCTAAGAATATCTTTGTCATTTTTGTTCAGTTGCTTGTGCTTTATATGGTGATGTGCTAAGAAGCTCGAACATGAACACGAGATATAAACACGATACAGATACTAAGACTCGTTATTATTTATAATACAGGACTACGTTATTATTTTTTTTATGATATATTTTTAAAAGATCAAATTCATAATATTTTAGTTTTTTACTAACTACGGAAAATAATTAAAATAAAAATTATAAGCCTAACCCTTAACAATCTAAATATATTTTAGTTTTTACCATCTATCTTTAATGGACGTCGTCGTCAATCGCCTCCACCGACACCGCCTCGCTGTTATTTCATCGAACTCTTGAAACAAATAAGTCCTAAATGGTATCTTCGTGAAGTATTTGAAATTAAAAATATCTAATAATGAAGGTGGACAAGTGTCAAACACATGTCCAATAAGTTTCCTAAAGTATTGATGTCGAGTTCGACACAGACACTTTGTTAAAATCATAGTGTTAGTGCTTCCAATGTTAAGTGTCTAAATCGAAGTGTCTGTGCTTCCTAGTTGACGTGTTATTGTTGATGATGATGATGTTTCCTTGACTCCAATGTTGATTGGTTGGTTGTTGAACACATGATGTGTGTAGAGAAACTCTGTGGAAAATGAAAGTCTTACCTTTGTCTCGGTTCATTATGTGTGATCATTGACAACAACTTCTTGACATTGATGTAGACTAAATCTCAAATTGGGAAGGTTTTGTGTAACACTTCCCGTGTCTTTCCTTTATTTTTCTTGATTTTCTGATGTATTTTCTACTTTCTCATGGCTGGATGTCACCCCGTTCTTGTTTTTGTTTTTTCTGTTTTTGGTACCTTTGGCCCTTTTCGGGTTTGTATTCTTTAGTTTTGCCTCTTTTCATATGCTTAATGAAAAGTTTGTTGCCTTTTTCAAAAAAGAAAAAGAGTCAAACACGAGTCTCAAACTATGTGTGGGAAATTGTGTGAGGCTGTTGATTTTACTCATCTTTTTCCGTCTTCTTTTGCTAACTTCACCCTCTTTTGGGTAAATAAGTGATCAACGCTGTGCTCTTTTAATAACTTTGGTGACTCGTGTCCATCTTTTATCGAGTTGATTAGCAAATGACTATACGTCTTCTTCGCACGTTACAATCTCCAATGATATGAGATGTCATATTTTCCCTTTGTACCAGTTTCCTTGGTGATTCCCTGACATACAACTTCTTTCTCTTGGATGTGTAGCTGGTCAAAGTTATTTGTGTTATTTAATGTCTGTAGGTCTTCTCTACTGGATGTAAGGAGAATATCATCAGCCTCATAAAGGGGCCAAGAATGTCAAAAAAGGCAAGAATATTGTGGGCCAATGCTTCAAAATCAATCTTATACGAGCTATGGTGGGAGCGTAATCAACGAATTTTTGGAAACTGCTCAGCTACTTGGGAGGTCAAATTCGAGCGAGCATTGCTTAATGCCTATCATTGGAGTTCAATGTCCAGTGTGTTCAGATATGTTTCCGTGCAAGACTTAGCTAATAACCTGAATTCCTATCTATGATGTATCCTAGTTTAGGTGTTTTAGATTTCTTTTTGTAGCTCTTTATGGTTTAGTTTGGTAGTCTTTTTTGTAAACCTTCTTCCTCCCTTCGGGGTTTGTTATCCTTCTGTATTCCCTTCTTTTAAATGAGAAGTTTTGTGAGACTTGTACATCTGAAGGATTATTTAAATTACAAGGCGGAGAAAACAAAAACAGAGAAGAGCAACGAACAACACTAAAATGATGTTTAAAGGAAAGTTTCCCAGTTAGTTACTATGTCTTGAACAGAGTAGGATTTGAATGCGCTGGACAGGGAACTCCAGTGAGAGGCATTGAACATAGCGCGCTCGAATCTAGCCTTCAGAGAAAGTTTGATATCTTCAAAGATTCTTTGATTACGCTCCCACCATAGTTCGTAGAGCATAGATTTAGAGGCATTAGCCAACAGTATTCTGGCTTTTTTAGACATTCTGGGACCGTTAATGAGGCTGATAACATTTGATTTGCAGTCAATGAAGAAAACCCAATGAACTATTAAGGTTTAGGTATAACAAGTCTCCCTTTTTAGGACCTTAAGTTGGATATTCAACTTCCTATGAGATCAAGTCTTGTATTTACAGTTTTATCTTATTGTAAATAAGGCTAGAATCTGACTTACAACCTTGGCAAGACTTTCCTCTTTATCAATGAAAATGTTTTTATTTTCCCACCTTGAGATTGTATCTTTTCTTTTGTTCTATTTATTGATGTAGACATATTATTATGGTTTTACATTAAGAATAGAATATTGGAGTCAGTTTTGTTGGGTGGCTCCCTTGTTTGTTTGGGTTGATATCATTTTTTTATGTGGAAATGAAAGTTTGGTCTTTCATGGAAAACACGGCAGTTATTCTTTTTTTAAGAACATCCAGTGCATTTTTAGTTAGTGTTCTGAAGATTTTGGAAGTAATTGGTGGTTCTGATGCATAAAGTATTGAATGCTTATTTTTGTTCATAATTTGCTATTGTTAATCCTGTTTCCGTGGAATTCATTTTTTATTTGCACTTATATGTAGGGTGCTAAAGAGGAGCATAGGAATTCAAAGCTTATGAATGCTCTTGTAAGATTGCATCGTGAAGTAAGGTATGGAAAAGTTTATTGTTTCTTGACAACTCAAGTTTCCACTCATGATTGACTCTGTGATTGCAGTCCAAAACTAGCTGCATGTGCATTTGATTTATCGACTTCGTTTCCCGATTCTGCACTCTGTTTTGGTGCTGTCTGCCATCTTCTGGTGTCTATACTGGCTTGTTGGCCTGTATATGGCTGGTCTCCTGGTCTTTTCAGCTCACTCCTTGATAGTGTCCAAGCTACCTCTTTACAGGCTTTGGGCCCAAAAGAAACCTGCAGCTTGCTCTGTCTGCTGGTAAGGAGTTCATGAGATTTCTTAAGAATGTGTTGGTAACCATTGAAGATTGATGCAACATTTTTTTGATGCTATTTATTATTTTTAACATTTTTCGATGTGTTGATAACCATTGCAAACTTTTGGCCTCAATTGCGTCAAGATTTCATATCTCTATTTGAAGAATTTCATTCTAATGGTCGTATCAATGCTAGCTTGAATGATTCTCAAACCCCTTTAAAAATTCTCAATGCAATAAAATATTCCACAATTTTTTTGGAGGCTCATCTTCTCTTTCTCTTGGTTTTTGTTGGTCTCTCTCCCTCCCAAAGGGAGTGACCAACATTGTGGGTCTTGTTGAGAGATATTTATTATTATTATTATTATTTTGTTTTTGAATGGAAAAGGGATCTCTCAACTTTTGAACCCTAACCTTTTGGGTTCCTTGCAACTTTTCTTTTGATGTTTTGTGAGCTTCTCACTGTCCAGCCTCTCCATCATTCTTCGCATTGGAAAATCAAAATTCCAAAGAACGTTTTCTTGTTTTTTTTTTTATCGGAAACAAACCATTTACTGATAAAAAGATACAATGAATCTATCAATACGAAACAATCCGATAACATAGAGATAAGCGCTAGTCAAGGACTCTAACAGAGAGAAGAACAAGGAGCAAGACAGTCTTAGAGGGCAATATGGGAGGGATACACAATACTGAAGGTGAGGCCATAGAAAGATACACAAAACCTGAGAATCAGAAAACAGCAATTGATTCCTTGTTCCGGTTCCTTCCTAGTGGAGTTAACCCTAGATCATGTTCAAAGAAATTTGTCTTGCTTGGTACGTTCTCAATGTCTTGTCCTTTGTAGGGTGAGGTTGATAACCTTGATCAACTCTCGTGGAGATGGTTTGCTAGCTTGATGTGGATTTTCATCAAGACATTTGGCTTCAACTTGTCTTGTCCTAAAGGTTATATAGTTCTATGTTGTGTTCTTTAAGGTGTTGTCTATAAGGGTTAGACATCTCTTTGGGTCCTTGGTGTGTATTGTGTGAAGCTTTTCATAATTACTCATTAGATTTTATTTTGATTGGTTTGATCCTTTTTTTATGCAAGTTTGACTTATTTTTTTGGGATAGTTTCATTGTATTCCTCTTGTATGGCTTGTTTATTACCGATGATGGCCGTGATGCATAGGCGGTTTCTTTACAAAATTTGTTTCAAGTTTCACATGAACCATAATATTCTAACATTAAGGGTTTTTTAATTTAGTTTTTCCTGTTTGTTTAATTTGTTTTATGCAAAAAGAAACTTTTAGTTGACATTAATTATTTAAAATGGCCATTGCAGATTTTAATTTCTCCTCACTCTTTATCTATGTTGTTTTGGTGATAGAACGATTTACTTCCTGATGAAGGAATCTGGCTCTGGAAGAATGGTATGCCTTTGTTGAGTGCCGTTAAAAAACTTGGTATCAGGACAATATTGGGACCTCAAATGGAGGATGAGGTCAATTGGTATTTGGAGCCTTGTCATCAAGAGAAATTGTTGGGTCAACTGGCGCTACAGCTTGAGAAGATTCTCCTAGTTGTCCAACATTATGCCATTTCAGTAAGTGGCTTTTTTGCTATTTAAAGTGCTATTATATGTCTGAAAATCTCTCTTGATTCTTACTTATGTTTCATGTCAACAGACATTGGTGGTCATCCAAGATATGCTTCGGATATTTATCATTCGCCTTTTCTGTCATAAAGCTGACAATGCTTCTATTCTTCTGCGACCAATATTTGTGTGGACTCGTGCTCGTGTTTCTGACTTTTCTTCTCTGTCAGACATTGATGCATACAAAGTAAAACTTTTATTTCTTTATCTTTACAAAGATTCGTTGATGCAGATATATGATGCACATGCAGTTTGTTTTGGTTAAAATAAACACATATATTGGACACTGCAGCACTCATTAGGCACTTGTTATATTCTTATTAAACGGGAGTGTTAGCTTATGTACACATACCCACACATACACATAGATTCAGATAATATACATGATACATTCATATACATATATATTGTTTTTATAGGAAAAAAAATATTTTCATTAGTTAAGCGAAAGTGTTATAGAGAAACCTACCAAACAGTGATAGAGGCCAATCTAAGAACAATATAATAAGATAAATCGGTAAATTACAAGCTCGGTTAATGTGGGATATTCTGAATGAGATGGATAAATTCAAAGTCTATGCTGACATAGCCTGAGATGCCTTGATATTTTGCACGCAGATCGCAAAATATGGGGTCTGTGTAGAAACCGATTTTGTCGAATATGGCCTAAAGGAGGAGAAAAATATCAAAGACATGGAAGATCATAATAGAAAACAAAATTCTTAGCGATGAATGACAAACTTGATCATTGGGCCTACCATGACTTCAAATCTCACTGCCCTTATTCATGAGAAAGAAAAACAAGAACATTGTCCTACTCCAACCAAGGAGGTCATTTAGAGTGGGACCCCATGGGGGGGGGGGGGGGGGGGGGGGAAAAGAAAAAAAAAAAAAAAAAAAAAAAA
>JBBMEG010000018.1:12541408-12555580 GCA_037832605.1 Cyclanthera cordifolia
CCCAAAACAAAAGAGAAGAGCTGCCTCGGATGTACCAAGAAGAAGAAAAGCAGTGCTTATCATCCGAGGGTGAAAAAGTGAAGATTATCGAAGTGTACGCTAGATAAACTAACATGATATAGTCTATGGTTGCTCGAAGGAAAGGAAAAACATGATCTCATTGAAAATTAAGGTGCATTGTTACAAAGATAAAGTTTGGCTGGTGAAAAAGGATGGCACAAAGACAATTATAGAAGAGGAGATTCACGGTTGACAGAGGTGTGATTGTGTGAAGACGATAGCCAACAGACACTTTTGAGGATGAGTATAAGAAGATGACAGGCAAAGACCTGTACACAACAACAAAAGAGAGATGAGATGATGCGTGGTTTAAGCTCTGATGGTGGGCAACGTTATGGAGCTCGATGCTATGATAGGCAGTTCCAAGGTAGAGAATGCTGACAAAGAGACTGGTTCACGTCGCGCTTCCATGAGGTGAGAAAAACATGTCACTGGAGAGGTTATATTCGATTTGTGTTGTCAAAAAAGGTGAACCAAAATGTTAAGAGTTTAATCCATGGTGTCAAATTTTCTAAAGGTTTCCATGACAGCCAAATGTTGTAGGATCAAATGATTTGTATGTTAGAATAGTCAAGGTGTGCTTAAGCTTGTCCGGACACTACACTCATGGATATCATTAAAAAACATATATGGATGCATGGATAGAAGAGAAGTGTCCACCGAAATGAGCTTTATTGATTTCTTAGGGTGGGATCAGAGTGTTGCATTCTTGGAAGGAAGCAAAGGATCTCGATCATTTGTTATGGAGATGTTATGTGGCTTATGATGTGGAGCCGTTTCGTGATCATGCTCTCACTAGGTAAGGAGAGGGAGTGTAGGAGGGAACGAGAAATGTTTTTGTGACTAGTTTGAGTGTGTTCTATTGTTTAGGTGCTTTTGGGTGAGAAAAATTATTCTTTTGAGGGTTGGAGATATCTCATTGTGATGTGTGGTCCCTTATTAGATTCTATGTTGTTTCCTTTTCAAAAAAGATTCTATGTTTCTTTTTGTCGGTGACAGAACCTAACCTCTTTGTAATTGTACATTAGATCTTATTTTGCTTGATTGAATGCATTTCTTGTAGGCTTCCTCCTTTTTGTGGGCTTTCTTAATTTTGTATGTATGTCGGTAATTTCTTCATTTTTTTCTTAAAGAAACCTTGGTTTACTATAACAATAAAAAAGAGCTTTATGGACGTGGCACAAAATTAGATGGTGAACAACATTAGAATAAGATCAATTGCATTACTGATTGGATTGAGTTAGACTCGTGGTTGCAATTCTGAATTTCTTACGAATTGTTGGTACATCAATTAACTATTTTTCATTGATACGACAGTTGACATTGTTATATTATAGTTATGAACGTTGGTCCTTAAGGTTTTTTCTTAACTTTGCCCATATATATATGAAAATTTTTTCTTCTATTTTTTATGTGACCATCTTATGTTTTAGCGTCAGAGTGGTGCATTCTGAACAAAAGTAATGATAGCAGTAGTTAGGTTTTTTTTTTTGGATTTGATACTGCTCTATTTAGCTTGAATGGTTTTTTAAAATCTTTTTATTTTATCTAAGTATTTTGATTTTTTTTGGAAGTCAAATGTTCTTATGGTTTGTCTTGTTAAATGTGCACTGTCCTTGTATTATTTTCTTTGCAGATATATAGGTATCTAGAATTTTTTGCTAGCTTATTAGAGCATCCTCGTGCAAAGGTACTACAGGTTTATTTAGTAGTGTAACTTTCCCACACTCATGAAATAAAAGAGGTTTAAATATCTAGAGATTTTCTCATGTCGACTAATTCTTAATCAGGCTCTATTGCTGAATGATGATGCTGTCCAGTTGCTAGTTGAAGTATCACAGAGATGTTTAGATGACTTAGATACTGATGAAAAGCTAGTTCCTGGGTGCAAACTTTCTACGAAATGTGGCTTTTCTTTACTCAACTGGTGCCTCCCAGTTTTCAAGTTATTTTCACTACTTTGCTGCTCTAGGCCATCTCTTAAGCACATTGGAAAACACACGCTGTAAGAAAATTGTTTTTATGTTAATTTAGTTTGTTGTTAATTTTACTTCTGTTCTTTCCAGGAAAATTTTCAAATTGCAATAATGTTTATGATGATTTTATTTGGTTGTAGGCATTATTTTGGATTATTAAGTGCAAAAGATTATTCATTGATTCTACGCAACATTCTACTGTTCTGTCAGGTAAATTCTCGTCTTTTTGATCATAGTTTTTTTTTTGTTCATGATGAGAGCTTGCGAGGTTAAAAAAAACTGAACTGTATCATAGCAAATTAGCAATGACCAGCTTTCATGCTAATAATTGTTATCAAATGGTAAACTTTCCTTGTACTCAATCAAGGCTTGGGGTTTAAGAATTTTTAGTGTCAACTGTCACTTCTGGGACACTAAAGATCACGAGTTCTAGTTGCTACTTGATGTCTCAGTTTTAGGTTTTTTGTAACTGTAAATTCTATTGGCCTCAGTTGAAGGGCTTGTTTGTAACTTGTTTATATCTTATATTTATTGATATGGTGTTATAATTTAATTTAATTTTATAAGTGAAATGTAATTAGGTTTAATGCATCTTTAATTTTGAACATGTTCTTCTTGTTGATTGACTTCCCCCATGTCTTCTCCTTCTATCAAAATCTACATTATACAGAAGAATAGGGTTTCCAACTTTCTTTTTTGAATAACTAGCGTTTCCTGATTTTCAGGTCCTGCCTGTTGGAAAAGAATTAGTTGCTTGTCTTGCCGCATTCAGAACCTTGGGATCTTGTAGTGAAGGGAGAACTGCTTTATCATCTATTCTGATTGATATGTATAATGTTGACGAGCATGAATCTCAAGGTCATAAAAAGGGCAGTGACTCTTCTTTTAATGCATCAATTTGGAAGATGAATCCTCCTCTGCTCTGTTGCTGGAAAAAGCTATTAGTATCTATTGATTCAAATGATTATATACCAATGTATGCAATTCAGGCAGTTGACGCTCTTTCTTCAGGATCATTAAGCTTCTGCCGTGATGGATCAAGGTCAGGCTTCTTCTTGAGCTATTTGTTGTTGGTGTGTATTGGTGTAATTTATATTTGCTAGTTCTTTAAATAAGTTTTATTTCTTCTGTGTTTATATTTATCTTATGATCTTTTAGTGCTGTCCATAGTATTTGAAATCTCCTGGCACTTCTGCTTAAGAACGATTTCATCATAATTTTTTTCTCTGTTTCAAAGTTAAAACATGTTTGTTGACTTCTATATAAATGTTGGCCTGTAAACGCTTGCGGGCATGCTGTATGTATCTTGTATTTGAACTGATGACTTGCTTTTCTAAGTAATGGTAATGTGGGTTGGACGACCAAATGCTGTCATTGGAAGCCTCTACTAATGCAAACATGCGTTGTCATGAGGAAGAGGTAGTATGTGTAGTTGGCCAAGTCTATTTTCCATAATTGTCAGTGAAGACGTCTTTCTTGAGTTTCCCTTTGGAAGGTGTTTGGATGTGGATTGTAGAGTGATTATATATGAGAGGTTATTTTGAGTGATTAGAAATTTAAGTTTTAGTAATAGCTCGTTTGGATGTGGTTATTTGTACAGAGGTTACCGTTAATAGTTCGTTTGGATGTGATTAGAATGAATGATTAGTTTAAGGGGTTAGAAAAGAACGATTAGAAATGAGCTTATATGTGCTTGTTTGAAGAGGAGTTAGTAAAAGATTTGTAATAACTCGTTAATTATGCGAAACAAACACCCCCAGGATTCTATAGAAGAGGATCAAGTGGGCCTTTCTAATTGTAGATGTTCATGTAAATGTTGTGTAACCTGGGACTTCTAGATACTTAAAAGCCTTTTTTATTTGTGAGCGTTTAAGCTAGCATATGCAGCTCGACAAGCCTTTATCTGATACTTCTAGACAAAAACTGAAAGAAAGAAATTGAGTTGAAAAAAAACTCTAGGTTTGGGTTTTCGAATTTTGATGATGTTTTATGTCAAAATTTTTTTGCTCCATTTTTTTTTTTTTGAAGAAACAAATTTTATTTTAAATATGAAATATGAAGCTTAAGCTCCCGACACAAAAATGTGTTACAAGGAGTCCAATAGGAAATAGAATAAAATAAAACAAAAATAAACTTGGGAAAAAGACTGGTTTATCTATACACCAAAAATACACAATTGAAAGTATCAATTTTAGAATTAGGTCAAATGAAGCAAAAAGGTTTTGAAATATTCGACCCTTTTTCTTGCTCCAAAGAATGCATACAAAAGCTTGAATGAAACATAGCTGCCTTGTCTTCTTAGTTCCTTGAAATGGTGGTCCACCATGATCACGTTGAGGAAATTTGAAATGTGGGAACGGTAGACCATTAAAAAACCTACAACTTCTTTCACTTTTCTGCCTTTTTCCTCTTTGTATGATATTGCGTAATTGGGGATCTCACATTCTATTTGCCGACTTTGAGAAATGTCAACTTGGTTTCAAATCTAGAAATAGACGCTGTTAACTTTTTGGAAACCAATTATTCTTTCTGTGGAAATTTCTTGTGTTTTGCTGATGTTATTGAATTCTTAATGTTTCCTGTTATGTAGTATGGTCGTGGACAGGATTGAAGAAGTGAAATTTCTCTTTGGCCTTTCTGACGCTGTAGATGGTGTAAATGTTTCTTCTCCCAAAGACGTTATAGGTTATGTACAAGAAATGATTGATGTTTTTAAATTAAAATTGGGACTTGGTGATTATCCAGAAGACTCCAACATGACTTTGATGCATCAGGTATAAAATATTTGGACTCTTCGTTTTTCTCTGAATTTAAAGTTGAAGTTCACGACCTTGACATGGATTACAGGTTTTGGAAACTGCAGAATCATTATTATTATTGTTAGAGAAGCCTACTGGTTCAGTTAATGTTGACGATATAGTACTCCATGAGGATTCTTCTTTGATACCGAGTAGCATAGTAGATTCTCTGAAGCTTTGCCAGTTTGCTGATGATAGCATCGGAAGTGTGGATGACAATCTTTTTCTAGGTCTTGGGGACAAGTTTCTGTGGGACTGTCCAGAAGTATTACCTGATAGACTGAATGCTCTTCCTGCAAAAAGAAAAATGTCAACAATAGATGGGCAAGCTAGGCGTGCTAGAGGAGAGAACTCCCCAGCTGAAATGTCGTCCCACAACACATTTTCACGTGGTTCAGGAATATCTACTGCTCCTTCACTTCCCTCACGCAGAGATACTTTTCGGCAGCGGAAACCAAATACCAGCAGGCCTCCTTCTATGCATGTTGATGATTATGTTGCGAGAGAACGAAATGTTGATGGGGCTATTAATTCTAATGTAATTGCCATTCAGCGAGTAGGATCTTCTAGTGGGAGACCTCCATCAATACACGTGGATGAGTTTATGGCCAGGCAGAGGGAACGCCAGAACCCCGTTGCAGCTGTGGTTGTTGAAGCTGCATCACAAGTGAAGGGTGGGGTTCCTGCAAATGACACAGATTTGGAGAAGTTAAGTAAACCTACGCCGTTAAAGACAGACCTTGATGATGATCTTCAGGGGATTGATATAGTATTTGACGGTGAGGACTCAGATCCTGATGACAAATTACCCTTTCCTCACCTGGAACAATCTGATCCTATGTTGGTTGAACAAGGTTCTCCACGTTCAATTGTTGAAGAGACAGAAAGTAATGGTAATGATACGAGTCAGTTTTCTCCCATGTGTGCACAGTCAGCGTCTATTGTTGATGAAAATACTCAAAGTGAATTTTCTTCTAGGATGTCTGTCTCACGTCCTGAATTTCCATTGGCTCGCGAATCTAGTGTGTCCTCAGGTAAGAAGTACTTTGAGCATCTCGATGATGGGAAAAATACTATTACTGTTGGAAGTACAGGTGGGGTTGACACTTCGGCTGCAGTTAACAGTTCCTATAAGAATGCAACAGCTCCACCTTCAAAGTTCCTGGCTGAGCCTAGGGCAAATACTCAAAATTATTTCCACAAAAATAGTCCTCAGCATCATGGTAACGGACCCTTGCCTATAGGATCTCAGGGATTCTATGAGCAGAGGTTTTTTCCAGGTCATCCACCTCTACCTCCAGTGCCTCCGCCACCAACAGTTGCACCTGCAATATCTCAACCATCTGATCTGGCTCCTGCGCAGCCTTCCCCATTCGCCAACTTTGTATCAGACACTCCGCAACGATATTCTTCGACCTTCCATGTAAGAGAAGGATGTGCTTATTGAATCTTCTGTTGCATATTTCTCTGATGTTTGTCATTGTCTACATCTTAATTATTTATCTTGCCTGTGCAGGGTCCTTCAGATTATCCATCTGGATACAATAGTTCTACATCATTTTCCAGTGGATCTGTCAGGCCACCCCCACCACTTCCTCCAACACCGCCACCTCTTTCATCCAGCCCACTTAATTTATCAAGTAAAACTTCTCGTCCAAACACTCCAGGTTACAACCTGGAAAGTGTCGGGATGACTGAGATTCCTCAGAACCCTACTGGAACTTCAACTGACACACGTTTAGGTGGTGTATCTGCTTCCGGGGTCATGCTAGCTTCCAATGCTCCTGCACTTCCACACATGGTATTTAGTAGGCCTTCGATGCCCGTAAATCTCTATGGGGGCATTTCAACCCAGCAACAGAGTGAAAACTCATTAAGTATTCTGCCAAATCTAGCTATTCCTCCACCTTCCGTGCCTTCAGTACATTCTCTGCCTCAGTTACTGCCCCTGCAACCTCCACAGCTTCCTCGGCCTCCTCATCCACCCCCTCAGCATCTTAGGCCGCCAATTATTGCTTCTCAACAACCAGAACAGGTAGTGTCAATGCAAAGCCCAGTTCAAATGCAAATGCATCAATTACAAATGCTACCACAGCCACGACTTTCTCCTCAGTACTACCAATCACAGCCAGTAGGATTGTCACATGCTCCGCCACAGCAACAATTTGAACATCCTCAACATCAAGCTATGCATCAGCCTGGGGATGCTGCAACTACATCCCAGCAGCAGCAGGATTCAGCAATGTCATTGCACGAGTTCTTTAAGTCACCCGAAGCTATTCAGGTGAGTATTTGTGTTACTTCCCATCAGAACCATTTCAACGAGTTCTTGCCTTTCAATTGTAATTAGTGAACCTTCCTTTTTCAACGCAGTCATTGTTGAGTGACCGGGAAAAACTGTGTCAACTTTTGGAACAGCACCCGAAGTTGATGCAGATGCTTCAGGTAACTTAGTCTCTCCATTCTTCAAAATGATAGGTTGAGCAAATATTTGAGATTGGCATGCTCAGACATGGCGTATGATATATTTGTTACATGTCCGTGTATATATTTCATTCATTCCTTGAATGCATTACTGTGGCTGTTTCTGAAATGTTAGTGGCCTGCTTGTTAGTAGCGTTGTCCATTATGAGTCATAACACCTGACCTTGTAAAATTTGGATGTCAAGGAAGAAAACTCATAATAAATTATTTCCTAAGTCGGTGGCGATCACAGTTGAATTTTTTTTGAACGACTATGAAGTGGTCTAGTAGTCAAGAAGGGCCTTGAGAGGCTTAAGGTGATGTGTTCAATCTATGATATTTACCTACTTAGAAATTAATTTCCTACCGGTTTCCTTGACATCCAAATGTTGTATGGTCAGGCTGTATGTTCCGTGACAATAGTCGAGGTGCGCGCAAGCTGGCCCGAAAGTCACGAATATAAAAAAAAACCCCTCTTTGACCACCACTTAGCCAACTCAGGATGGTTAGGCCAACTTACGATGTTTATGCATTACGAAGATAGATTACTACTAGTATTAGGTTAATCTGATGACTTAATCGCTGTTTCTTTTCTTATTAACAGGAGAGATTGGGTCAACGTTAGTAGCTGAGATTGTAGAATAGAGGGTTTCTTTGGTACTTTGTAGCAGCGGCTCCAGTCTTGATAAGCCTACTTCAAAGATACAGCCTGTATGTATCATAATAACCAATGAGTTTTGTAGTAAATATTAACGGTGTATTATTCATTAAATTTGTAATTTCTTCGTTCTTCTATTATTATTATTACAAACCATTCGTTAGTTTAGTTCATGATTTTTATTTTACTTTAGTTTCATACTAATACTAGCAGTCACTTTGCTGTTGTCCAGAAGTTCCCACATGTAAATATGGCTATCAGTTAATGTCACTTTTGCTATTCTTGCTGTTTTTGGGAGCTTCTAAAATGAAGCTTTTCTACTTTCTCTTTTTAGTAGTAAATGTTGAGATGCCATTTGGTTGTGTTATGTTTTATACTAGTGAATTTGAAAATTAACTTTTAAGTGCTATTTGTTTAGTGGTTTTATGGAGTTATTAAAAACGAGTGTTTATAATCACTATTTAAAAATTTCATCCAAATGAGCTGTACTGTAATTTCTCCTTTAAAACTACTCAAAATAATTTCTCATTCTTAATCACTCAAAATAATCACTCTATAATTTCGCAATCAAACAATTCCCGAAGACTCCCTTTTTATTCCTTCTAATAATGTACAGTAAATACCTGTTGTAGTTGAAACACACTCCTAAAAGGGGTCTGAATTGAAAGCATTTTGAACAAAGACCAAATGCTATTAAGTTAGATTGTTTATATAAACTACCCTTAAGATATCTTACCAGTCGTACAAATCTTGTCAAATTAAGCATAGTTTAACCGACATGTTCTACGTTCTCAAATTAGAGATTAGATATTGTTAACAAAAGTTATACAAATCTTAACTCAATAGGTAAGTAGTAGACTCATTAACTGAGCTCATTGCAAGACTTTAAACTTTAGTTGATCAGACGAATTTTGAAACCTTTTTGATTGAATTGATTAAGCATAGGGAAATACGTGCGCCAACTTATTAACATTTTAATTCATATCTTATTTGTTTGATTTACTATTTTCTAAATCATTCACTGACTCCCTATATTTTTTTTAGATTTGTTTATATGTAAATTGAACTTCCCAAATTGAACTGGTTTAAACTTGAATCGATGGCAATTTTGTCGGTTTAAGTGATATTTTTCGATTTTTCCTTGCACCTTATATATATGTATATATATATATACATATATATATATATAGAGGAGATTTTGGTGGTTTAATTCATTTCCAATTGTATAATGTCATAGTTTTGAGTAGTTAACGTGGCACAAATATTTATTGGAATTGAATATGAATGAATGCGTGATCCTAGAAGCCCATGATCCAAGAGATCCTTTCTTTACTATTCTACGCTATTTCAAAGTGACTCAGATTCCCCAAACCAACTCTCTGCCTCACCTCTCTACTTTGTTTTTCAATCCTTTTTTCTACACCATTTTCAACCTCAACTCTTTATGGAGATCATAATTTTAACTGCTCATTTCTTTCCTTCATTCATAAAATACCCATTTTTAATCTACCAACTATATTTACAGTGATTTAAAAAAAAAACACACTTGTAAAGGTAAGGAAAACCATGAACATTATAATAATAACTATTTAAATTATATCGTTGATATAAGCCTTGAACTTTGATGTCCTAAGATTACTTAGTTGAGGGTCTAGCAGCTCGGTCAATTGATCTTGCTGGCTCGTTAGCGAGTTGGAGTCGAGAGGTTATATCTAGAAATCTATACGAAATTGTAATTGTATTTATGTATTCGTATTTGTGCATTTATGTAATTGAGTCGTTTATTGTAATAGGATTTTATGACTATATAAATTCTAATAAAATTCTAACTCCTCATTTTCCGTGTTAAAACTATTCTTCTCTCTATGAGTTAAAACATTGTTTAACATAAATTTGTATGTGTTTTTATAGCTTTCTCTCTACTCTTATCTTAATTGTTGTTTCGATTTCATAACACCTCTCTCTCTCTCTCTCTCTATATATATATATATATATATTATATGATTAATTTGTACAAATAATATAATTTCCATAAATCATCTTTTAAAATTGCCTCACTAATGAATATGATTCTGAAAACCATAGTTCAGGAAAAATCAAAGTTTCAAATTTTATGTGTAAATATCTCAAGGGATTGGATAACCCAATTCCTCAAAGATCACACATTTGAAGAAAATAATAAAAACAAAACCATGTGCCATTCTCTTGATAACATAAACCAAAAAATAAAAACCCCTAAATTTAAGTTTTCAAGGATTTTGCTTCCCCATTCAGCCTCATATCCACCAATCCCCTTTTTCCACGTAAGCCAAACACCGACACCTCGTATTAGCCTTCGGATCAGTGACATAAGATCTTTCCTCTTTCTTCATGTGCTCATAACCACAAAAAAAAAAAAAAAAAAAAAAAAGAAAAACACATTCCCAAGGTCTCTCCTTTTCCTCTTCTTCAAAACCCCACCCAAAAAAATTTCAACTTTTAGAGAGAAATTTTAGAAATTTGTTTGATTTAATGTCAATTCCCATTTGGGTTTTCTCACACAACAATTCCATTTGAAAAAAAAAAAAAAAAAAAAAATGGAGAGGCAATGGAAGCCAATAGTTGAATTGTCTCCAAATTGTCCAAGATGTGGCTCTTCCAACACTAAGTTTTGTTATTACAACAACTATAGCCTCACTCAGCCTCGCTACTTTTGCAAAGGTTGTCGTCGGTATTGGACCAAAGGCGGTTCGCTACGTAACGTTCCTGTTGGCGGTGGCTGTCGGAAGAATCGACGGCCGACGAAACCCTTAACCCTAACCCCATCCCCTTCTAACCCTAAATTCCACCATACCAATGATACCAACCTCCTCCACTACCACCGTCGTCTCCCCGATCTCGACCGGTCTTCTACCATCGACCTAGCCGTCGTATTTGCCAACTTTATGAACCAGAAACCGGGCAAGTTAGGAACTTTCTCGGTCGCCAATACTACATCAAATCGAGCAACCGATCAGTATTCGAGCGAGGATGGTGGGATTGGATGTAGCAACTTTTGTGAGTTTCCCATGCAGGAATGTGGAATATTGAGGGGTGGTGATTATCAAGTGGTTAATAATAAAGTGGCCACGACGGCGCGTGAGTTTCAATTGCCGCCGTTGCCAGGGGAAGACATGGTGGAAGGTTGGCCAAATCCTATGATAATGGTGAATCAACATCGTTTTCAACAACCAAGTAGAGTTGAAATGTTTGGTATTGAAACTCAAGATCCAAATTTAATTGATGGTAATTGGAGCCCTATTGACTTGTCAACTTATGATACATTTTCAAAGGGCATAACAAATATACATATATAAAATAATGTGTGGTATTTATATATAAAAAAAAGAAGTATTTTTGTGTAATGAACTTGATAAATATATATATATATATATGTGTTTGTCTTTTTATTGTCCTTTTGTTTATGTAATACACACAAAAGATTATATTGGCATGAATGTAAAATATCATCAAATTTGAAGTTCTTTGGTCACATCCCATGTTCTATCTCTATATATGTGAAATAAATATGTATTACAATCACCAATTGATGCATGAAATTTTGTTTTCATTTTCTCTAACTCTAATCTATACATGGTGTGTTCTCTTAATTTACCATGATTGAATTGTATTAGTGCTATTAAATTAAATGTATGATTGATCTATAGGAAAGCTTGATTATATATATAATGTCCTTATCTACTATTGATAAGGAAATAATATTTAGGTATATTTGTGTAAATACATTAAGTTATCAAAATTTTCCATTAATATAACACATATTTTTTGATTATTCGTTTGATGTCATATAGTGTGTGTGTATGTATATATATATATATATAAAAGCCATATCTAATAGAGTAAGTCTAATAATCTTTACAATAACCCACTGATACAAACGTAATCTAATAAATTATTTTAATTTTTCTTTTCTAAAAACTTAAGAAATGGATTAAGGTGAAAGGAACAATCCAAACATAAGCTAAAAAGGCTTGATTATGCATTAAAAGTGATTAATTAGTTTGTGATAAATTAAACTAGTTATTAGCTAACCATAAGAGAATTGCCAACAAAAACAGAATTCTAACGACATATTGTTTACCTTAATAATCATAAGATTGCATGTTTGAATCATCTTCGTTAGTTATTAGATCATAGAAAATAAACTCTCTAACTTTTCTCTAATTCAATCCTTCCTCTTTCCCGATGTCTCTCACTCCCAATGTCTTAATTATGGCTATTAATAGCGATTTGAAAATTCTTATAACTTTCTTTTTGGAAAAGGATACCATATGATAAATTCTTATAACTTTCGGGGTTGGTTTTAAAAAAGAAAGGCTATTGTAATTAATTTTCAAAAAATTTAAGCCACCATCTTAAAAAGATTTATAAAAGTAAGCCATTTGCTACTAATAACTTGTTATTATTATTTAAACTTAAATGTCCATAAAACTATCTATTCTTATGTATGGGCTTTTGATCCTTTTGAAACATGGGCTTTTGATTCTTAAATTTTTTTTTGGGAAGTGGTAGAAAATCTTTTTTGAAGTATTTAAATTAATGTCTAAAAGAGAAATGTGTGTAGTGAGATAAATATTAATTTAAAAAAATACTCTTGTGGGTGTTTAATTTTATTATTAACTAAAAATATAATATTCAATTCAATCATTCAACTATTCCTAAATTTATGTAATGTTTAATTTCACTATTGAAATAAAAAAGTAATTCAATTAAATAACTATATCATTCCTAAATTTTTGGATAACATCTCATTCTAACTAAATTTTGATTTTAAAAAAAAATGTTTAAAATTAATATTTTATACAATATTCAAATCTCTTTGTACGACATGTTCACTGATCCGAAATACAGACCAAATATATAGTAGGCACTAACATGCTTACATATTGCAAGAATCACAAATGATTTTGTTGGAAAACAACAAGAAGCTATTTAGAAACTTAAATGTGGAAAACATGTTGGACACAATCTGTGTGGTAGAATGGTAGATGGATTTATTAAACCTGTATTTCAACATTAGTGATATTTCTCATCATCAAAATATGGCATGTAAATGTGGTGTTCTTCTCCTATAAATAAAGAAGCTCTTTCATCTTCCAAACTTCAAAATCGTGTATTAGCCTTCAAACAAATTTCACGTTGAAACTTCATCAACATTCAATCAGGTCGCTATTCCTCCCATTTTTTTAATTTCAATTTTGAGTATAATTATATTCATTCAAATTAATGGTACAATAACAATCTTAAAAAATAACTTTTCAAATTTTAAAAAAATCTCATTCCAACCCCTTTTACTTGATTTTGGGAGAGATTAGTTAAAATATTTTATTAGATTTTGGTGGTTTGTTAATTTGAAATAGATTTTTAGATATTATAGGTTATTATAAGTATATCTAAAATACATGAACTAAATCACAAAAAATATAGATTATATGAAGGGTATACGAGTCATTTACCTTTTATTTTACTATTTAATAATTTATGAAAAATCTCATTTAGCCATAAACTTTAAGTCAGTAAAATTTTAGCCGCCATCCTAATTAATTTCTCAAATGTAGCTATTTCACTAATTGTCCCATTTTATTTTTGAAAAACGATACTTATAATTCAAGGGTTATGCAAGGTACAAAATAGCTTTTAGAACAATACTAACAATACCATATTGTTTCAATGCATGAGATTTAACATACCATGAGCCATATTTATAATAATATCTCCCAAAAGAAGTTGCGGATATGAATATTTGATTTTAAATGGGATGTTGAGAGAGTCGTGAACAATGTTGTTGATTTTCTATGGACAGACATTATCTTATATCGCCGTTGGGAAGCCTAAGGCGACGGAAGAAAGTTCTGCGCCGCCTTACCCTTTATTTCTTGTAGTGACTAGAGATGTCCACACAAGACGGGGCTGAGACGAAGTTGTCTTTATCGTCCCCATCCCCGCTACCAAATCACTTTAAAATTTTATGGGAACGGGATGGGATTACCTGAGGGGGAATGCATGGGGATCGAGTTTCCCACGAGATATTATTCTCCATTCAATTTTTTTTCTTTACTTTTTATTATTTCTAAATTTTGACAAAATTTGCAATCTTAAATTAATCAATTCACTATAATTTAGATAATTTTTTCGATAGTTAAGATAAATGTTTATTAGTTTGTTAATTATGCAAGAA
>JBBMEG010000018.1:12555680-12581009 GCA_037832605.1 Cyclanthera cordifolia
TATATTTAAAGTTAGATATATATTTATTTTTTTCTCCCCAACCAAATGCACATAACAATTGAAATCAATATCATATAATAAATATAAAGTGTATATTAATAACACATACAACAACCAGACTGATCTGATTCAGATCATAACAATCTAAACCTATTTATAATATAAAACTTACAAAAACAATATACAATCCCCAAAAATATATATACTTCCATATTCCCTAAATTCTAATTAACATAACAGAGATTTATAATTCTAAAGTATGAAAGTAAAAAACTATACTAATAAAATTTTCATATTTAATTTTCTTTTTCTTTTTGTCTTTTTTGGTATTTTCTTTACAGTAGTACCTTCCACCAATCTTCCCCAATTTTGCCTGCATTTGCTCTCAGAATCTGACAATGGCTGAGTGAATTTTGTACTCAGTTTTTGAAATGCTTTTTTTTTTTTTAGGCCACAAAATCTGGCAGTAATTGAGCAGCAAACCTTTTCCCATTTTGAATGTTGATCGTTTCAAATGCAGTGGAAGAGTGAGCTGCTGAGGCGTTAATGGCGGAAAATTCAGTGGGTTTTCCGATTTCTGTTCTTCTTCCTAAATTGATGCTCTGATTTGGGAGAAAAGTTTGGTGGGTTGCTGCATTTAGAGAGAGATTTGGGGGAAGGCCTAGAGTCAAAGAGACGCCATTGTTACCGGAGAATCCAGGAGTGAACTGATCGGCGGCGTCGAATCTGCCGATTTCGCCGATTGGGTATTGGCCGAATCCGGCGATGCTGAAATGGGGTTGGCCTAGAAATGAATACCCATCTCTATTCTGTCTTTCTTCTTCGTCGAATTTCATCGACAGATGTTGATTTTGGTTTTGTTCATCTACTTCTCGGGATTTAATGTCCATGTTAATGAAAGGGACGTTGTTGTTTGCGAAATGTATAATTTCTGGGCCTCTCTGTTTTTTGGGGCTTCCTTGAGTGACGCCGTCGAGCTCCGATACGGTGCCGATGAGGGTAAATCCAGATGGGTTTCGGACATTTTGGTTTGGAGAGTGTTCTTGTTTTGAATTGGGGCTTTTTATCTCCGATGGTGAAGCTGCCATGGATTTTGAAACTGAATCGTCCTGGCTTTTTTCCTCTGCCGTTGCCGGTACCGATCCGCCGCCGCCGTTCTGTTCTTGTTCTTTGATTTCTTCCATGTACATCTCTTCCACCATCGGCTTCCACAAACGAACTCTCGCATTTATGAACCAATTCGAAACCTGCACCGAGTCGAATGCAATTTCATGATTGAAATTCAAAATTTAATGGGAATTGAGTTTTGGTGTTAGATTTGATTTCTATTTCTAACCTGGCTTCTGGTGAGCCCTGCTTGCTTAGCGAGCATGTGTTTATCTGAATCTTTAGGGTAACTGAAACAAATTTGACAAATCCAATTGAGATTTCTGACAAAATATAGAAATCAGTTTGTGGGAATTGACGAGAAAAATTGGGGACTTACGGGTGAAGAAAGTGTTCAAAAAGCCAAGCGCGAAGAATCGAAACTGATCTCTCCGGTAAGCCTCTTTGGGGTCTCCAAGCATTGTGTTGGATCATACCCAATTGTTGCAGAGCTCGCTGTTGCCGGAGATGGTTGTCGACGAATTTCAACCGGGAGCCCTCCATTTTTCTTCCTACACATTCTTCTTCTCCTAAACTTTTGTTTGCAGCTTTGATTTGGCTGGTGATTGCGTCTTTTAAGCACCGGAATTGTTTCGATATCGTCTGAAGTGCGAGCGCGGTGTAGGTTCTTGCCGACCCGGTTCCGGCTGCTTGCTCGAATGAAGATATGACTATCTGCATCTGGTGGTGGTATTGTCTGTGCCTTTGTTCCACCTAAATTTGAGAAAAATAATAAAATTCAGAAGAGAAATTTAGAATAGAGTAAGAAAAGGTGCAAAAGAAACAGAGTATAAAACAGATGATTGCCGATGAAGGTTTTGTTTTGGATTTATTGTGTACCTCATCAAGCATGGTTATGAGCTTTGCTTTCTTCATCTGGATTTCTTGTCTCTCCGCTGTTGTGACCTCGGCAGCGCGTTTACCGTCGGCATCTCCGTCGGAAGAACCATCTACAGATGCATCTCCGATCATCTTGTTCTGATTACCGGCAGCCTTTTTTGGAGAGGATTCGTTCTTCATTCCGTTTTGAGTGACATTAACAACCTCATCCAAAAGATCTTGTGTAGCCTTGAGATACTTTGAACTAATCAACACGCGCTGAATCCCAGCCACGCCGTTAACGACACCCAAAGCAGAGGAAGACGATCCACCGGAGATCGGCACGTTTTCCTCGCCGGAAACCACCTGATGGGTCTGCGATTGAACATCTCTGGACCCAAACCCAGGTGGATTTTGTGAAGACAGACTCAAAGACAAACCCTGCTGAGCGCGTGAAGCTTCACGCGCCGCCGTGGATGCGTCAATAGGCTTCCAAATATCATGCTGAACACGCGGAACATAGCCGTGCAAGGCCGAGATATCATGGTGGGTGTTCATAGCATACGAATTATGGTCTTGAGATGTCGGTGACGCCATCGCCATGGTCGGTAGCGGAATACCGACGAATTGTTGAGGATGAGACGGCGCATGAGCCAAATTCTGTGTAGGAAAGGTATTAGCACCCGAGATGGAATTGAAGAAAACTAGATTAGGGTGAGACGGTGGAGCGGGTGGCTGCGGCGGCGCGTCGGAAAATTGAGCATAGCTAGGATTCATTAACAAAAGGGTTTGAAGGCCGCCGTCAGGAGATTGAAACTCAGTGTTTCCATGAAGGTAAGTCGCCATCGGTGGGCGGCCGGAAGTGTTTTTTCGAAGAAAAATATGTTATCCTTTTTGTTGGGAATTTACTTCACTGAAAAAGAGAGTACGTTAATCAGTTAAGCTTCACATCTACACATCAATCCCCATTCATATTTTAACTCAAATCACCAATTAAAAAAAAAAAAAAGAAAAAAAAAACCCAAAAGAGAAAAACCAAAACTTGCAGCTTCTTCCACAGTCAGTTATCAAAAATAATTGACAACTTCAACTCTTTCTCTCTCTCCCTCTTTCTCTCTATGCCGACAGAGATATATAATATTTTATTTATATATAATTTTACTAGTAGTGTGTATGAGAGTGAATATACGAGTTTACCTTTAAAAATTATAAATTAATTAACCTTGGTTTAAAAACTGTTTGGTATATGTGAAAATAAAGAAAAGAAACAAAAATCAACAACAGAGAAAGAAAATGAATCCAATCCAAGAAGGAAACAAACAGAATCAGCCATGAAAGAGATGGGTTTTAAAAAAACCTTCAAACCCATTTAAAATTAAATAAAAAAAAAAAAAATTAGAGCTTTTTATGACACCCTTCGGTCTCTCTCCCCTTCAAAACTCCAAAGATATCATTTTTTTTTCTTTTGAAGAACAAAGAAAGCTGCAAACAGAAGTTTCTTCAAATATATAAGAATGAGAGAGAGAGAGAGACAAAGAAAGAGAAGAGAGAGAACTTATTATAGTATTTAGTTAATACCTCAAAGTATAATGGGAAATCTGAGAAACCACGTGTGGTTCATGGATTAATCTGCAATATCTCATAGGAAAGGCTTAATCTTTTCAAAACCCAGAAGAAAAATACTCTCTCTCTCTCTCTCTATATATATATATATATTATATAATATGATTTCTTGATCATTATTAAAAAAAAAAAAAGAAAGAAATTTAAAGAGTTATAAAGATAAGATAAAAATATTATTTGATAAAAGAGGTTAAATAGTGGAATTGATGGGAATAATTTGTTTGACAGGAAGGATTATGAGTAGAGAAGTAGCTAAAATAAAATTCAAACTTTATTTAATAATAAAGAATTTAAAGAAGTGGAAGATGAAAATTACCCAAAAAAAAACTTAATTGATAGGAGAAAACAAGAGAATGATTGATGTTTGAGAGAATCTAATTACCCCTCTCATCAAATAAGAAGAAAAAAAAAAGAAAAAAAAAAAGAAAAAGGGTAATCCTACCCTTTCTGCTCTTACCTATTGACAGTGAAATGTATAAGTTGAGAATTGAGAAAAAACCACTGTCAGACTCAAAATCTACTTCTGCAACTCCCTGCTCAAATGGGCAATAATAATAATTTTTTAAAAGAAAGTTGATAATAAAAGATACCCATCTTTATTCACTTCATTATCCATCATATATGACAACTTTCATATATATATATATATATATATATATATATACTTAATTAATATCAAAATACATTTGTAATTTTATAATATGAAAACAAGTTTGAAGGGGGCAGCCCTAAAATTAAATAATGTATTTTTTGTGTTCTTCTTTTGGGGGGAAGTACCTGCAAAAACACACATCAGAACAACAAGAGGAACTTCTGATTTGACTCTACCTTTTCTTATCACTTGATGCACCCAAGCCCTATGGTGATTATCAAAAAGGGCAAAAAAAAAACAGTTTTTAAAAAAAAAAAATAATAATAATAATTGATTGAATTAATAGAACATATGATTAATGGCAAATATAAATTATACCCATTTCAATGTATGTCAGATAGAGATACTTACAGCTGAAAAACGAGGAAACGTCTCCTTCCACCAAGCTTTGCTTTTAATTTTTTTTTTTAATAGAAAATAGAGAGAGAAAAAGAAGTGATGAAGATGATGATGAAGAAGAAAAATTTAGGGTTTTCAAAAAAATTTAAAAAAATTGGAGGGCCCTTTTGCTTTCATTTCATTTTTAATATCTTCTTGTCTTTTTCGTAATATCAATTTTATTTATTTATTTATTTTCTTCTTTTAAATTATTGTGGTTTTGGGAAATGCTTGAGATCAGAGATAAAAGCATATTAAATCGTAGAGAAACACTGGACCAACCACCACAACGCCCACTTTTATTGCTTAGGAAAAAAAACAAAACACAGAGAGGAAAAATAGGAGTTCTTTTATTTATTTAACTATTATTATTTTAATGATTATTTTGAATTTTATTAACAACTGTTTATAAAGTTAGTACTGCTCGGGTGTTTTTTTTTTTATTAGTGGTGGAAAAAAAAAAGAAAGTAAAAGTAAAAACTTAAAAACAGAAATTAAAACTCTGCTTTAATTGCAAAAGAGAAGCCAAAAATTTAGGTAAAAGAACAAACGCAGCAGTGGGATCTACCAAATTTGTACATAAGAAAATCTATATGAAGGTAGTAATTCAAAAGTTGTTTTCTAATCTCCCATTTATAACACCATATGCTTTTCAACTATCTTAAAATATTAGTTATTGGATTTAACTACATTCAATCTAAGTGATAGAATGCTCGTTAAGTTTTAAACTTTTCGTTTTTTCTTTTTTTATTTTAAGGGTGGAGTTAGTTCTGATTTAATTCTCAGCTGAATTAGTAGTAGAAGTGTTTAAATTGTTTATTTCTTATGATAACTTGTGGAGAAAAGATTTTATGATTTGTTGTGAGAGTACGCCCAAAAACTAGGTAAGAGAGAAAGAAAGCTCCGTGCCAAAGGGAGTGCAACCCTAGCTTAAGACCTTGACTGAACCCCTACATGGCTTGGGCTTAGACCATCCTAAGCGCTACATGGATCTGGCCTTGCCCTACCCTAGCTCAAGTGGGGTCATATCGTGTTCGACCTCATGCCTCTAATATGGGCCTATCTTGAACTTAGGCCCTAACAGAGGAGGATAAACCTAGCCTGACCTTGAGCTTCATGGGTTGATCCTCAGGCCCTAGTTAGTGTTGCTTAACTTGAAGAACCCTTAATTCGTATGAGGCTCGGGGTCGTCGATTTCCATGTCCTCTCCGAAGGGAAATGATGAGCTGGATTTACGCTCGTGATCCGCTAAAAAAAAACAAGATGTAGTCATAATAGATAAGCTATGAAGACCCTAGAAGTTAACTACCTTCCCAACATTTTTGTCGCATTAATCTAACTACTGTCAGAAGCCACGTGGCTCAAACCACACTAATGTCCAAGTTTTTCTCTATTTTGCAACTGAGCCATTCGAGGAAAATTACAAATTCATCATTGATCTTGAAGACCAAATTTCAGCATAAACATGATTTATATTTAATTTGGTCGCATCGAGATAAAGGTAGATTTTATTTGGGATCGACTTTTCTTTTCTTTACTTTAGGAGGGTCCCAAATCTCAGTAGTTCACATGCTCCAAGGATTACCCCTCAAAGTGATGTGTTGCTGACTATTTATTTGGTCTTCTTCAGAATATTTGTATTCATTTCATTTGCTTGAGTTTGATGTTAGTCGTAGTTATATGTAGAGAAGACCATGTATTTTAGGGGATTGATTACCTATATGGAACTCTGATATCATATTAGCGAGTATAACTATCCATCTCAAAACCAATTAGCAATGTGGAGAGTAACCCACATATCACATAAATGTGTTGAAGAATCCTCACCTTTTCAATATGAGACAAATTGCCACAACATAAATATTTACAATCTTACAAGTTAGAATCCTATATCATACAAGTTAGAATCCTTTTCCGATGTTGTTAAATCAATAAAAAAAAAGCAATTAACTTAAATTATCAATTCAAGCTTAATTTAATAAATATTTAAGAAGTCATTATATATTATGAACAACATAATATAATAACATAAAATATAAACAAACAATTAAGAAATCATGTATTTTTCTGATTATTAGGCTAAAAAAAGTATCCATTTTTACGGAATTACACCAAGATCGTTATCAAGAAATAGGTAAATCCAACCTTTCTCTCCCACAAAAAGTAATAATTGAATTAAGTATAGATTTATAGGTAGCCCTAATTTCCATCACCCATCTGGTAACAATAATTGATTATTTGACATTATATTATAATTAATAAGTTTCTATATGAAAGTTATAATTTTTCTTTTCTTGTCCACATACAATATGCTAGTTGTTTATCTACATTTTTATTTTTTGTAAGTGGTAGGTGTTCTTTGACCTTAAGCAAGTAGAATTTCTTCCCTCCAAGATTTAAATAGTTTATCCATTTATAAGCCATCTAATCAACTTTAATAAAGTAAAGCCTACTAACTCATAATTGATGACATTAAAATCTACAAAATACCCCTTATTTAACATTTCTTTCCTAATCTTTAAAAAAAAATTCGAAAAAGATACGAATGTATTAAATCATGCAAGAAGCAAATGAACAGAATTATAAGAAATTCTTCCAATTTAAAATTATGAAAGATGTTGATTAGTATTTAAAGAATTTAGATTTAGTACACCATTTAGCAGCACTAACAAAGATATCATCAAACACTTGTAAAGGAGGTCTTTCCTTATAGTTATCAACAAAAATACCGAGCACTATTTCTCTCCGACTAAATCCACCAACATATGCTCCAACTACATTGGATATAATCACCATTCTTCTAGAAGTAACGTTATGATTCACAGTTTGAAGAAGCATATATATTTTGAATTTGGGTTTGCTCATCATAAGCTTGAATATTCACCGTAGAAACAACATCATGCATAAATTTTGGAGCAAAAAAGGAGCAGTCCAAAAATAAGTGTCAACTGATTTCATTATGTTTTGTGCACATAATACACCCGTTCGGATTAATGCAATTACTCAAATTGCATCTAGTGATATAACGTCTGCCGTGTTTGTTCCCGAAAAAAAAAAAAAAATCTTTTTTTCCTTTTTTTGCAACTATGGAACTTTGGGTTCAAGAAGCACACACCTCAGATAATTGTGTTAACAATAGCAAATCCTAATAAAATGGTTTCAAAGATATCATTATTGATTATTATTAGGTTATTACATGTTTGATTGTATCTATGCACTTTTAATTCAATAATATGCCAAGTAACAACCATATAGAATCAGGGTTTGCATATGGTGTTTATTTTATATAAAATATTTCTTAATTAAATCCAGGTATTAACAAAGTCATCATTTACAAAACCATTTAATTTTGTTTCTTCTTGACAAATAAAGTTGTCATTTTTCCTATAGTGTGCAACTCGTTCGTGTTTGCCCTTCATTTTAGCATCTGGTATTTTGAATCATTTCCATTGTTTGGCTCACCAACTTTCATCCCATCAATCACTAATTTATTTTTATTTTTTTCTTCATTTATCTCTTTCCATTCACTTCCCTTCCCTTCCCTTCCCTTTCCTTCCCTTTCCTTCCTTCCAATGTCCTAAATAATTTATCCATGTAAAGTGGTAATTTCTTTTAGTTTAAAAATATTATTGTAAATTCAAGTAATCATTAAAGCTATTAAGTCAAAGTAATGGAAATGCATACCTACCATTTTAAGTTATAACTTACCTTCTATAATTAATGCCCGAATGGTTAAAATGAAAATTAGGTGTGGATTAATTAAAAGAGGTGTAGTCAAATTTGAAAATATAGTAATTACATTAAATTATACATGTTAACATAAATTTGAAACACGTATTAGGTATTTATAATCTATACAAGTTGATAATTGAGTGTGTATAATTTAAATACAAATCTCACTATCATAGATCATTTGTTGTAATCCTTTTTGGGAACAAGGATTAGTAAGTTTTGAGTCACTATCAATAAAGATTAATAAGAAGAAGAAGATTATAGATAGGTAATAATTATGATTAATCAGTGGATTTTTTTTATTTTAATAGTAGATTAACCAGTGAATAAACAATTGCTTTTAGTTGATTAACTATCTTAGTGATAGTGATTCAACTGAATCTTATCCTTATTCTTCCATTTCAATGCATCACTTTGATATTAACCAATTAATAATAAATTCTTTTTTTTTCTTTTCTTAAAATTCTCTTGTACATGTCCGTACATACCACAAAATTATTGTCCCCTCAATGGTATATATTATAGAAATATTTCTAGTAGATAAAAGAAAGCATCACATCAATCTCTTGCTAAATGGTGTAGAAAAATGATATGTTCTTTCCCGAAATATTTTTATATAATATTATATGATATGTTTATCTGTTTAATGTTTTATTTGTTTAAATATGAGATATGATTATATAATGAATTATTATGAGTTGTGAGTGGATACACTTTGTAGTCTATAATGTATGCTTCAATTTCATATATTATTTATTTATTTATTCAATTCAATTCAATTCTATATTCAACAAGGCAATAATGGAGACTCTTGCTTGGTTGAACCTTGTCTTTTCTACTCAAAACTCTCACTTATCAATTTTATTCTCAAAAGAAATATGACATCAATGGAAGAATATAAAAAGTGACCAAGGAAATTCTTTTTGTAAACTCCAAGGGATGTTTGACGTTTGTAGTTTTTAGAATTAGTTTTTAGACGGAAGAATTATTTGGAGTATTTGAAAATAATGATTTCAGTCAAAAAACTTTGTTTGATTGTAGATCAACAAAAATTGTTATTTAAGATCAAACCAAATTACTACAAAACAATAAAAATGTTTTGTAATCCTTTTACACATGTTTAACAAGTCTTATTAATATTATTGAATAAATTAACATTATATGTTTTTAGTGGATTTTAATTTTAAGTGTTGTGTAGATGAAGATGAAAGGCCAAAAGTAATGAAGATGAAAAGCCGTGAGTTATAAAGATAAAAGACCAAGAATTGTGAAGATGAATGGTAGATAGAAGAAGATTGTAATGTCTCTAAATAAATTGTTCTTTCTTTGTATAGAGATGTAGTATAGAAGAAAAGTGAAATACAACAAAGAAATATAAAAAAAATGATTTTCTTTAAAAGTACGTGTCTTGTCTATAGTATAAAGAAAAGAAAAGTAGCGTGAATTTTTACAATTATATAGCTTATTTTTTCATTAAAAAAAAAGGCACATAACTTTTTAAATGTTTTTTATGGACCCTAGTTTTCTGTTTTGTGCCTTACCTTGTTTTTTTTTTATTATTATTATCTAATAATTCAAAAAAAATTTAATATTCTTTTTCAATTAAAAAAACTAGAGTTTTATAAACCAAAATTTTATTTTACATCCAGAGTTTAGTGAAGGGTTATATTTTTTAATGCGTCAAGAAAATATTTTAAACACAAAACTGGGCTTCATCGTGTTTGAGAAGTAATGAATTCAATATATAATCATCATTTGTCTAAAATTTATTTTTTATGAGTTTTCTTGACATATAAATATTGTAGAATCAGGTCGTATGACACATTAGTCAGAGTGCGCTCAAGCTGAGTCGGACAGTCGCAAATATTAAAAAAAAAAAAAAAGTTAAAAACTTTGTAGACACAAATTTTATATTTTAAGAACATAATTTGTAATTTAACCTTTTTTTTGTTATTTGAATGCAACAACATTTAGAGATGAGGTTTCTAACTAGTTTATAAACTTTTTTGACTAAGTCATACATAATGTCAATAAGCACTACTCTTTTTGGCTAATTTAACTTATATTATGAACTAACTAAACTTTACGTATTGAACTGTTTAATCATTAGGATATCATGAACTTTCTCTTTAGATTCATTTCAATCATGTGAAGTTATATGGAACGTGAACAAGGTGTTGTTATGTGCATATCATAAGCTAATTAATGATATGGAGAATGCTCGTATTTCAAATAAAATCCCCTTTTTTAGAATTATTTATTTAGAATAGGGGATCTGTATCAAAATTATTAATAATTTAATATATATATATGTTTGGCAATAGTACTATGGTTGTCTACAAAACTAATAAATTATTATTTCTTAGTTATATCAATTAGGATGTTGTATTCAAACTCATGACCTCTTAGTTATATCTACTCAACTACACTTATAAAGATTTCGTTTTTTGTTCTTTTCCTAATTTACTAAATCTTTCATAATGAATCACAACCACTTTTGAATCATTAATATTATTTAGGTGAAGATTTTGAATCATATCATCCAATACACTTATGTATAAATTAATTTTTGCATGCTCCTTACATGCTTCTATATTTATATTTATATATATATATATAATATCATTTTCTAAAAATATATCATACACCAATGTCAATGATCCATAGACTATAAAATTATGCATAGGATTTGTATAGAGTCGATTTTTTTGTTCTCATATACATCCGTTGTACACCAGTTGAGTCGATTGTGCATATAGTTGAAATTGCTTCTTTATATTTGTTTGCATCTATAAATACACTTAAATTGAAAAAAGTTTGCTGATATTCCAACCACATAATTTTCATAATTTTTATGTCTAAATTGTACACGTGTTTTAAAAACAAAACTAAAATTTGAAAGTTAAAAAACAAAAAGCTTTCAACTACTTGTTTTGATTTATGAAATTTGATTATAATTCACATATATTTACCTAAAATAAGATACTACATATGAAGAAAATTTAGGTAAATATATGGTTAAATTTTAAAAACCAAAAACAAAAAATCAAATTAATGAGATGTAAGTTACTGATTTTGGATTTCACAAAATCCTTCACTATCAAAAGAATTCTTTTAATAGCTAAATTAACATCATGTAAAGTGTCATCTCTCTATCATTGATGTCAAGATCTAACATTAACCTTTAGAAGATAGTGGGAGAAAAAAAGTAAGAAAAGTCTAATTAAAGGGATAATAAGTCATGACAAAAGTGTCATCCATGCTTTGACAAAAACCATATGATGTCTATTATTTCATTTCGGTCCTGTCATAATCACTTGGTTTGTTATTTTTTTGTTTTTAACCATATTTCATCTTCTCTTGAGTAAGTATGTGAATTTTAAATAAATTCAAAAAATCAAAACAAGTATTTGGAAGTTTTTTTTTAGCTTTCGATCAAATTTTAATTTATTTAAAAAAAAAACAAGTAAAAAATAAATAACAAAATCTAAAATTTCAAAACCAAAAACAAAAAATCAAATGATTGTAATTTAACGATTAGAATTTTGCATTTAGCAAAAGTATTGTGTTGACTACACACGAGTTAAAGAGATCGCAGAGTAAGCGTAGAGTTCCTTTCGAAAATTGGACCCCATGGCTTCGATTGCCAAAACAAAAGTGAGCTTATCTACTTTCTTTCTTTTTCTTTTTTTTCTTTCTCTAATACTAAGTTATTCTTCTTCCCCATTCGCTACAATACCCCTCTCATTACGCAACTCTTTCTCAATTCAACTCCGAAAAGATACCCTAATTCTTTAAATTTTAAATAATTGATGAAGTCCATGAAATTTAATTTTGTATTTCATTGGTTTCTTGCTAAAAAAAGTGTCGAATTCAAGTTCTTGAAGTTGTAATTTCATTTTGATTTTTGGTACACGATTATTTGATTTAATAGTTAACTCATTACATATTTTGTGTCCATCTCACATGACCCATACCTTAGGAAACACAAGAATTTTTTTCGATTAATTGTATCGATAGGTTTCGAACATATATAATTCCAATAAAACTTATCCTAGAGGCCTCAAGTCTCTACGAACGAATTTATCGATCCTTTGAATATGTAATTTTGTTCAAGTAGATTACAACATATTAGAAATTGTAAAAACAAACAATTCAAACGTGACATGTTCTTATGTCCAAACTGGTGCGTTATGTGATATCAAGATTATGAATAGATTGATCATTTATTTCTGAGCTGCCCCTTTGCTTCTCATCTTTGGATCCATGCTCATACTCCAGCTCATCCTGGACTCTTTTAATATTCCTCTTGATTCAAATTCTCATATTATTCAAGCTCGGTTTGTGGCGGCTATTTGTTGGAACATATGGAAGGAAAGGAACTCTAGAATTTTTTATAAAAGCCACAAAATGATTTCTACTTAGACTTTATAGGAAAATATCATCCATAATATGGCTTCTTGGTCCACCAAAACTTCTGATTTAAGAAATTATGATATTGCTTGTATTATGCATTGGAAAGCCCTTTTGCACTAATCTTGTTATGCTTCTTGCATACGTCTGATATACGTATCTTTGTTTCAAAAAGGTTTAGTATTATTTAAAATGAGCATACCTCAACCAACCTCATCTATTAAAGATTTCAAAGCTACATAATCGAAAATTTTACTAACTTGTTGGGTATAATTGAAAATTTAATGACGTGCTAGATACTTTTTTAAAATTTGATGATTAAATAGATAAAAAGATAATTTTTTTGAGACCCAACTGATCATAATTTAACATTCTTACAAATATTATACCCTAGAGAGGTTTGCATGTGATGAACTTTTTGTACAGATAGTTGACCGTGTAGGTGTTGATTTTGTTTGAAATAGATATAGGGTTTGTTTGGTATGGTACAAACGGATGTAAAGAGGAGGAAAGTTATTCATTCCTAGCTACTATTTGGCGAATCGAGTTAAATCTCATCGATTACTAATTTATTCTCAGTTTCATTCTTCTATCTCTTTTCATCTCTTCATTTTTCTTTCCTTCCTCTTTCTCAATAATCAAACATGTCGATAGCGGTATGGTGACGTGCGATACGCGTTACCGAGTTGGTTGAAAAGATTATTCCTATAAGTTTATAGATAGCTAGATTAGGTATTTAAAGAAGAAAAAAAAAGGTATAGAGATTAGGGATTAGAGTGTAGTGGCGATTTAATATGGTGTCATGTAAAGGATGAAATATTTGAAAAGTGATTTGGAACAGGTACAAAAGATCATTATATCGACTTATTTTCTTTTGAATTATTTTTTTAGAATAATTTGGGATTTTGGTTTTATGTGGTACATATTTTCTTTTAGGGCTAGGGTTTTTGGTTTTAGACCTAACTCTTTTGTAGGGCACTTGGACCTTTAACTATGCTATCTTTATTTGTTTCTGTTGAAAGAGTATAGTCCAATTCATTGAATTTCTCCAATTATAAAGCAATTCAATCATTAAAATTTGCATAAGTTTCTTTCCTATTAACTTTATGATTAGAATGACAGTGTTGGACTCTCTCTTTGAGGTTATTTTGCCTTGTTTCCCTCATTTCTATTCCAAACTTTTGATTTTTTTTATTCCAACTTTTGAATGATAATTTGAGTGATTAACTATTCACGATCGTGTAATAATTGAAATAATTAACTATTTATTTGAAAAGTAATAGTAATAATGAATGAAGTAATTAATTATGTGTTTAATAATTTGTGTGAGTGATTAATTATTCTTTAAATATTAATCTTAACTAATGATAATTGGTTAATTAAGTACTGGTTTGTAAAATATTTCATTACCTTTATAAAATTTTGTGACTTAATGAATTATATAGTGAAATTTATAATGTCCCATCCAATAGTTGTAATAATTATTCAATTAAGTGAGAAAATAAATTTAAATAATAATCTTTATTAACTAAAAGAATAGTGAATGTTTTTTTTTTAATCATTCAATCACACCAAACAACTAATTAGTATTCAACATATTCATCACCCTATTACAATACTATTATAATGTGCAATGCTAACCTTTCCGGACGTAGAACATAACTAAATAATATCAATAAAAATATGATTGAACTCTTAACAATCATTGGAGCCAATAAACAACGAACTATCGACCATTGAGGCATCGAGCTTCACAAGAATATGGAGGTAACCAAGACACATTAGCTTTCATAATAAATTTGATCCCCTCTCTAATCCTCATAGCCTCCGAGATCTTGACAGACACGTTCGTAAAACCTTCATTCCACCCTACAAGCTTAGGTCGACCCTTTCACGTACACTCACGCATTATCCAGACAATCCACCCCCTCCCTCCGTTCCTAGGCTCGAGATTATGGACACATCTATATTTAGCTTCCAACACCTACGAGAATACCCCACTCTGTTTCTCAAAAAATGTTATGATAATAGTTATGATTTAAGTGAATTGATATAAGGGCTCGTGATGCCCGAATGTAAAGTAGCGATTCTCAAAGTTCCCATGTTCCAAAAAATGTGAATAAATGGAGAAAAAACTAAATTATTCACACATGAATAAATAATTTTTAGTATTTAATTTGTTAATAATTATGAACCACCAATGACTATTTTTAGATTTCACCAAAATATATAGTGACCAACTCTAACTTGTAGAAATAGTAGAATCAAGTCAAATCTCAAATGAGTAATGAATCAACTTTTCAATGTTTAAAAATAGGAAATTTTTGTGCTTTAATGAATTTCTAACTAAATAAAAAATAAAAAAAAATAAAACAAACATTTAACGAAATTTCCAATTCAAGTGTTTTGTTTATTCAAATAGTAATATTGATCATATTGTACAAAAATAACAATTTAAATTTCTTACATTCAAAGAAATAATCTACCTACTTAGATAAGAAACCATAAGTAATTGATTTTTTTTTTTATCTCACATCAAAATCAAATCTTATTATTTAATAAATTGGGCACGATAATGTTCCATATCAGTTAAATAATAGTATTGAGATCAACTAAACCAAAATAATTAACCTAAATGACTACAAATTAATAAAATTTGTTTATTTATTTCTTAGAATTTATCACGTAAGTTATGTAATTTGAAAAAGCCTCAATAACACATACTAGTCAACCCCTTGTTACTATTTACAATCATTTGAAATAATAACGTATGACAAAATCATGTTTAGAATGATCAATCGATAATAAATTAAAGTATCAATTTAATTTACTAAAAATCAATCATTAAAATAATCCTTCAATTGAAAATACAAAAGTATGCAAACATAATGAAATAAAAATAAAAAATAAAAACTATGTATAGAAATTGAAACAAACAACTATGTTCAATGCCTCATTGTTGTCCTTTTCCCTCTCTCTCTTTGGCGGCTCAACATAGAGGAGAAAAACCTCATAGCTTCTCCTTTCTGTCAAACACAAAACCAACACATATAACCATCTAAATTAATATGAAAATTATTTGTGTTCAAAATTTAGTCCAAATCTTTTTCTTTTTTTTTTTAATTTTCCATTTTATTTCCGTTTTCGGGCACTTTTCTTTTCTTTTTTTCATATTTATTTCTTTTCAAATACAAACTAAAATCTAAATTGTAACATATTTCCTTAATATTTGTAGCAATTATCACAGGTATAATATCACAATTAGTTAAAATATTCAATAAATAAGATCCAATAAATATTGCCATCTATTGCATTTTAGTCAACCTTTTCAAATTTATTTCAATTCTAAACTTTTAAACATCAATTTTTAATATATGAATTTTGAGATTTGTTTATTATATTCTCTAAACTATAAAAAGTCAAATTTTAGTTTTAAATAGTGAGGTTTCTTCCTTATTGGTCTTGGAACTTTAAAAGATTAAGGAAATTTTATTTTCATTTCATAGGTTTTGGGTAATTTTCAGTTTAGTACAAACACTTTTACTTTTCATATTTCAATCAAATTAATAAATTCTCAATTTTAGTTATGAGATAAGAAAATCGTCATATTATAAATTAGACCTCAAACTAATGTTCACTAAACTAATTTTAAATTTTAATATATTAATAAATTAATTATTTTATTTTTGACAATAATTTAATTTTTAAAAAAAATAAATATGAAAATAAAAAAATTATAATAAAGACTAAAAGTGAGCATTATTGAAATAATACCAATAAAATATTCAATTTGAAATATAGAGATCAAATATAAAGATTAAAAAACTTTCTTTCCCTAAATGCTTGCTATGTTTTAATTAAACTAATCAGAAAAGATTAAATTGCAATGGAAAATGTGAAATTGACGATCATTTAACATACTTATTATCAGTTTATTACGATAACTATAATTAAAAAGAAAATCATTATATAAAAGAAAATAAATTTTTTAGGTTACCTTTTAAACAAAATTAATACAAATAGTTACTCTTTTCTTTTTTCTTTTTTTTTTTTTTTTTTAGTATAAAATTTGATCAAATTAATGGAGCATATTTCAAGTCACTTTAAGTTTAGGGTTTAATTTGTATTTGGACTCTGTGTTTCAAAAAGAGAAAAAACTTTTTCTACACGTGAATATATAGAGAAGTCTTACATTTTGTATATGTGACACCATTCGAATCACATAAAATTATTTTATAAATTAAATACTAAAGAAATAAATTATTTGTATGACATCTATATATGGTGTCACGTATGCAAAATGTAGAGATACGTTTTCTAGTTTCAAAATTGAACAATTAACCTTTGAATTTCAATGATGCTCGAGTTTGGTCATTGAGATAACAAAAACGTTAGTTACATAAGGCAATATAAACTAAAATAATGTCTATGTTAATTTTAAATATTAATGTATCATGAAATGCTTATTTTAAGTTTGACGTAAATTAAAATTTTAAAATAAAATTGGTATAAAAGTAAACTAAAAACACACATAAAGATTAAAAGTAAGTATTGTTAAAATGTCAAGGTAAAAATATTTAATATTAAAATGTAGGGACCAAACTGAAACTAAAGTCTAAATTTAGGGACAAAAAATGAGCATTATTGAAATATTAGGATTAAAAGAATTCATTTTTAAAACATTGGAACCAAATTAAAATTAAGCTCCAAACCTAGAAATTAAAAATGTAATATTCTCAAAAATTAAAATAAATATTTGGCATTTTTTGTTTATTTTTGGTTAAAAAAAACCCTTTTTTGATATAAAATTTTAAAATATGTTTATATTTTGTCTTTGATTATATTAAAAATATTAATATTATTAGACTACTTGCAGTTAATATTAATTTTAAATATATTATTGGAATCAATTTTAAATTTTTATAAAACATAAATACTATAATTGTAAATTATAAATTTGGTTGATTTCAAAAAAGTTACACTTTAGTTTCATGATTCATAAATTTAAAATTTGAAGAAATCTAGTATTTATTCTGTATAATTTGAAAAATTACTCGAATAACTGATCAAAAAAATGCTAATATATCACTAATATCAGCTGAAGAATGCTCGTTTTGACTCAAATTTTTGAATTTGAACTTTGTGGAATAAAGATCGAAATTGTGGATGAAAATGTTAATTTACCCAAAAAAATAAAATTGTTAAGACAATACTGGAAAATTTCCGTTTAGAATTGTGCCCCGAAATTTTAGCTTTTTACGAAGATTCGCCAAAAGGTGGGCCCTGGGAATTGGAGCTTGTTTTTTTGTTTATACAATTATAATAATTATTTTTCTCTCTACTTTAATTGAGGCGTATAATTCCACGAATAGGAGGGACCCACGTGTGTTTTTTATGGAGGGAAAAAGTCAAGAAAGCAACCAATAAGAGAAGAGAGACGGGTGTGTGGGCAACTGAAACTGCCTTTTGTTTAATGCGGGATAATGTCCCGCTTGTCATTGTCGGTTCCATGATTTGACACGTGTCGCGTTCTCGTACCACGTGACCGACTGTCCCGCTCTTCTACCTTTCTCCTCATTTTCCCGCTTTTGCCCTCCACTTTCCTCTTTATTTACTTTCACCCCTCTTTTTTCTCCTTCCCACGCTTACATAATTATGATCGTGCATTTCAGATAAAGATGAATGGAATTGATTATAAAAAGATATCTCAATTAGGAAAAGAGTATGGCTATGTTTTTTTTTTTAATTATAAATTTTAATTGTTCAAATTTTGTTTTCTTTAAATTTGATAGGAAGCATCATTTTTAATTATTAATTAAATCTTCTATCAAATCTCATGAGGTTAAATCATCTATCAAATTTCACATCAAAGTTATCATTTATACACTATTAATACTAATTCACAAACAATTTTTTACTTTCCAACCATCATTGACACTAATAGATCCCTTTACTAATACAAGAAATATTGATGCTCTCCGAGGGATGTTTGTTTTTAGATTTTACGAATATTGAGAATGAGTATTTATTTTGAGTATTATAAATAATAATTGCACTAAAAGATTTAGTTTTTTTTAATACTATTTTGAATTAGTATCTAGAATGACGATTTATTTGAAGTATTTAGAAGTAATGATCAATCAAAAGCTTGTTTTAACATAGTTTTTATGAATATTTAGAATGAGACTTTATTTTGAATATTTATAAGTAATGATTACAGTTAAAATCTTATTTTGTTATAGTTTTTAAGAGTATTTAGATGAAAATTTATTTTGAGTATTTAAAAGTAATGATTGCAATAAAAAATTTATTGTGCACCATTTTTTTACAAGTATTTAGTAAATAGTAATTTGAAATACTCTTTAAAAACAATTTTATACCGAAGTCAATGAGGTACCGTAAGTGAGTTGCTGAATAGTCTGACTGATTTTCAGTAATAAGCTCTTAAATGGATTCCAAAGCCTAAGTCGGTTGTTGTTGGAACTTCTAGTTTTCAATATTTAGTGTAAACAAAGTATTGATAAGTTTGGTTAATAATTTTTCAAAAGTTAAATCATAATTTATTTATTTTGCAGTTAGAAGATCGGGCTCATATGAAAGAGGGTGATGGAAAGTCGAACCCGGGGGAATTATTGCAATTCCTGAATAAAGCTCACGGCCAAGTGTACAAGCTTTTGTATATATTCACTACGTGCATGACGGTATGTGTACTATGATTTCATGCTCACCTCATCCACGTCCAATTACCCCTTTCAAGTTTCAGAATCTCGTGGTTTTCTCGCAAATTTAATTCACGCAGTAACTGTCGGGGACTACTATTGGCACTGACCTACGCCCAATCTTGGCTTGCAAAAATTTTGAATTTCGTTATTCTATTTGGCTTATGCAGAAACCAAATAGGTTTTTTCAATTAGTTGAATTAATTACTTTCAAACAATCTAATTAATTGAAAGCAATCTCTAAACTTGTAAATGTTGACATTGTATAGAGATCTATCTGTTTATTTTATAATTACACTTTTTTTTTCAAAAATTTGCTATTCATACCATTTCTTTTTATTGATTTTCAAGATCGAACTTGGTGTTAAACTGTATTAACACAAAACAATCAAACAACTGACCCACCAACTTTTTCGGTCAAAATTTCTTTTATTTGTTCTCTTACCTTCTTTGTTTTTTTTGTTAGTTTCTTTCTTTTTATTTTCATTCATTAGTTTCTTTATTTATTTTTTTTCTTTGATAATGAACACATTAAAAAATATATATATGTGATACCATATATTTGTAAAAATTATTTATAATTACATAGAAAGTGATTCTTGAAAATATATTACACTTATATTGTTTTTGTACGAATAACTTAATAATAATTTTTTTGTAAATTTTAATAATTATTTTATATTTGGTTTCAATTATTATAAATGACCAATCATAATTTGATTGTATAATTAAGTGCTATAGAATTAAGTGGGGGAAGTATTTAAGTCTCCAAGGAGGTGACACAGTTGGTTGAAGATTTTGGGTTCAAGAGGTGTGCTTGCAACGAGAGGGAAGAGAGAAAAAGAAGGAATTGTTTAAACTTTGTGTAATTACAATAAGATCCTCCAATTTTTTATTTCATAATAATTAGCCTTAAATTCCTATTAAACTGTTGCTAGCTGTGTTGGTTAGACCAATCATGTCTTAGAAGAGACCTTGGTTTAAGTCCTTAGTGTGGCAGTTCTTTTTTTTTCCTTTTAACCTAGCATGTCCAAAGATTTATGGTGGTTTGTCAGATATACGCCTTGCTGAAATTTATTGTGCAAGTTCTGCCTACTTGGCTTACCAGGAAGTTCTTCAGCCACCAACTTAACAACCACCACCACACTTTGCATAGCTGCCAAGTCAATGACCTCATGCTCATTTTATAGTGCTTGGAGTACACCACTTTCTTTTAGGTTTCCAATTCTTTGGACATTTTGAATCCTTTTAGCTTTCCGATTTCCTAGAATCATTCTGAATCATTTTAGCTTTCCGATGTTAGAATATCTTCTTCTAATATTTTGTCAAAAAACTCAACAGTATCTTCATGGTCATCAAATCAACACTAATGTCGATGAATTTTTTTTTTTTTTTTTTTTTTTTTTTTTTTTTTTTTTTTAAGAATAATAGCTCTTATTGCCATTGCATACTAAATTATAAACTTTACAATAAAAACTGTATGAAAAAATGGCCAACAAAGCTAGGAAATAGCAAGACCAACCAAATTAGTTATTATTCATGAAACTCAATAAAGAAAAAGGCATTTTTCATAATGATAGACAGCAAACTTTGTGTACAAAAAGAATCTTTTGAAACTAAATGAGAACCAAAAAAGAAAAAGTTAAAGAGGCAAAAGAAATTATTAGGAAATGGATATATGAAAAATAAGAGCACATGATTCATGTACTTAAATTTGCACACCTACTGATTTTATAGAGAGGATGGACCATATTGGTTGTTTTAATTAAGGTACATTCACCACATCATACACCAATTATTATAATATATGGTTTGGTCTTCTTGTTCCTTCTCATTTAATGACCCTTTCATTAACATGTCTGCTGTTTAAGGATTCACATTTTTATGTTTGTTTCCTAGTATTTGAATTTCAACTGTTTTCTTTTTTTCTTTTTTTCTTTTTTATTTAATTTATCACTCAACTAACTCATTTTCCATTGCATTGATTCCAGCTTTCTTAAGAGGATCTGAATCTAATCTATTTAAATAGTTGTTCATTAAATATTTTGTATTGTATTAATATAAATATATAATCATTATTCTAGATTCACTGTTACTTGCATGTTTAGTTTGAAAATACAATTCATGTTATATATTTTAGAACTATAACGAGGCCAAAAGGCAAAAGATTAGGTCCGGTTTAGTAACTATTTCTATTATGATTTTTAATTTTAAAAATTTAAGTTTATAATTACTATTCCAACATAATCTACGTCTTACTTGTGTTCTTAAAAACAAGACCAAAATTTAAATATTTAAAAATTAGTTTTCACATACTTATTTAGGTTTATGCAACCACTAGCCTAGAGAGAATTGCTCGAATGCTACTGATTGCCGATCGGAACCACACCCTTACTAGACTTCGACTTCGAACCCATGTCTTGTTTTTCAAGAATAGCGGAAATCTTCTTTTTTTCAAAAATTCGATGAGGACGAATATTAAATTGTTCTTAGCTTGCAACTCTCTTTCGCTACGCCCCTGAACCCCATGGACGATGTGGCAAAGGGTCATACCAGCAGATTATACCCATGAGAGTTAACAGGATCAGAGAGGGCAGAAGCATGAGACAGTAAAAGAGGAGATCGTGACTGGAGGTCGCTGGAGCTGCTGGAATGCGTGCCTCATCCTGCCGCTTGTCGATCTGACACGGAGAACCTGGCATCCGCGTGTGGAAACCATCATGAAGTAACGACAACAAGTAGCGCCTAGAGGAGATTCTCGCCAGAGGAATTGTGAACATTGGATGGGTTATTTCTGGACACCAACTTTGTTGGTGATAATGTTGGAGGAAATCCTATAGCAAGGTGGTAAATTCTTTTCGCTCAATTAATTTGTTATATTATTCGTCCTACATTAGTTTAATTTCCATAGCATTTAATTGTATGTTTTTGTTTATTGTTTTTTATTACATTGGTGTATGTAATGTAAAATGACCACTATTCATTTTAACTCGCCTAGGTAAAAAATTTAAGTGAAGTGGATATAGGTCTTACAGCACAACCACTTAAATTTCTTGTGTTGTTCTCTCTATCGTTATTGTTTTAATTTTGTTAATTTGAATCTTCAACCTTGCTGAAAAATTTATAAAGATTGTGCCAAATTCATGAGATCAAAGTTAGAAGTTGTATTTGGTTGATTAGAACCATATATACTTAGAGTAGGCCTTGAGTTAATTTCAACATTTTAGAACAAAGTTTTTAAAATATTGAAGTAGGATATAGATTATTTGTTTGATAGCTAGTTTTTTTTTTTTTTTTTTTGAAGAAAATAATTAACTACTTCATTCACAAACTAAACAAGACAAATAATTCATCTCCACAAGAGAAACAAGAGCAGTAGATTCTTCTCCAAATTAAAAGGTCAAACCATCCTCTACAGAAGAGGATGGTTTGTCATCTCCACAAGGGAAACAAGAGCATGGTTTGCAATCTTTCTTTTTATTCACTATTTTGTAAGAACTAAATCTATGTGTTTGGGTAAGTTATAGAAAATATAACTAAATTATAGAATTTTACTTATAGTGCTAGCTAGATCTTAGCTCTTAAAAGTTCCATCTTTGGGCTTCCCTGTCGTGGGGTATACTACCAAATGTCTAAGTGTTTGGATCTAAGACAATGTTAAGGCGAATATGATTTGTCAACTTTTGTTTTTATTTTAAAAAGAACAAATTTATATTATCTTGTAAAACTAAAATTAATCACACAAGTTTACACACAATAAAATAATGATATGAAATTGGGTTGTAAACAAACAAATCCTAATTGACCTACAACAAAAATAATAGGCAACTATCTAAATATGGGAAAGTAAAAATTAAAGAATATGTTTGTGATGGGAATAAGGAAACTTACATATCTTTAAAAATGGTAAGATTGCTGTTAAAATTTGGAAACACTATTTTTCTTAGTTTACTAACTTTTGCAGCTTTTTTAGGACGCCGACGGACCTTTTTTCTGGTATTGGGAAAAATGAGCGTGGTAAAGATATTCTTGTGATATGAAGTTTGTGGAATTTCTGAAATACTATTTAATGATAAATCTTTTCTAGAATTCCATAATTTACTGGATTTGGTTGATAAGAACATTGATATGCATTGTATAAATTTTGTAGGGTCTTTGTTCGAGAATTACTGGAGACACTAGGACGCAGGATTCTTCTGCTTCTAGAGAGATGGATTAGATCCAAGGGAGGCTAACAACATTATTGATAATAGATGGAAAGCTCTTCTTCGGAGTTGTTGGAAGCTTAATTAATATCGATGCGGTGATGTTCTCTTCCACTGGAGAAGGGGGTGATGGATGGATTGCTAGTGATTGGCATGGCAGACCTAAGTTAATTGCGTAAACATCAGGATTCAAGAACATTTCTATTAAATTTTTGGAAGGTATAGCGGTTAGCAATGGTTTGCAGGTTATCATTGACTCCAAAATTCCTGGGATTCCCCCCTATATTGGTGGAATCAGACTCTTCTGTCGTTGTCCAGTCGATTGTTGATGATTTTCAAAATTTATCTAAGTTTAGGTGTATTATTGATGATATTAGGAGATTGGTGTGTGATTTAAACTCTATAGCTTCTCGCATATTGGTAGAAATTGTTATTGGATGGCTGATTGCTTAGCCAAGTAGTCTTCAACACTTTCTTATTATTTTGTTGATTCCTCTTCAGTGGAGGAGTGGTTGACTTTTTGGAGGGGAATCTCCCCTTGACATTTACTCACTTGTGGAGGTTGATTATTTGTAATTTTTATCATTTAGTGAATGAATTAGTTTTTCCTTTCGAAAAAAAAGAAAGAGATACAATATAATTTTATATTGGTTTGAAAATCTCTACTCATGTCTCACGGTTTCTTCTTAATCAACAACAAAATTTAATAGTTGGAAATTTTGAATTCATAATTTCTAGATATAGGATATACAATTACATCGATGGGACCATATTATAGATATCGTTTGCTAATACACGACCAACTAATGTTTGGATAAAAATTCTTTTCGGAATCATCTATTTCTAAGACTCACTGAAATCCCTTAATCTTATAATAAACAAAGGACTATTTTAAACAGGAGTTAAATAAATAAAAAAAATTGAGATTAAATGACACTTAGGTCAAAAAAAAAAAATCAGGAGGAGATGCTAAAATAAAGGTCAAATAAAAATTCGTGTTTTATGAGACTAGCTTTTATAGAATCATAAATTTATGATACATATTTTAAATCATATTACAATCCACAAAAATACTATTAATTATTAATTTTGATATTTTAAAACTTTTTTTCATCTAGTTTTCTCTCCCATTTTCGCTAAATCAAAATCTTTTGGTTATGGTCCTTAGTTGCTCTCTTTAGTTCTTTTTTGTTGTTGTCAACCACTTTATTTTTCCTCTTCTTAACAGACTTTGTATGTTTTTTTTAGTAATAGTCAAAGTATAAATTAGTAGTTGATAAGATCTAAGGGAAATTATTAATCCACATAACAACATTTTATTCATTTATTATAACTATAACATTTTTTTAAAAATAATTTTTAAATAGCAATTTTTCATTTGTTTTTTTTTATTTCAATTTTATCTCTCTTTAGCAAATTGATTGAATATTATGATTGAATCTATCAGTAAACTGATTAAGTCTATAAACTAATTGAACTACTGATTAAAAACTATCAACTGAATTACTTATTAAAAACTATCACATAGTAAAACTAAATTACTGTTTGAATAGTATCCGTTAAACTTTTTTTTTTTTTTTTGAAAAGAGAACTTGTATTAATGAAGAAAGAAATCAAGACAACAATCCTCCTCCACACCGGA
>JBBMEG010000018.1:12622438-12652627 GCA_037832605.1 Cyclanthera cordifolia
TATATATATATATCAAGATATACATATATAATCGACATGAGTAACTAACTACATATATGTTTGGAATACATAGTTGCACTTTTATTTCAAGTTAAATATTTTGGATATATACCACTGTTAGTAGTGTGTTGGTTTTATTGTTTTATAATAATCCTAAAAGTTGATTAAAATTTGTTTTTCTTATCTTAAAAAAAATGTTCTTTACATGTCTTCTTTTCTTTCTTATCGAACTCATAGCATAATATTAAACTGGATTATCTCCAAGCAATAAAACCAACACGTCACTAATCTTTATTGTTGTGACATCATACTTAAAAATTGTGTATTCTTAATTATACATAGGAAGTATTACTCTTCTTATCATAAAATGATTCTAAAATAGGCAAGGAAGATCAAAACAATTCTTTAAGGGGGTGTTGGTTATATCAGGAAGAGAATGGAAAGTAAATGAAGTGTTAATAAGTATATTGTTTGGATATAGAATTGGGGAGAGATAAAGGGACGTGATGGAAATTTTATTTATATATAAAAAAAATTAAAGATAATTAATATAATATACATAGTGGATTGGAAAATAGAAATGAAAGAAAAAAGTGCATTGAACAACGAGTTGAGTTAAGGTGGGTTTGTGTAGTCCACCCTAGCCCGACTCTGAAACATGCCCTAAACGAACAAAACAAATAGAAAATTTAAAATTTTAAAAACAAAATGGTCTCTTTTGATATATTGGATACCTAAATGGTCCTTTTATTTTTATTTTTTGTTTTGAAATACCTAAATCGTCTAATTACGAGAAGAGAAAAGAAATAAAAGATAACGTTGGAAAATATTAAATAGACACGTTTTATTTCAACTTTTCGTCAAAAAGTTTTGGTTATCACCGTTATATTCCTTGGATGGCGCCGGATTAGCGCGAAGATGAAAAAGACAATTATACCTTAACCCTACAAAATTGCACCCACCGACGAGTGGAGAGATGAACCCAAAGATGAAGAAGAAGAAGGCGCGTGGCATTCTCCATTTCCAGAAATCAGTAACCAAAGCATAAATTCTCTCACAAGCTTCGCACTCTCCAATAATTTCTCTCTCCACGTCCCCTTTTTTATTTCTTTTCTTCACTTCCCAATCTTAATTACCCACATTTTCATCTTGTCGTTACGAATCCGCCTCCCTCGCTCTGAACTTCCTCCATAGCTTCGTTCTGTTTAGAAGAAGACGGACCGATTTCTGTTCCATTTTGGAATTCTTTATTCATCTTTTTGCTTTTCACTTCCCTGCACAGTTTTTCTTCGAATTGGGGTTGTTTCAATGATTCTAATTTTCTGATTTTCTTGCTAATTAGTGCGTGATTTCATGTGGGTATTGTGAGAAACCGCCAGAAATGGCATTGTGAAGGTTCTACTCTGCAAGCATTTCAAAACCAGATGGTCTTTTTCGGAGCTTGGTGTTGCTTCACAGATCTGCCATGGAAGGCGTTAAAACAGAGCTCGTTTTAACGTTTCTTCTTTCTGTGATTTCTGTGGGGTTTGGCGCTACCGACCCCAATGATTTTGCTGTTCTCAACGAGTTTAGAAAAGGGTTGGAAAATCCAGAGCTCTTGAAATGGCCGCGAAATGGTAACGACCCATGTGGCAGCAAATGGCCCTCTGTATTTTGCGATGGTTCGAGGGTTTCGCAAATTCAGGTTAAAGGGATGGGGCTGAAGGGCCCTTTGCCGCAGAGTTTCAATCGCCTCTCTATGCTCTCCAACATCGGTCTTCAGAACAACGAATTCTCCGGTCCCTTGCCGTCGTTCAGTGGCCTGAAGAATCTCCGGTACGCTTTTCTCAATTACAACAATTTCACTTCTATTCCGGCTGATTTTTTCACTGGCCTCGATAGTTTAGAAGTTCTTGCCCTTGATGGGAATAATTTGAATGGTACTTCTGGTTGGATGTTTCCACCGGCGTTGAGCGATTCAGCTCAATTGACGAATCTTACTTGTATGAGTTGTAATTTGGTCGGTCCTTTGCCGGAATTTCTTGGGTCTTTGGCCTCTTTGTCTGTGTTGTCGCTCTCTCATAATAGACTCACTGGTGAAATTCCGGCGAGTTTTAAGGGTATGATGTTGTCAAGGTTTTGGCTGAACAATCAAATTGGAGATGGAATGACAGGTTTAATTGATATCGTGACGACTATGACTTCGTTGAGTAGTTTGTGGCTTCATGGGAATCAATTCTCAGGAACTATTCCAGATAATATTGGGGATTTGAGTCTTTTGCAGGATCTGAATCTGAATGGTAATCAATTTGTTGGGTTGATTCCCAAAAGCTTAGCTGATATGAGTTTAAGCCGTTTGGATTTGAACAATAACAATTTAATGGGCCCAATCCCTAAGTTCAAAGCATCGAAAGTGAGTTATTCTTCCAACCAACTCTGTCAAACTCAGGAAGGGGTTGCTTGTGCCCCGCAAGTGATGGCTCTGATTGAGTTTCTCGGCGCCCTCGGATACCCTTTGAGGCTTGTCTCTGCTTGGACTGGAAATGATCCATGTGTAGGGCCATGGCTTGGGTTGAACTGCAGATCTGGGGATGTCTCTGTCATTAACTTACCAAAGTTGAATCTGAATGGGACTTTAAGTCCTTCACTTGCCAACTTAATTTCGCTTGATCAGATTCGTCTACAGAACAACAATTTGAGCGGTCCGATTCCATCGAACTGGACAGCTTTGAAATCGCTTACTTTGTTGGATTTGAGTGGCAATAACATCTCCCCTCCTGTGCCTAAATTCAGTGGCTCTGTGAAACTGGTTACTGGTGGGAACCCTTTGTTAGATGGTAAGCAATCTCCGACTTCCCCGTCGGCGGGAAATAAAGGCCTACCTCCTCTTCCCAACAGCCAGTCTCCTCCGACGACAACAGAACCGAGTCCTAACAATGGAGGTGGGATAGGACAAACAACTCATCGTTCCAAGGCGTCTATAATAGTTTCTACTGTTGTTCCTGTTGTAAGTGTGGTAGTTGCTGCTTTTGTGGCTATTCCTTTGTCTATATATTTGTGTAAGAAGAAGAGACGCTATGACAAAGCATCAAGTTCTCTGGTCATTCATCCAAGTGATCCGTCTGATCCCAACAATTTGGTTAAGATTGTTGTCGCAGATAAAAACAACAACAATAATAATAGCACTTCTACTGCCACGGGAAGCAGTTCGACTAGCAAAGACCACAGTGGATTTGGTGATTCTCATGTCATTGAAGCTGGGAGTCTAGTCATATCTGTACAAGTTCTACGAAAGGTGACGAATAATTTTTCTTCCGAGAATGAGCTTGGTCGTGGCGGGTTTGGAGTAGTATATAGTGGAAAATTGGATGATGGAACAAAGATAGCAGTCAAAAGAATGGAGTCTGGTGTAATTAGCACTAAAGCACTGGATGAGTTCCAATCTGAAATTGCAGTTCTTTCGAAGGTACGACACCGTCATTTGGTATCGTTGTTGGGATATTCGATTGCGGGAAATGAGAAACTTCTCATTTACGAGTATATGTCCGAAGGGGCCCTCAGCAGGCATCTTTTTCATTGGAAAAGCTTTAAGCTCGAGCCTCTTTCTTGGAAGAAGAGGTTAAGCATTGCCTTGGATGTTGCTAGAGGGATGGAATATCTTCATAGTTTAGCCCGTCAGAGCTTTATACACCGCGATCTAAAGTCTTCAAATATCTTACTTGGCGAAGATTTTCGAGCAAAAGTTTCTGATTTTGGATTGGTTAAACTAGCACCTGATGGTGAAAGATCTGTAGTCACCAGGCTTGCAGGAACATTTGGTTACTTGGCACCAGAATATGCTGGTAAGCTCTTAAATTTTTATCGATTAAAACTAAAATAGAAATCATGTTGAATCAAATTATTATTCAGTTGAGAATGAGAGATGCTCTTTGCAACTTATTCGAAAAGGGATAATCTTTTGGCAGGCTTTTTTTATATGTTTTTTAAAAAGCCGACTGAAGAATAAAGAATTTTTTAAGTAATAAAACCTGAAGTAACTAATTTTCTCATTGTTGATATTCATCTCTAACTCTTCTACTTTCATGGTTTCATTGATACAGTGACAGGTAAAATTACTACGAAAGCCGACGTCTTTAGTTTCGGGGTTGTACTAATGGAGCTCTTGACTGGACTAATGGCTCTCGACGAACATCGATCTGAAGAAAGCCAGTATCTAGCTGCGTGGTTCTGTACTATAAAATCGGACAAGGAGAAACTGATGGCTGCTGTGGATCCATCCTTGGGTTGTAAAGAAGATATATCCGAAAGCATTTGCATAATTGCCGAATTAGCTGGACATTGCACTGCAAGGGAGCCTAGCCAACGGCCCGATATGGGTTATGCTGTAAATGTACTGGCTCCACTCGTCGAGAAATGGAAGCCATTTGACAATGACCCGGAGGAGAGTTCTGGAATTGACTATAGCCTACCCCTAAACCAAATGGTGAAGGGATGGCAAGAATCTGAAGGGAGCGATTCCAGTTACATTGATCTGCAAGACAGCAAGGGCAGCATACCATCAAGACCAGCTGGGTTTGCCGACTCGTTCACTTCGGTCGATGGTCGTTGAACAATGAGGTACCTCGATGATTATCTTTGCCTCTTGCTTAAGTGAATTGCTGGTTGTGCATACCTTCTGTTTCGCTGGATGGTCTATAATGTGGATGTAGATAGATAATATCAATGGTCCTTGAAAGTTGAATAGCTACTCTTTTACTTGGTGCTAGTAAATTCCTTGTGAAACATACTTGCAAATGTTTTCCTTTGCACTTAATTGCATCATGAGTTTAGAAAATGTTGCTGATGTGTTTGTTTGTTGGATTGAGAAGTTGCTACAAGGGAAAGAGGCAGAGGAAAAAATGGTTCAAATAGAGAGATTGTTTGATGGAAAAAAGTTGTTTTGGTATGAAGATAGAAGGCAACCAGTCTGTTGAGAAATCAATTATATTCAGCTACAATGAGCTGAAATCAGTTAGGAGAGTTAATCTGATATGAATGTTTTGTTTTGGTACTTGAACTTCTATATATTCTCTATTTTGATCTTTGACCTTTTAAAATTTTGATTTTAGTTTTAAAAATGTAGTTTGTTTTTCTTTTCGATTAAATTCTACATCTAGTCGTCTTCATACAAATTTTGTTCCATATTATTGAAATATGATATAGTATTATCATTCGTTCCAGTCGTATCTAAATGATTAAATTATGATCTAACAGATATATAATCACTCACTCTCAAATTTTTTAGTGGAATTTTAACCATAAGCTAGAGAATACTTTAGGTTATGTTTGTTTTGTTTTCGAAGAACAAGAGACAAACTGCTACCCTTTGTTTGTTTTTTTGTAGTAAACAATTATTGTTAATTATTCATTCTAACTCTCTATTAAATTTCACATTTAACCTTCCATTAAACTTCACATCAAATTTATCACTAAATCATTATTAATATCAATCTTCAAACAAATAATTAACTATTCTAATCACTACTGACGTTAATTTCCAAACAATTAATAAATTAATTGAACTGTCACTAATTCTTACTCTCCACTCTGCTCTTTTCTACTAAAAGAATTGAGATATAAACTATAATTACACATTTAATAGAAAATAGATTATCAAAATAATAGTATGTTTTATCAAAAAAAAGTTATTTAATTAAATAAACCCCTCGTTAAAAAAGTGAGTTTTGTTTGAAAGTTGGGAAAGGAGAATTGTTTGAACGTTGATGGAGACCATTCCATTTTATCTTTAGAAACAAAGGAACATCTAAATAGGGAATGACAGAGAATGTTGAAAGGCTATATAATATCAAACATGACCCACTTAAGTTTTGGAGTGAAATGGTGTAAACACTCAATTGGGTAAAGCATGAGATATTTCCCATTCGTATAATGACATATCCCTTACTCTAAGGGCACCCTTTAAACGTATCTAAAAAAAAAGGAGTGACCATTATGGGCGGCTCACCATCATTTGCCATTTGGCTATTTGCCCTCACTTCAAACAAAACCAACTCAATAAATTATTTTAAAAATTGTGTTATTTATAAATGTCTAATTATTATAAAAAATTGGTTAGATTGGAGACTCAATTATGAGCATGTTTGAAGAAGTTTTGTCTCCAAGCGGTGGCGCAGTTGGTTTAACGTTTGGGCTTTGGAGGTATGCTCCTTCCCGATCCTAAGTTTGAGACTTATCTGTGACATTAATTTGTAGTCAACTTAGGGACAGGCGTGAATAGTTCGGGTGTAGTACTGTAGTTATGTTGAGTTGGTTAATAAAAGTCCAAAAGTTGTCATAAATTTAGATGTTTTGTGAGTTGTTTTCTTGGAAGTGTCATCTCATTTTTCCCATGTTTGGAATGATTCTTAGTAGTGTTGATAGATTTTTAAGTCTTTTTAATTAGAGTATGTTTATTTCACCTAAGTAGATAATGATGCAAAAATGTAATTTTTCTAGTAGCTACGGGCTTTGTTGTTGGCTTTTCTTTTGTGTGCGGCCAAACTTAGACTCGAGAAGACGAGATGGTTCCGTTTGGTTATTTGATTATTAATGTTGTTTTTTTTTTCTTGAAAACAGAATAAATATTAATAATTAAAAAGTGATTCTCACACACTTCATCCTCTAAAATGGCAGATGCAATACAAGGGGAGAGATTCTCCTTCTAAAAATTGAAAAGACTTCCCTCCAAATTAGGGGAGGAAAGGACCAAGACGAAACCTCCAGGATCGCAGAAGCACAGTCGTGTCAAAGAAGCTACTTATCTGGACATCCAGATAGAGGAGGCTTAGCTAGTAAATGAACTACCATGTTACACTCTCTCTTACAGTGAGAGAAGGAGACAAGAAACATTAAAGAATATAAGCCTTTAATATCGCACAAAACATTGTCAAATTCAATAGCATCTTAGGAATCATTTCCAATAGCCTGAATAATTGAGAGAGCATCAGATTCCACTAAGCTTGAAAGGGAGGAAGTTAGATTCAGCTGAGCCATTTGACCCAGACCATACCTGACAGTGATACCTTCAATAATATAATCAAACGAACTAGAGATCCCATAGCTAGCACCAACAAGGCAGGGAACTCCTCAATCATCTTAAGGATCCAGCCTATCCCCTTTTGCCACTGATCCTACACCGCTCAACATTTAATTTCCATGAACCTTGAGGAGGAGGGACCATGCTGCATCTTGAACCTCAATCTGGAGGGAATCAACCAAATTGGTACATGCAATTGAAACAAATTTAGACATATTCGGATGAATAAAAGCTAGTGTAGATTGTACTGTTACAATTCTTATTATGAAAATACATATGTTATGAATGTCAGGGGATTTTTAACACCAACTCACAGTTTTTGGTTGGTCTATACTGAGCCTGTCTAACTTTTTGTATTAAGCAATCAAATCCAACAAGACTTTATGGTTTGTTCTTCTCACGGATTTCAAAACTAACTTATAACCGCTAGTTTTATTATTATTATTATTATTATTATTTTATCATTCACCTGATATCATATTTTAGAAAATAAAAATTTTAATTTCTAAAATTTTATGACAGTAATTTTATAATCAATTTTTCATTTTAAAAGTTTGCTTTACCGAATTAATTTTGATGGTAATTCGATAATCAAATTCATATTTTAAAACTATGCTCATGGATTTAAATGTGATGATGGTTCAATGATCAATTTCATATATAATTTTTTTTAAATATTATTTTAGTATATAGAATTTTATTATTTATTTTCAACATTAATAATTATTTGAAATTTAAAATATATTATTTTTTATTTAAATATATATATATATATGAATAAAAAATTGATTGATATTGTATTTTAATAATAGATTACCTATTTTATTAGTGCATAATGTTTATTAATATGCTAAGAAACTATATTGTTAATTAATACATCTTTTCACACACATTTATATGTATTTGTATATGTGTATATTATTCGGTATTTTGAGTTAGGTAGGGTTGAACGAGCAAATAATTGGTCAATCTTATAACCCAACCAAACAAACAAAAATTAGGAAATCACAATCCAACTTAATTCATATAAAATTATAAATCAATTAAGCCATTACGATTTGGATTTGATAATCCGGGTTGCTTGAGTTGTCGTTTTTTTTGTACACCCATAAACACTACATTCAACTTGTATGCAAATAAACCCGACAACACAAGTAACACCAACCAACCCAACCAAATTTGACAGATTGAGTTGGATTATCAATTTATTTGGACTGTGTTGGGTTCATATAAATGAAATTTATTGAGTTGGGTTGATACGTGAATTCACTCATTCCTCTGAGTTGACTCAAATTTGTTATTAGTTTTAAAATATATATTTACTTATAACATAATTATAAATGTTTATATTTATTTTATTATAATTAATGGACTTTTTACTCTCTAAAATTCTAATAAAATATCGTTTATGTTCTTAGAATGCAGTATTTATTAAATTATAAAATGAAGTTGAATGGTAAATGAAAGTTGTTAATGTTAATTTTTATAAAAGTTGAAAAAGAAAAATAACAATGGGTAACCCAACCCAATCTAATTCAAAAATATAAAAATTAAGGTCAGTTGTTTAAATCTATAGAATTGAACTAGCTAGTAAATTTACCAACCTCAAACGTTATGTTGGTTTCGAATTTTTCTGGTAACCCAACCCGAATACAACTCTATTATATTTTAATTTTGCTTTTCAAGCCTACTGGAAAACGATTTTGAAGAATATTGCGTTTTTAATATGAACTCACATAATTAGATGCCACAAATATATACATATTTTTATTTATTGTTTTTATAAAATAATTTTTTGTAGAACCTAATATGTAGTATTTAACGGAAAGGATTGGTGCATGATTTCATTGTTTGATGTAAATTCAGTTCAACACCATCGTCACTGTTTTGATCCTGAAAATTGGTATCTGGCTCTCGAATATTTGAGAGCACCAGTGTCCTCTACATAGAGATTCTAGTCTCCCCTAATTTTACAAAAAAAAAAAAAAAAAAAAAAATTATACAACAGAAAGAGGAAAAGTGCGGGAGACCAAATTTACAGAAATTTCATGGCGGGTAAACTGCAGAATATAACTTCCACAACTAAAGAACAAGAAGAAGAAAATACCGAATCTTCTTCTAGAGTAGAAATTGCAATCTGTTTTCTTCGTTCCACTCATGCAATCCAAAATCAGCACATTTTTCAAACCCTTTTCTTCGATTTCTGCCCACGAGTCGCCGGAACCCTTAAATTCAGACACCGCCGACGACGACGATGGAGCTTTGAAGATCTGGGAAAATGCAGAGCATCAGTATATCAACACGTATAAACGCAGAGCTCCAAACTCCGACAGGTATCTCAGATTCGCCTTCTTCTTTGCCCTGAAATTATAAATGCTTGGCGAAACCCTTTTGTTAAAAGACTTTTCTAATCTATATGGTGAAAAGGAATGTAAAAAGCCCAGAATGCGTAGACTCAGAGACAAATATTCCAATTCCAGATTATTTGTCCGAAAATATAGAAATAGCTTCATCGACTAAAACTGTGGTGAAGAACAAGAAAAGAAGCTACGCTCAGTACCATTTACTTCTGGGCCAGTCTGATTTTTTGCTCCATTTTTGTCCCATTTGTGGAATTAAATATGCTCGTGGGGATGAAGGCGATGAAAAATCTCACAAGGCATTTCATAAGAAATACACTTGTGGAATCCAATTTAAGGTACATCCATGAGCATCATTTAGTTTTTTTTTGCTTTCTCTGGTTTGTTTATAGGCCTCTTAATAAGTTAATTTTTGCACCATTGTTAGGGATGGTCTCACGAAAGGGTTATCAATGCTGATTCTGTTGAAGGCGGCCGTATTCTGTTGGTATTGGATTCTGACCCCTCTGCTCACAGGAACAAGGTTCGAACTCTATTAAATTTGGACTGTTTTTTTATATCATTAAGTTTTATGACCTTTGATTATTCTCATAGAACAATCGTCTTGCTAATGACATTAATTTGGATGGTGGTAGAAGAAAACTTGGTGAAACTTAGTAATAGTGATATCAATATTAGTTTTCTGTTAGCAGGTTGATGAGGTGGTGAAGATGATGGAAAAAGAGCTGGGAAGTGGATGGATATTGCAGAAAAACTGTCAGGTGCTTGTTCCAAGTTTCTACAATTGGGCCATTTCAAAATTCTCAATTTTATCGACACTATTATTGGGAAGTGGATGAACAAGGTTTAAATTTTAAACACATTCATAAATTGATGAATGGAGAATAAGCTTTCTATATTTTACTTTTTATGTAAAACATGTGCATTGTTTAATGAAGCTATTCATCGAGACTTAGCGCCTAGAGGCGGCTTGCCTCAAGACATGACTTTAACTTTTAGCTTCTATGAAACTTATGCCTCTATGAAACACATTTAGGCTTGAAGTTTCTACGCCTCGAATAATGGTTTGAAAAATAGTATTAACATATTTTGTTCTTTAAAATATAGAGGTTTGAATCAGAACCATTTGATAATAGTAGTACTTGCGGTTTATAGAATAGCTCAATTTTATCAATAATAAGAGTACTAATGTTTAAAAACATCGTTTTTAGAAATCTTGTTTGAGTGAAAATTCTCCAGGTGATTTTTTCTATTTTATACAAGTCGTATGTTTTGCAATGCTTGTTTACACAAAATTAAGATTTGTATAGTTTTTAAATTAAAATTGATCTTTATGCCTTCTATTGTCTTGAGGCACTTTTGCAATGCTTGTTTACACAAAATTAAGATTTGTATAGTTTTTAAATTAAAATTGATCTTTATGCCTCCTATTGTCTTGAGACTTGTGCCTCGTCTCTTCAAGATTCCTCCTATTGAAACATTGAATATGTAAAATGGAGCTTCTAATATGTCATTCCATTTAAGGTTTAGGACCAAGTCAGGTTTTGATGTTTTGTTGTTCAATGCTTTCGTTTATTTTACATCTTAGATTTTACTTTAACTGTGGTTCTTATTTATCTATTTGTTAACATTTTTTTAAAATCTCAACTACAGGTTTATCTGTTTGTTTCATCCCAAAGAATTGTAGGATGTGTAATTGTAGAACCAATAACGGAAGCTTTTAAAGTTGTCTCATCTTTTCTGGATGAAAAACCTGAAGAGTCTAAGATGAAGGATTCAGAACCCAATTCAACTACTCTGCGGTTTGGGAACATCACTTTCCAGAGAGAAGCCATTTTAAAGAAACCTACTAATAATCCTAAGGCATTGGATGCAAACCTGAGTGGTGTAATTTTATGTGAAGAAGAAGCTGTTCCTGCTGTTTGTGGTGTTCGTGCCATTTGGGTTACTCCTGCCAACAGAAGAAAGCATATAGCCAGCCAATTGCTAGATGCTGCAAGGTAAACAAGTATAAAACAACACATTAATTTTATTCCATTTCCCTATATTCTTTTGTTGAAATGCAGAAGCTCAACAAAATATTTGGTATATCTTGGTATGGATTCTCACTATAATTAACTTTTCAAACTGGAGATCTAGATGATGCTTATCTCTAAGTTCATAGATCATTGATAGGAATGCTAGATCATCTTTGCATTTTCCCTATGTGAGATGAAATGAAAGTTAACAAGTAGTTAGTTATCCGAGGGGTGTCATGTACAAGTATTGGTCTCTGATAGGTTTTGACTTTTATTAATAATAAAACATAGAGTAATACAACGACAACAAAGTTTAGAGGTTATTTGGATCCTCTCAAGACCTAAACCAGATTGGCAAAATATTCAATGTCTTTCTCCCTTCCTATTACATCTACTTGTACTTCAACTACTCTAACAAACTAATAGGATGCCTATTAAGGATATATTAATAAGGTATTTGTTCGGGAAATTGGGTAGTAGAAAAGAGTATAGGTAAGAAATATTTTGGTTAATGATTTAGGACCAGAGAGAGGCTCTTAAGAATAGGAGGTTTCAAAGTATCTATCGACAACTTGGTTTATCTGGTAAGTACTTTATTTCTTTTATCAATAGATCCTACATCATATCATAAACTCCCCCCAATTATTTGTTAAATCTGTTGAATTATGTTAAATCACCAATCAACTCAAAAGTTTAAGCTCATGGATCAAGATAATTTAATTATATCAACCAACAATTCAATTGAATTGGGGAGAAATGACTGGGCTTGGATTCAAACTTCGGACCTCTTGCTCTAATACCAATATTAAATAACATGAGTATCCATCTTTAAACCAATTGACGATGAGGGAAGTAGCCCACCTATCTTATAAACAAATAGTGGGATCCTCGACAAAAACATCCCTATTTTAAGTCCTGTCAGTCTCATTTAGTAGTATCAGACAAATGAGAAAGGTATTTCGGATAGTTTTGTATTTTGGTGTAGAATTTATGCTAAGAAACGGTAGTTCCAAACCTCTGGAAGAGCTTGGTGGTTGTTAGTTAGGATTGTTATCTTTGAACATATGAATCAGCAAGTCATCAGAGACCTATCAGGCATAAGAAAATGCTAGGATTTTTTTTTTTCTTCCAAAAATGTTTCCCTTGTTGACATCAAATGGAGTTTTCATATTTATTTTTATGTATGGTGCAGGAAAGGTTTGTGCAAGGGAGTTGGTCTTGAGCGCTCTGACTTGGCATTCTCTCAGCCAACTTCTTCTGGAATGGTACTGGCATCAATATATGTAGGCTCCAGATCTATATTGGTCTACAAAAGCAGCATCTGATCTGAAGATGTTGAATACTTGGAGTCAAACCAACCAGTGTGGGATATAGTTTTCTGTGGTTTAACAAACAGACTTTTCAGCTATGGGACTGAACAACTCTGGACTTGAGGTAAATTGTAGCTTCAATCCATGTGCTTAAGTTTTTTTTTTTTCCTTCTTCACAACCTAACTGAAAGAGGGAATTCATTGTGGATACTTTTAAAATAATTTTGTCAATACTCAATAGATAAAGATAGAGAGTTATGGTCAAGTCTGTCCATTTTAGTTGATGTATTATCTTGTTTACTTGGACTAAATCAACAACAGATATTTGCTATACTAGCATTAAAAATAGGACTGATACATATGGTTATCTTTTCTGTTATATCTATCTACTACCCAATGTTTTCAAATTTACTTATTTCTGTTATATTTCAAACCAACCCAAAAACTATACCCTGTACTTTTAACCAATTATAACGCATTATTAATTACTTTTATATAAGAGGATATAAATTTCAACTATAGAAGAACAATAACGAAAAATATGTTGTAATCAAAAAAAATAAAAACGAAAAATATGTTAAATTTGTTTCTTATTTTATTCGATATCCATAAAATCTTGGAGACTTCATTTCAACATTAAATCTTTGGGTGTACTTGGATAGAGAAATAGTGGTTACGAGAATTTTGACTAAGAAGTTTGAAGAAGAAAAAGACTTGTATAGATAGAGGGGTTGTTTAAAATACTTCACTTGGATAGAAAATTTTAAGTAGTCGAAATCTCTAGTTTTGATGGATTAACTATTATGTATTAGAAATGATATTTACATAAATTTTTTAATGTAAGTTATTAGTTTTTTTTTTTCTTTTTTTTTAATGAAAGTTATATGGTGTTTTGAAATTGTCCTGTCCAAACAGTATATGGTGTTTTGAAATTCTCCTTTTCCTATATGGATAATTGGTTGAATACTACAAATGGATAGGAGAGAAATTATAATATGATCGTTAAAAAATAAATAGTAATTGGAAGGATTTTTTGGGACAATGAAAATTGATGTGTTAAAAGAATTATTCCCCATTGAAAAAGTAAAACTCCAGGTTCTGATTCCATTCTATAAATGAAAATTCCTTCACAACCCTTTCTCCTGAACATGACCTCAAAGCAAAAAAGCAAAGGTAAAAGGAGAAGAGCCTATAATTCAAGCTGGTGGAAATCATTTACAATAATCTCATATTTGAACACTTCAATCCTTTTACAGCTACACAAATGAGTAATTATTCTGATTCCAATATCTTTGCCTAAAATTTCCAAACTGAACATTGACCCATTGTTGCTCCAGATTCCGAAAGGATCAAACAATGTGCATTAGGAGTTTTGGCTATCTTATTTTAGAGTTCAAGGCCACAACTCTGCAACTTATAGAACAGATCAAGTAAGGTCGTAGTTTTGACATTCTTATTTTATCAATGATTATATACGAGTACATCATTTTCTTCCCATGACAGAATTTGAACATTTCACAAAACTAATCTAATTGGCCTTCACTCTGCTTAATGGAAATGTCATGTTAAAGTGCCTATTATTTTATACCTTTCAAGACTTGACTTCTTTAAATGAAATAGATTGATGCGAGTTCATTAAGATGCATAATACATTTTGACAAGACCAGAGCATAACAACATCGATTAGGTATGATGATGAGACCAATTGCATTGCATAAGACACAATAACTATTCGGTTTTAAATTTGTAAATTGGATCAAACAGAGTTGCTTTGGCCGAGTGGTTAAGGCGTGTGCCTGCTAAGTACATGGGGTTTCCCCGCGAGAGTTCGAATCTCTCAGGCGACGATTATTTTTTACATCATCACAGTCCTTTTACACCTCCCTGTTTGATAGAGAATCATTTTCAATCGAACCAAGAGCTGTTAAAACAAAACAAACATCTAATAATCCTCCAAAGTAAAAAGAACTATATAAGTTGATAGAAGTTATAGGATCAATTCATCATTTTCATTTCCAACTCCAAGAAAGGCCATATGGTTCTAAAAAAAGTAAAAATCACACGAATTTGTCAAAGTTTCAATGAATATCATAAACACCAGCCGTTCAAACCAGTACACCGTAAACAGCTTTACGAAAGAATCCATACCCACCGTAGAAGGAATTAATTTCACCTAATATTCTCCAGCATGGCTATAATTTCGCTAATACTATCTTCACGGACTAAATTCGAAAGAGATGAGTACCAATTTTGCAAAAATTCCCTTCTCATCTCATAGGATTCTCGAAATTTTCACTCGAGCATTAAAAAAAAACAGATAAGTTCTTCAAAAAGAGGGCACAGAAAGAATTTTCGGATATTCTCACGAGGAAATCAGATCGAACCTAGAATTATATGCCCAAATTCGCACAAAATAAAGCCAGAAAAACAAAAAAGGCAGAAAGACGACGGTACTTTTCTCTTTCCCAACGAATAAAGTTCAAACTACAACGGAACAGAAGAAACTACCTGAGGCATTTCCCAGATTTCTGCCCTTTTCAGCCTCGAACCAGCATAAGTCTGCAAAGGAATTAATTGAACAGAAACAAAAAAGTATCAACAGAAGGAAACAAATAAACAGAGTAGAGAGAAAAACCACGAATCGAAATTAAAGAGTTACAGAGACTAATCCCAACGCTTCTTCTGTAACCTTCCGGAGGAAACTCCATGGATGTAGCTTGAACTAACAGGAAAAGGCGAAAAGCCCCTCCCAACAAGGCGTTGACGAGAATTTTATTGAATAAGAGGGGCAATTTGGTCTAAACACATCCAATCATACTATTACGGTGTCGTTTTGTTTAACTTGATTTCCAAGTCTTTACTTTTATACAAAGCTTTTAGCTTCCTTGGGCAGAAAGGCCCCATGTATTATTTAAACTCCCGAAATACCCTTCACCGCCTTGTCGTTGTTAGTATAAAAACCTAAAACCCAACCCCTTAGCTTCCTTCGAGATTTCTCTGTAAAACCCTTTGATCTGTTCAATCTGTAGCGCGACTATAATGGAGACTGCCGGGGGCGTTTCATTCCCGGTCGTTTTCAACGACGGTGAACGAGATATCGACATCGGTTCCGTCTTAATTTCTCCTTCGATGGAGTACAAGAGTTTTCAGTCGATTTTGAGCAAGATGATTGGAATCTCTTCGCACCAGTTCACGGTTTACCTAGCTGAGTATAAGATCTCTCTGGATTCGACGGCGAAGATTCGGCGGAGAATTCCTATTACCGGGAAGGTCAACTTTGGCGCGATCTCCGAGGAGGAGAACAGTTTGTTTCTTGTGGTTTTGAAACGATATAGACGCGAAAGAAGGCGTAAGGTTCAGGAAAATGAAGACGATTTTTATTTCTCGTCGGTGTTGAAGACGAAGACAAAGGCGAATCAATCGAAGATAAAGAATCCACCGGAGAATGTGATGCTGTTGAGACGAAACGCTGGGATCGAAAATGAATTACTCTCTGGCTTCATCTCCCCGGTGGTGGATCGATTCGAATACGAACAGCAATTGCAGAAGCTGCAGTTGGAGAAGGAGAAATACCTAATTAGCATAAGGCAAAGCAATCTGGCTGTTGCCGGCGGCCAAAACGGCACCACAAAATCGGGAACGGCAAACTGCCGGTACTGCCTGAGAGCGAAAGAATCGGGCATAGCGGTCGGATTTCACTGCTGCGCTCACGACATCGTAACAATGGGATTTCGGTCGCGCGCTGGTCCAATATCCCGACCCGTCAAAGAAACCGATTAAAGATCCGACCCGAAATAGGTCGTTTTTGGTTTCATATTATAAAAGCCGCGTGTGAATAATGGGGAGTAGGTAGGAGAGGAGAAGGAGATGAAGATTGGGAAGTATTCCTGTGAAGTCGAGTACACTATCTTCCATTTGCGAGAAACGATCAGGACCGTTGATCACAGAGAAATAGGTTGGTCCATCCACCCGCCTAATTTTAGAAATAAAATTGTATAACTATTTTGACCAGTATAATTTTTTAGAAGTGAGAAAACGTAAGCCAAGAAAATTACCTTCTGAGCAGTTTCTTCGATCTTGGACTGAAGCAAGAGTTTACATTTTTATTATTTGTTAAATTATTAATATTTTCCTCAGTTAAATTTGTGCTCTTCTGTGTCGTTTTCTTTTAATAATATTTTGTGTTTGCTCGGAATTTATTTATTACTTTAAAGAGACGATTCTTCGCTCTTGTGATTCGTTGTATGGTCAAATGAAAAAGACCATTTATCTTTTTGCTCATGCATCGGCAATTGTCATATTGTGGGCTTGGATTTGTATTTTCTCTAACAAATATTGGATCTTTTTGAAAATTATATTGGAGATTTTTATAATTTTTTTTTGAGTACAAGTTGGGGAGGGAGACTACAAACTCTACAAAGAGGTATTACATGAACTCAAACCACTGATTGAGTGAATACTACTGCATCATTAATGTCAACTGAGCTATGTGTTACGGTTGCACTCTTTAACTCGTACGGCGCCATGCTCTCACACTTGTCATGGCTAGCCTTAGAGGGGAATTCAAGCCTCATACTCGGATCACACATAGTTTGTGACTCGTCGGGTCGTTAAGCAAGGTTCTTAAGGCCTCGACTATCCTTCATCGAACACGCAGCGAAATTATCTTGGTTATGCTTATATGCCCGCACACGCATCCATTCGGCCCACGGGAATCCAATGTGAGATGGTGAGTTGCCTCCCGATATATGTGACAACCTCTGTCCCATGTGTAAGGACGCAATGTTGGCACAATCGTGCCATCCGACACTGTCCTTGGATTTCCATTCTCGAAGGAAGCCGCCCAAGACACTCGTCTTGCAAGCGCTCACCTACACCAAAGACACATATGTGTCATGGGTAGCTCACTTAGGTCACAGAGCTTTGGGGTAGTGGAGAGTTAACACCATGTCTCCCCTATAGTACATTCTGGACCAGATTCAGTCTGCTGCCAATGCATGTCTTTTTGGTGAAAAATCATACGCATCGTGGAGCGTCCGTCGAGTGTCCGATTGACACCAAACTTGGCGAGCTTACATCTTAGCTTCATACAGATTTAACTTCAGAGCCGCTCGTCAAAACTCCATCTCGAGCCTTGACATCGTCGAGATGACTCGGGGTCTATCGTACCCCCACTAAGCCTTGACGCTGACACCATCGTGGCTTTGCTTCCTGATGCATCCAGTTGACACTATTGAACGCTCTTTTGGTGTGATGAATGATATATCGTCCTCCTCGATCACATCATGACTTGTCAGGACGTGGATTATCAGAACATATTCTATAACTCTGACACTATGCTCGCTTTGATGTTTCGGTAATTTTTTTTTGTAACGCACTTATAGTTCAACAGTAATTTTGTTGAAAGGCAATCCAAAAAGAAACTACTCTCTTCCATATTATTACTACAAAATTTCTCTCCAAATTTTTTTTGAAGTAATTGTTATAGAATTGTTATTTTGAGAGAGTTGTTCCAAAAACTTTGCTTGGGTTTTAGTATTTAGTAGATGCGAATTTTATTTTATATTAATTTTTTTGTAATCATTTTATATTTGTACAAGGTTAATATATTCTATTTCATATTTTATATTTTAATGGACTAAATACTATTCATTTATCGGGGTAAAATAGTTGTTTTTCGAAAATATTATTTGCAGTTTAGCGGTTGAAAGAATGATGTTTTTTTCTGTATTTATTTTAATGGTAATGATTTCTTTAGTTATGATCAATATAAAATAATTTTTAATTTTTAATACAATAGGGTGTTTAAGGAATCTTACCATCCAAATAATCAATTAGACCAATTGGGTTGGGTTATCAACTTATTTGGATTGGGTTGGATTGAGTTCAAATAAATAAAATGTTTATGAGTTGACGTAGTTATTGAGTTGACCTAAAACTAATTTGAGTTGGCTCGAGCTAACTCAAATTTATTGTTAATTTATTAAAAACATTTTTTACCTATAACATAATTATATATGCATATATTGATGAGGCTTTTGCATGTATATTAAAAAAAAAAAGTTTATAGCACATTTTGAAACTATTTACACTTATAGCAACTTTTTTAAGCGGGCCGACGAAAAAGCTCCTAGGCCAAAAATTGATTTGAAGTCGATCCACTGATTGAAGTTAATCAGTCCGCTGACTTGATTGAAGTCGATAAGTCCGGTGATTGAAGTCGATCAGTTTGCTGATTGAAGTCAATCGGTCTGCTATTGAAGTCGATTAGTACACTTATTGAAGTCGATCATTACACTGATTGAAGTCAATCAGTCTAGTGATTGAAGTCTGCTGATTGAAGTCGATCAATACATTAATTGAAGTTGATTTATCCCATTATCTTCTTCATCTCTAGACAAGCGTTCACCGTACTCATTTTGGCCGAAAAAACTCAAGTGAAGCCGCTTTCGAGCTTCAATCCGCGAGTGGACAGATCCGCAATGGCTGATTTCAATCTGAAATGGTCAATCTCAATACCTTTCGCAATTCATTTCAAATCCGCAATGTCCGATCTAGAAATCTGCTCCTCGGTAACGTCTTCGTTCGCAAATCGCAAATCGTCCTCGAATTCATCCTCCAAATCAGAAACTCGAGTGCCCAAGATGACGATAGCTTGATCGAAATTGCTCTTCTCCCAAACTCGAGCGCGATTCGAACAAATGAGGAAGAATTGAAAAAGAAGGAGATCGAAAAAAAAGGAAAATGCAGGTGTAGAGCTAGAAATTCGGGAAAAAAAATGTCATATATGAATTTTTGAAACATTTATGCTATATAGAAAATGTTGCTATCCACATCAAAATTCTCTATCTTTATTTTATTTGATTATTATTTTTAATTTTTTTGTTTTCTAAAAATCTTTTAAATAGTCATTCTAATATATATAATAGTATAAATTGAAGTTGAGTGATTAATTAATATTATTATGTTGATTTTATTTTGAATTGAAAACAAAAACAACCTCAACAAACTAATTTGAAAATATATACTTTTGGTTGCTCAAATATATAGGATTGTATATGTTAGTGAGTTGGGTTGGGTTAATATCTACAAATGGGTGGGGTTGGGTTGGATTATGTTATGAGTTGGGTTGGGTTGAAAAATTGACCAATTCAAAATTTTAATTGGTCCAAAATTTTCTCTCAACCCGAACCAGTCCAAGCAAGCTTTCTTATTCACAAAGCATGTTTGATATTATAGCTTATCATGTGACCAATTTCTCAGTTGTTTTATGCTAATAAAAAACAAATGTCCATACAGATCAATAAAACATGGAGTTCAATTTTGATGCTCAAATACCACAAAAATAAGTCCCATGTTCTACCACGTTGAAGATGAATACGATGACGATGGAGATTCTGATATCACAGTGGAATATTAATCTTTGTTATCATAACCGTTTCTAACAATGCTGTAGGTAATTAAGCTATATTGATTGGATTTTATGTAAACATTAGTTGTATCGTACGTACATTAATGTGCTTCAATTGTGTTTGTTACATCTTCTAGCTGTAGCAAATTAGAAAATTTTCCTTGATTTGTATATGAATGCATATTTTGATTGAATTTTATGAGTATAAAAGAGGCATTCATATTTTGATTGGTTTAAATCAGAATATGCTATATGATTGGTTTAATCAAAATAAGATGTGTGATTAATTTAATCATATAGTTTGATCTTGTAATTGGCAAATGTAATTTTTGTTGTTTTTAGCCATAAATATTGTATATGGATTGTCAGTACACAATACATTCATAACGACTTACAAATAAAGTCAATGAATCTAAGTCCAAGAATGAAACTCTTCAACCATACACCATATAAGGCAGTTTTAAAACATGTCGAACTCGACCTCCATAGTGAAAGTTGAAGTTGAAGTCTGTTTCGCGCTTCTTCAAGATACAACTCTGATGGCAAGTTTGAAAATGTAACCAAATGTTGGTTTGGTAACAACTCTACAATTCTTGTTAGTTATTTTAGAAATAAGTAAGCTTGGTGGTTATGTTTCGAGACCCTTTGTCCTTAATTTATCAAAAGATATATTGGAATTAAAGTAATTGTCAATGTTAGATAAGACCCTAGTTAGGTCGGACCTTTACAGGTTTACATGAATCAACATTGTACTTAGTAAAGTCTAAATTGAAGTAGGCAATCACTTTCGAATTTTTTTGATTCACTTGTATATGAGCTTGTGTCCTTTGTTCAATATTGGAGATATATATCTAATAACTTTCTTTGTAACTTTCTAGTGGTCAACATCTAAGTTACTCTTCAATATTTATTACATCTCGATAACAAGTGCAATGTCTGGTATATGGTGTGGATTTAAGCATACATTCAGACTTCTAACTACTTAAGCATCGGGCAATCGGTTCAAATGATGAAGTGATTTGGAATGCTTGTGCGAAAGAGACATTCTATGTGAAATGTGCCCATCATGTAGGCATTAAGTTGACAAGTAGCAAAGAGGAGGCCCATCAGACCTGAAAATCACTTCTTCGACTTGGAATAGTTTCTGGAAGGTTAATCTCTTCTCTAAAACTGAAATTGGGGCCTATATTGTGATTTCATATGCTATCCCGACAAAGTATAACATTATGACGAGAGGTGGACATTGTTGCAAGGTGCATGTCCCCTTTGTGGAAAAGGAGGAGAGACAAACAAATGCATATATAGTAGAAGTTTGGAAGGTTGCTATTTGTGCCTAGAAACTCATCTTTCCTTGGTTCGCTGACTTTGAAAATTACTCCCTGGAGGATGATTTTAGGAATTGAATTTTGGAAAGGTTTATGTGATAGAATCCTCAAACAAGAGAAGTTCAAAGGAATAATATCCTTTTTGTTTTTTTTTGAGCTTTGAAACATTAGAAATCAAGTTTTAAATGGAAATGTTGCCTTAAAGTTCCATAATCCTCAGAAAATCATTGAAAAAACTGTTAAATGTCCGCAACTGTCTTTTTCATAGGCACCACAAAGAAGTCCAATTTAAGCTCCAAAGAGGATTCAACCCGGTAATGTGGAAGATGAATGTTGATGCATCGGTCAATTTAACTTCAAGCGACGAAAGTTAATTTGGATGGATGGTTCGAGTTGGAAAGGCTAACCAAAGCTTGCAGGTTTGGAGGATCAAATTAGGTATTTGTTAATAAAGGCTTAGAGGATATCACTTTAAAGGATGGACTCAATATTTTGACGGAATGAGATTTTTACCTCCTACTCTGGTTGAGTCCGACACTTTAAATGTCATCAAAGCTATTAAAGATGACTCCTCAGATATTTATGAATTCAACAATATTTAAGTTGATATTAGTCATTCAATTATTTTCTTAAGTATTGTGTCTCATTCTAATAGGCTTTGTAACAAGGTTATTGATTTGTTGGCTAAACAATATTCTTTTGATTATTTTTGTTGTATGGCTCCTTCTTTCTTGTTTGGAGCTCTCTAAAACAACTCCTCACTAGAGATTCTTTGGTTGATAGTTTGTGAATCGATTTTTATTTAGTTAAAATATCATTTTGGTCTTTAGAGTTTCTGATATATTTTATTTTTGACCCTAAACTATAAAATGTTCAATTTTAGTCATTAACTTTCAAAAAATAATAATAATAAAAATAGAAATAAAAATAAATTAAGATGGTCTCTATCGCTAAAACTTGTTAACTTTCCTTTAGTTCAGCCGAGTTGCCAAGAAAAATAAATAAATAAATGTGCAAACTCCAAAATTTCACCGTGAACATAGGTTTGAAGGTCTCGTTCGCCATGTTTATGATATTCACAGGTGAAATCTGCATCTGCCTCTTCCTAAGCTGCTTTGAAGGTCATTTTAATTTATTATAAAAAAAGAAATATTTAAGTCATGCTTATTAATACCCGCCTACGTAACTCAATGTGAGACACTCTATTTTTTTTAACTTAAAATTAAAAAAAAAATGAAGATAAAATGCTGGTTCATATCGAGCCACACAAGGTATTAATATTTAAGTCATGATTTCTCTTACAAAAAAAACTGCCATTCAATATTTCGTTCATAAAAAAAAAAAAAAAAAAAAAAAAAAAAAAACTATGAAACCCTTATTAAAACTCTTTTTCATCTTTCTATTTTTTAGTTCGTAATTTTAACCTTTTTATTTCAGAAAAAAAAAAGTAAAGATTGAAAAAGTGTTGCGTTGTATTTTTGAATTCAATTTCACGACCTCAAGTTGGATCGTCAAAATTGGATTAATTATTATTTGAGTAAATATAACAAAGGAGAGAAAAATAACCTAAAAATTCGTACATGGTTCAAAAGATCACACTCACATCCTCTCTGATCTTATTTTGTTTATTTATTTATTTTGAGAATAAAATTGATAGTGTTGATGGCGTGGCGTGGGGTCGGCATGGACGTACTTGGCCCACCCCCGGGGTCAAGGCCTCCATTTGGTCGACCCCAGAGGTCAATGCTTCCATTTAGTCGACCCCTGAAAGGTCGGCATTGGTTTAGTCGGCCTTTTGGTGAGTCCCAACTTTTTTCGAGTAATTCGAGATATTATAACCTACAACCGATAGTTCAATTAAAAACAAAGTTGATTCATGATAAACATTCATGAATTTAAGGTACAGGCTTATGGACGTGTTAAAATTAACAAAGTAGCTTAATATTTAATTTGCTTTACTAATACACCATTGTTTAAAGATACAATACGGAACATTAGCAAACAAAACATTATATCATATTGTTTTGTTTGAATTCAACAATATTTAACTATTCAACACTCGAACTGTAACTTCTTATTTATTAATATATCAATATCAAACATTTGATATCGTAGCAGAGAGTATATAAGAGTAAGAGGTAGACGTCAATGTAATTACCAAATGAGAAAGCCCAATCCGAAGAAAAGAGCTTTAGCATTTGGGGATGGGAACACCACAGGAGGAAAGAACACCATTGGCACGAGGAGATCGAGCGTAATTCTCCAAGCTTGGATCATTTAGATACTCACAAAAGCATGGTTGTTGCTCCGTCAGCTTACCACAACAAGCAGCTGATGGCAACACTGGCGATGTAAATGCATCGATACACGGTCTCAGCTCCATTGCACTGCAAGTCGCCGCCTTGGTGACCCGAGCTCCAGTGAGCAGCGCCACCATCAAAAGGAAAAGACTTGTAGTTGTGACCCCAAACTTCTTCATTTTGATTATATTAGAGGAAAGGGTGTGAGTTTCCCAAACGTTTCAAACCACTATATATAGCCTCATTAAGTGGAGGGTGATCACAAAATGGGTAGCTTTCAATTAATTTCTCATGCATTATTCAACCAACTTCTCTGTGTTGGCCACAATTTTCTAACTTTTTAATTTTTGATTAGTCAAATATATTTTAAAGTGAGCATTTATTAAACTGTTTTAGTGCTAATAGTGACCATCCACAACTGTATTAGAGGACTAAATTTCATTTACGTGAAATAGTGGTTAAGTTTCGGTTTAGTTCTTATTTAGGTGATTTTGATTCGACTTTTGTTGATTTTGTATGAAACCGACAACTGAATTAATATCATCAATTTTTTTAATCATCAGGTCGAAATCGATGTTTAATAAAGAACAAAGCTATTAGTTCAGTTTTTAATTTGTTTGATTCATTTTTTGTTTTTATTTCAATAAAAATTTGGTTTATGTTTCAATCTTTTTAATCTATATTTCTATTTGATTTTTAATTTGATTATAATGATTTTTATACTACTAAAAAAAATATATATTTTTCAATAAATATTACAATATTTATAATATTTTTATTTCATATTTCACATTTAAATTTGTTCTTACATCAAATCTAAATACCAACATATTTGTTTTCTTAGTATTTATAAATTTGGTTTGATTCAGTTTTTTTTTTTGTTGGTTATTCCATAAAAAATTGAAATCAAACCATATTTTAGTTTTCTAAAATATCAAACCGAATGATCTTTGTTCTAAAAATTCATACCGATCAATTAGATAGATTTGGTTCGGTTCGATTTCTTTGGTTTTCTGTTTTTCCTTTCACCCCCAAGCCTTTGTGCTTAAAAAAATACACTTTTACTTCTGAACATTCAAATAATGCTCACTATTAGTTCATATTTTTGGAGTCTAGTTTTAGTTTGACCTCCTTATTTTAAAATTGAATACTTTTATTTATGACATTTCAATAATGCTCACTTTTACTGGTTGGGTATGTTGTTTAGTTTATTCATGAGAGTTTTTCAACTAAAATTAGATTAAAATACTATATTTTGATCATTTTCATGATTTTTCTATATTGATTTTTCAACTTTCAAATTATAAAGGGTTGATAATCAATTACAATTAGGAAGAAATCAATCAAACACAATTATAAATAATAAATAAATAAATAAATGTGTATATATATTTATGCATGTATATATGTATATGTGCATATGTGTGTGTATGTGTGTATGTATGTATGGATGTGGTTTTATTGATGCATAATAAATATACATCTAATGTCCGCATAATTGGTAGTAGAGATACATTAGCATTTGTTTATCTTTGAATCCCACCCTAATGTTGTAATTTAAAAAAAAAAAAAAAAAAAAAAATGCCTGAATGCCTCCTTCCAAAATGAATTCTCATACTGCTTCACAATAATCATAAAAGTTGGTTTTTTTAACTTTCAAATGGGCGAAGTTGAAAACGTGCGTGATATTTTAATTTAAATTATTGTTTTGTTAATGTTAAAACAAATGTTTGAATTAAATATCAGACGTTAAAGATTGAAAAATAAATAATATCAATAACCCATCCATTGTTTTTAAATTCAAATATTCAAATTAGTTGTTTATCATTGCATCAAAGGTTAAACCAATGATTGGCATAGCCACCCCCAACTGTTAATGATTACATGCATATATTTTTGAAAAATCGTGGGAGATGTGTTATTTGCCGGTTAATGATTGTATGCGTATATTTTTGAAAAATTATGATAGATGTGTTATTTTTACAAAATAATTATAAATGTAGCTAACTTTTAATAATATTTATATATAGTCATTAATGTGTATTATAAGAAATTACGTGATAATATTTATTAATATAATAATTTTTTTTGCTAATTTTTTTTAAAAGTGATTATATTTTAATTATTTTCTAGATTTGACTAGTTTTTGTAAGTTTTTTTCTTCCACAAATTGACAATGTCGATCAGTTGTTCGTGGGCTCTCTCTTAGTGGTTGCTTTTGAGCCCAGTGTGATTCCTTGGACTTGGTCTCAATTGCCTAAGATTCCATATTCTTGTGATAAGACACTTGATTTTTCGGGAATTTGATGTGAGTAGCACATTTTGTGGGGACATTATAATTATAGCACAAACTTATCAAAAATTTATTTATAACAGATTTCTTAATTTTTTTCACGTAATTCTGTTTTTACCCCTCTTTAATCACTTATCTGATAGACTTCAATCAATCTATCAAACAAAAAGTCTATCAAAGAAGTGATTGAAGTCATCAAAAAATGAAAATTGATTGAAATCTATCAGATAAGTGATTAAAGCCTATCAGTTAACTGATTGAACTCTATCAGAAGAATAATTGAAGTATATCAGTTAAGTGATCCACTTCCATCAATTTTTGGGCTAGAGGATTTTTGGTCATTTTGATAAACAAACCAAAAAAATTTGCTATAGATGCAAATAGTTTCAAAATATGTGTTTACTCCAAATTTTTTTTTTTTTTTTTTTATAAATATACATGCAAAAAAGTCCCTAATTTTTTAAACTTTTTTTTTTTAGTACAAATGGAGAAAAGAATTACTAAGTACGGATTTTTTTAAACTTTATTAACCAAACTTAAACTATTAATATAACCAAATAAAGTACCTTATATAACAAAAGAAAACCCATATTAAGTATCTGTAAAATGCCAATTTTACCATTATTCATTACAGTTATGAATTCTCCCACTCCTTATTTAAAACACGGTATTTTTTAAAAAAATAAAAACTTATTGACAAGCATACAATAAACTTACTTTGTTTTATAAAACAAAATTTGGTGTTTTAATAATGAGAAAAAAGAATGGTCGTAAGAACTCAAATTCAAATTGGTTAGGGCAATGAAATGAGTTTGGATTATTATGATATCTAAATGATTGGGTAATGATTTATTTATTATTATTTTCTTAAACATTTGGGTAACTATTACATGAGCTGTGTTGTGAGTTATGGCTAAAAAGGACAATGAATCAAACATTATTGCCTTTTTAGATAACACAACCACCATTAGGTTTTTGATCAAGACATCGCATGATGTATAGATGCTTTTCTTTAATAATAATAATTATCATTACAATTATTATAACAATTCAATTATTAATAATTATTCTTTGTTTAAGTATATTATAAGATGAAGAGTGTAAAATTTAAATTTAGTGAAATGAGTGATTTATATTAATAATCTAATTGAGAAATTGCTCTAGCTTTGTAATAATATTTTTTCTAAAATATTTTATTTATTGATTTTTGTACTTCTTTTTTTGTACTCTACAATTGTAATTTTCGCCATAAGAGAGAATTGGAAAACTGAAATTATGAACCTTTGCAACTTTGATTTCAATATAGCTGCGACATCTCTTGAAACGTATTAGATCTGTGGAAATTAGCTAGAAAATAAAAAAGTCCTACAGCACTAAGAAAATTTCCTCGTTTAGATTTCTTTATTTGTGGGAATCGAGAGTATGGTGGAATCATCATTCTTCCGTCTATTCTTCATTCTCTTCTTCATCTTCAATCATGTAATTGATGAGTTCCAATCCATTTCACTTAATTGTTTTTAACTTAAAAAATTTACTATTTAAAAATTTTCTTTATTTTTTTTTCTAATAATAAAAATCCCCTTAATAATTTGTATTGTCCTTTTCATTTCATGGACCTTTAATTTTAATCATACAATAAACCTGGATGTAAAACTAAGAAAAGAATTAATAAATAACAATAGAAATATCAGAAATTATATATGTAAAGTAGATCTTTAAATATAGCCCACTCTCAACCAAATAAACTCTTTTGAAAATGACAAACAAATAATTTCCCTCAAACACCTTGCTCAAGTTGTATGATGTAAAGTTATCGTTAATTCTTAATATTTAAATTATATTGTTCCAATTACAGAAAAACCATAAAAAGAGAGCAAATTTTCTAACGTTTTAGATAGATAAACGTAGTATTTAAATCTACTATAGTACTAAATTTAAACAGTTTATTAGATAAAGCCTAAGATTTGTTCTTCTAACCTACTAATTATTAGAAAGTGTAACATCATTTCAAAATTAATTGACAATGATAAAAGTAGCTACCTTGTTTTATAAGTGATCGGAAAGCTCTCTACTTTTTCAACATGAGATTATAAGATCCACAACACCAATAAACATTTTATCAAAAAAATAGCTTCAACAGTTTCTAACATTGGTTAAACGTATGATTTTCCATTAATCAACAATATAATTAAAAAACAAATTAATGGTTTTCAAATAATATTGATTTAACTCTCATTTTAGACTTTTCGCGCCTTTTAGTTTATTTTATTATTATCTTTGTATTTTAACCTATTTATTTTAATACTAGACTTAAAAATTCCAAATAATTTATAACGTTTAATAACTAATTTAGTTTTAGTTTTTAATATTTGAAATTAAGCTTTGATTCAATCACCTTATATGGCTACACCTTCTGTTGGAGAATTATTTGATTTCTAACTCAATTTCGAAAGCAATGCAAATTTTTTTTGAAGGTATTTATTGTTGCAATATTTAGTTAGATTTTTAATAGTATTTTTAAAATATCACTGCTACAATTTAGGTTTGCATGATGGACACAAACAAAATGATCATTCACGAGTTTCAAAATCACAGATAATAAGGAGCATGCAAGTTTTTAAAAAATTCATACGCCATATTAATGTCAGGCATGTAAAGGTAACGACAATTACAACCATCTTTTGTAATATGCCTAACATCAATGATCACTGTGATTGTTCATCTTTGATGACAAGCAATACCAATTATTAATTGTAACATAGATGATAGACGACTTAACATCTTTAGTATCCGTCATCTATGCTAGGCGCATGTTACCAAAAACACTTCTCTATTTTGCAAAAAAGACTTTTTGAACTGTTTTACTCTCTTCCTCTAGCCATTCCCCATTTTTTTTCTCACTTTTGAAGTTCATGAGTGTTAGGGTTTGTGTTCTTCTTAAATATTTCAGCTCAACGATGGCCATTTTCATGCATCTACTCAATTTCTCGACGGCATTTTCGTGCATTTTCTCGAGCTCAACAGTGGCATGAGTTCTTGGCCATTTTCGTGCTTCCAAGGTGAGTTTTCATTTCTTTGTTAGTTCATTACCTTTTATTTAGTACTTTCATTTTGTTCATTTCTCCATGAGGAGGTCTCCTTGTGGATTTTTGTTCATAATTTTTAAATTTCTTTGTCGGTATTTTTTATAGAAGTTTTAAATGAGTTAATTTTTTTTTAGCATAGTTTCTTACGAGTTAAATATGCTACTTGTGTGAATGTTGTGTTGACTATTAGTTAAATGCAATACTTAGAATGGTTCTTGGCAGATGGTTTTAAATGCGTCAATTTAGGTCTCTTTGATATTCATTTGATTTTTTGTATTTTTTATTTTTGAAATTTAAACATATATTTATCTAAATTTTCTATATATGTTTCCTCTCCTCTTCTGAGCAAGTATAACAATTCAATTTCATATATATCTAAAAAAGTATTTGAAAAGCTATTTTTTTAGCTTTGAAATTTTGGTTTGGTTCTAAAAAAAATACTAAGTATGATGTATATATATCATTGCCATAAAAATTATGTACGTATTGAAATAGTAGTTATAAACTTAAATTTCAAAAACAAAAAATAAAAAACGAAATAGTTATTAAATGAGGTGTTGGATGTTTAGTTTTGTTAAACACATTTGAAGCTTTATTTTAGTATAGAAATTTAAATATATTTAGTTTTGTTGCTTAGTTTAATTATATATTCGTTCATTTTGAAAAGCCTTGTAAAGCAAAGAGATTATAGCATTAGGGATAAAAAATAAATAAAACTGCCCAATTTTTATTTTTATTTTTAATTACTTACTTATGCGTTACTTATGAAAACACGTCATTGGGTTTTAAACTCTTTGATTAGTTAGCTAGTTTTTTATTTTTGATCGCTAATACTTTCTTTATCTTCAACCTTTCAATATTTTGCATTACATTAATTGACATCTTGATTTCATGATTGGAGTTTTATTTAATCTATTCTAATACCAAAGTTTCAAATCAATTTGGTTATTCAAGACAACCTCATGATTGGAATCACAATTTGGTTGCTCCACCTTGTAATCTTAATTGAATTAAAATCAGTTAATATATATA
>JBBMEG010000018.1:12652727-12688678 GCA_037832605.1 Cyclanthera cordifolia
ACCCACCCGGGTAAGCCTACTCGACCGCCCTCCTCAGAGGTCGGCTTTGGACTCGGTCAACCCTTACGGGTCCTCACATCCACGACCAACCCACTCGGGTTGGCCTACTCGTTGTAACCGGGGACGCCACGGGGTGCAGCGTCCTTCTGCGTTACTTGGACTCGGTCGACTCCTAGAGGAGAGTCCTGACCTCCACGACCAACCCACTCGGGCTGGCCTACTCGTTGTAACGGGTAACGCCACGGGGTATGACGCCTCCAAGCGTTACTTGGGCTCGGTTGACTATGGGGGGAGTTCTGACCTCCATGACCAATTCACTCGGATTGACCTACTCGTTGCCGGACCCAAGGAGGGTGAGGCTGCAAGGGCCGACCCCCAGAGGAGTTGGACTTGCTTGGCCGATCCTCGGAGGGACGGTATGGACTCGGCCGACCCCCAGGGGGTTATGACCTCCATTTGGCCGACTCCGAGGGTCGGCGTTGGCTTCTTTGTCCTTCGTGCGGGTCCCAACCTCTTCCGAATCTTTCAGGATATTTTTAGGTTATAACACAATTTAACACGTAAGTTTTTTTCTTTCCTCACAAATAAATTAAATTGTTTGGATATTTTTCAAAAAGTTTACTCAATTCATGATGAAAAATGATGAATCCAACCAATCTAAAACCAAAAGTTTCTCAGTCTAGAAGCCATGAAAGTTGCCAATATTAAATATAGCTGCTTTTCTCTACTACCCACTATCTTAAAATTAAATAAGTTGAATTTTTGAATTATTATTATTATTATTATAATTAAAAACGGAGATTGGAACTCATATTGAATTATTGCAATTACACGATTAAATGTATGAAAACAAAGTAAATGGAGAAAATAAAAAGAAATGAAAAATATTAGTTGTATGCAGTTTCTATTAGTGCATGAAATAAATATTCAATAAATTTGTGAGCCCAACCACACATTCACTTTTCCTATGCCTGTTTTTTTCTGATAGGTCGTTACCAATGCTCTAATAATAATAATGTCTTTTATTTCCTTTTCAGAATTACTTGACATTTTCAAGTCTAGTTGTTAAATTAATGGTTAAAAAGATTTTAAGAAACTAAAACGTATGGATTTCAGCTAGTAGCGATAATAATAATCGAAGTGAGTTTCGAACCTAAAATCTTGAAGGAATACACCTCTCGAGCCCAAATCTTCAACCAACTGTGTCCCCCTCTGGAGACTTGTTTTATAGATCTACTTCATCAACATTTTACGATAGTTAATTTGAACAAGTGATCTCTTAATTAGTAAGTTAATTATATTGAAGAAAATTTAGGTAGTAAAATTATAGCTTTGAAATTGTTTTGAGACTGACAAGTATTTTGATTGTCATTTCAATGTTTGGATAATGGAAGAAAAGTATGCAAAGAAAAAGAAAGTACATAGAATTTAAAAACTTGATTTAATGCTTGAAATATACAAAGTCCCACAACTGTGAAACTTGGAGTTTCAATATTGAAACCATTCCCCCATTGAATGTATGCAAAGTGCATTTAGTAACACACCCCAAACACCAGCCATAAAAGTTTGGACACTGAGAAATATATACAGAGAGAGAGAAATGTGTGGTATTGTACAAGTTTTTTTTGTTAATATGTATATATCTCGACTATTTTTACTCTATGTATTTTATTTTTACGAAATCGATACAAGTATATATCGTTAACATGAAATATTTGAATGTTGTTGGAATACTCACCTTGTGACAACATTGGTAAGGTGGAAGTTCTTCAACATATATATATATATATATATATATATATATATATAAGATAGAGTGAGCGTTACTCCTCTCCTAGCTAATTGATTTTGAAATGGATGCTCATACTATCTACTTTCTTATATGATATTAGAACTCCAGGTTATTAGTTGGAATACTCGCCATGAATGCTCACACTTTTTCATAAATGTCATTTGATAAAGGGTTGAACTTTTTTTTTTCCCTTACTTTCTTAATAATGCCCATAATGTAATAGGAAATTTATTTATTATTTTCAAAGAAAAAAATCATTATTAATTATAGATAAATAAAAAAATGTATTCATAATTATTTTTTATTTGTTCCACAATTTTATGAACATGTTTTGATGCGGTGAAAATAAATCTTTTTTATTGCTTGACCCACTAAATTAATTCTCATGTCACTCGCCCGGCCGTAGCAAAACAAGCTTTAATAGTGCATAAGAACGATTAGCATGGTTCAACTATTTAAGCTAAAAGTTTACATAGGTGACATAAGACTTGTATTATAATATTATTAATTTCAAAGTTAAGAGTTGGATTCTCCCACATGGTCTTCACTTGCAGCATTTTGAAGCTCAAGAATACGAATAAATACACCTCACTTAAGCCCCCTAGCTTTAACCAGGCCTGTCGTTTGTAGATTTGATTTTTTTGTATGCTACAGAAGTTTCTTTCATTTTTTTTTCAAGAACAAATGAACGGGGATGTTCACAATAGCATCAGCAATGGCTTACAACAGAGCTTGTATTTGATACAATTATCAGTGATGGATAGAGTTGAACAAGGAGAAAAATGCTCTACATTTACAGGTAAAAGTCCTATCAAAATATATAATAAAGATACAGATTCGAACTCGTGACATTGTGATGAAGCTAGATTACTGATAACTAAACACGAACAGAGCTTGCTAACAGCAACCGTGGTAGTCAGTACCAATGGGATCTAATCATCTAACATTGGCTGCTGGTCGAGCACTGTTAGAAGCTCAGTCATGGGCGTCACCGTGATATTCTCCATCTCGTGTTCGCCCCTGCACTGGAGCAACTGTCTTCTAAGACTTTGCACCAGCCCATTCAATCTCTGGATAGTTTTCTCCTGGGAAAGAATGATCTGCAGTTGTATATTTGAAAGAATTTTAAGTACTATTTACAGAACTTATTTGAAACCAAGAAAAGTATTGCCATCTTCTGACTTGGATTCTATTCGGGCAATTTTGAGAAGAGAATACAATGAATGGGCAGAGGATCATGGATAAATGAAGAAAATAAACAAGAAATCAGAATAAAAGAGTAAAATGGTAGAAATTGAAAAACCATTCATGATATTGTTAATCTGGGACCTACTGCAGCTGCATATCCACGCACTTCTCATCTTGATTATCGCAAAATAAACTACTTGATTATAACATTTTATTTTCAAGGAAATTTGTAGGAAATTCATTCTTAAATGAGTGACCATTGACAATGAACGTTCTTAGTTTCTCAAGACTCTTAATCAACTATATCAAGGTTGACTCGAGTAACGTAGTTACGGTATCAGCAAGCCAAATTGCCTAAAAACATTTAGCAAAATATTTCACACCTTAGAATGACCCATACGACAACTACACAAGACCTGTACCATCTGGTATCGAGAAACTTCAATGATATTCAACATTGGCTATCATTTGAATCCTAATCTCAAAATCATCAAGGTTAACAGTATTCCCTTTTGTTTAGCAAAAGTTCAGTTCAGTCAGAGAAAAACATCATTGTAAGGATGAGAAGCAGAAACGATGCATAATCTTGCGTTTCAGATGTAGTGGTGTAGGGAGTACACGTTAGACATAGTTCTATATGGTATATGAGTTAGTTTGTACCCTCGACTATTTTCATTTTTCACAGAACCATCGCTCGACTTTACAACATTTGGTTGCAGAAAATAAGTAACCACCATATTAAACTCAACCTCTTAACTCTACATTATCTCCAACCAATATCCTCTGGACCACTAGGCCAACCCATAATAGTTGACATATGTGCATTCTTGGTAAGGAAATTTATTGTTGTAGAAAATTTGTGCCACCAGCAAGGTGAAATAAGCACACTCTATACGCTAAAAGGAAATACTTTCACCACGGAGACTCGTTGAACATTTTATAGGTGGAACTACAAAAATTTCCATCCGGTTTGCTAGCAATAATTGCCGTGAGGCCTCTAATTATAGTTTGCTTGATTAAGGAACACCCTTCAATGGGAGTTAGTTGGAAGATTGACTAACCACTGTGTGTTTTTTATTTCGGATACCATGGTTCTTACTTTTCTTTTTTTTTTTTAATGACCCGAGAATTTGGAACTTCACTCTAGCCCGTGACTTGATTGTGGCACCAAATACATCGAAGGACCGGAGATATAGAAGGAGGGTGTATACAAATTAATGTCACAAGCAAATCTCGAACCCTATAACTCATAGGGAACATACCCCTCAAAGCAAGAACCCTCGACCAACTGCGCCACCCTTTGAAGACGATACCATGGTGCTTCCTAGTTACTCGTAGTCGTAACAATGATATATGAGCATATGATGAGGAAATTCACGCATTTTCTAAAGGAAATCATGAATCTTTTTTTAAACTTATGTAGGATACCCCTGAAAGCAACTCAAAAAGGATAACATTTTGGAGAAGGTTAACAATCATGGATTGACCTAATGGTACAAAAGGGCATGGAAGATTGAAGAACTAAAAGGTGATGAGCTCAATCAATAGTGATGACCTACCTAGAAATGTATTTCTTACATTGTTTCCTTGATATCCAAATGTTGTATTGTAGTGTCAGCCAGTTGAAACCTAAACGTTCTAGGGCCAAGCGATATGTCCTATAAGAATAGGCCAGAACTGTTGAATTATATTAAACCACAAATCAACACAGAAGCTTAAGTTGGTGGGTTTGAATAAATTTAATTATATCAACCGACACAATCCAACGTGTCAGATGTATGTGTATCTTAAGGGTGCAGAGACTTCTTTTTCTTTTTTTAATTCAACATGGAGACTACTATGTCATACATTGTGTGATTAGAAGTATGCTTTGTTAACTTATGAGTGAAGAGACTTCATAACCTATCGGGAGCAATCCCCTAGGATACAATAAATACATAAATTGTCAATGTTTCTTATACAATAAAATAAGAATAACAATAGCCATCCAACATATATCATTTAGGACATTGAAAAAGTTTAAACACTTGAAATAGGTAAGTGCTTCAGTAAACTTATAGAAAAAAAGAGTTAGATAACTGGAATTCCACCTTTTCTTTTATAGCTTCCTCTCTTTCGGACACATGTGTTTCTCGCTGAGAAGCATTTGGACTTGCTTCAAGCTCGTTCTCATACTGTTGCCTCCACTCAAATTGCGATGAGAACACGATCAGTAACAGCAGACAGACAAGAACCCAAGGTCTTGACATTTTTACAACCAAACTTTATGTAGTCTTATCCTGCTTACCAAAAAGCAATCAAATCTTCAGTCCTAACTTAATGTCTGCATATATGTGAATATGCATTGATATAACTTGATGATTATAAGTAAATTAATTAACTTAACTTGATAAATTTTTAAAAAAGGTAACTAAGAAACATCAGTAAGAAATAAACTTGAGATATACAGAACCAAGTTACAATTATACAAATAAAGAACATAACTGTTATGAAAGAATAAAAAATAACAAACAATAATAAGAAAATGTGAGTTAAAGAACACACAACGTGTTTTACTAACTTTGTATCAGCTATATCCAAGATCAAAGGAGAGAAATCGTTTAATTAGGAGATAAGGATACAAAATGCGAGTTACAACCATGTTTTCAAAGAATTTAAATAGTGCAATCTTATAAAAGTTTAATAATCTTATAAATGGTAATTCGTAAATATAAATCTAATTATATATTTCAACTACTTGGCACTTTGCCCTTGGACCAGTCTCTACTCGCTAACGGTTACGAGACTCATCTTAGTAATTGTATCACAACATTGTTAAAAGACAGTTCAATATTAGCCAAGCTGAATTTTGTTTCAAGTGGATCTATAAGAAACAAATCAGATTAACTTCACCAATGTTCTTCAACAAATTAAAAAGGGCAGACACACAAAAACTGAAATCTCGGTATGAAAATCAACACGCTATGCATATGGTTTGAAGTTGTTCTAAGGAATTCCATTTTCCCCCTTCGATTCTTCCTCTCTTACAGATAAATAAAATTCAACGAAACCCAAAATAAAGACTCAAAAAAGTAATTGACATTTAATTTTCTCACCTTCCAAACACAGCCTGAGAATCGACAGAAATCCAGGAATACGAGCAGAAACCTTCCTCGAAATTAGCATCCACTATGAACCACTGGGAAAAGCTCAGAAAACAGCAATCCCTAAAAAAAATGGAACCCCGAGAATGGGAAAGGATCAATAAACAAAATTCGGAAGAAATATTTGAGAATTAGAAGCAAACAAAGAAACCCACCGATCGAACAGCGTATCTCAGTTTAGATGGAATCGGATTCTCTTAGCTGAAGCTGTGCATCGCGTCGCATTTGACGGTGGTTGATCGAAATGACCCTCGCACGTGTCCACCATCTTCAACCAAGACTCTCTTTTCTATACGCATTGTTAAATTACAGTCACTAATCCTCTCAAAGTTTTTTTTCTACAAACATTCAAACCACTAACAGAGTTCACCATCAAATTATAGTAATGGGGTGTTTGTTAAAGATATTATGGAACAGTTATTAATTAGAATATACAGTAAGCGTTAGTGTGTTTAGAAAGAGTTGTTATTAATTTTTGTTTGCTTCAAAGTTTTAATAGTGTTATGAAAAGTATTTTGGACGTGAAATGATGTTATATTTATGAATATTTTTAATTTTTTTTGTAAATGTATTTGTATAAATAGGAAGAAAAAAAAAAAAAAACTAAACTAGCCTTTAACTTAAAACCAACCCCCATTTTAAAATCCTTTAACAAACACCTTTAAAATGTTTATTTTTTAATACAAGTTGGGATGAGAACAACAAATCTTATATATGTATTACCAAAGATTTGAATCACTAATCGAGTGATGTTAATACATTATTAGTGCAAGTTTAATTATACAATTTTTTTTTTCACTATCCTTATTAGGGAATTAAATTATGATTGTCAAATTTAATGAATGCGATATCTAATTTAATGTAGACTTAGGTAAGCTGATAAATTTAATGGTGTCATAAAATAAATAAATGAATTAGTAGATTTGATGTTGTCTTATTATTAATAAAGCTAACAATGTAATGATTACGTATTAGCAATCTTTTATGTATTTTCAAAGAAAAATAGTTCAACATTTTTACTTGTATCAAGTAATTAAAAGTCATAGATCCGAACTCCCTGCCCATCAGTTGTTATAAAGCAAAAACAAATAATCTCAGTTAAGACATTTTTTTCCTACGAAAAAACTTCTATAAATAATTTAATTTAAATTTTATAAGGTTATGAGTTTCATTCTACATTCTATGGAGTAGGCATTTAACTTAGAATCTATAAAGTTCAAATTGATTTTTTTTTTTAATTTTTAAAATTAGAACCAAATTTCATAAATCACCTCTATCATTATCATATTACTTTAAATAATAAAATAAATTTAGAGCAGACTCTAAAAATAAATAATAAATTATATATTTAGTATTTATGATTAGGAGAAAGTTAGAATCTAACCTCTATAATTTTAAAAGCTAGACTTTAGTTCACATAGATTTACATAGATCCGAGAAATATATAATTAATCCAAATGGAATTTAATATCAATGTTATTCTCAAATAGTAGGCGAATTAATAACGTAAATTTGATGTATGAATTATGTATTTTTTGTCCAATCAATTGTTTATCTCATACTCTTATCATTAAACACAAAATTAATAACTTATGGGCTAAATTTTTTAAACGACGAACTATTTTTTAAATTTTATCAAATTTTATGGGCTAAATTATAATTTTTCAAACAATTAAGACTAAGTTGTAGATTTCTCTAAAACATAAAACATGATTGGCTACAACCGGAAGGGAAGATAATGGATAAATGAAAAAAAAAAAAAAGTTATTGATGCAATGGAAGTTGGTGGTCAAACAATGAAAAATGATATTTTTCATTTACTTTCCAACCGTTCCTGCTGCACCAAATAAATTTAAAAATTTAAATTATATAAATTAAACTCTTTGTTGGAGACCTAATAATAAAAAAAAAAAGGTTTATTAAAAAAAGAAAATTTGGGTAAGAGCTCCCATTTATAAATTTCTTGGGTTACATTTCGTTGACAGGTACGAAATTAAGCAGAGCTATAAATCTCTGAGAGAGAGAGAGAGAGAGAGAGGATCAAGGAAAAAGAATCGTAGCAAGCAATCTCCGATTTCCTGTAAATGGGCAACGCTCAATCGCCTCAAAAAACGCCTCGCTTTCTTACAGCCTCCAGGTCTATATCTCTCTATCTTTTACTCTATTCAAGATTCTATTTCTAAATTCGTCAATTGTTTTCTTTATCGTGTTCAATCATCGCTGCAGAGCTTTCACTCAGACAGAGCTCCAAGATCTCATGTCATCGTTCCTCTCTCTTGCCGATCAATCAAATAGCAATGGCAGATTCGTATCGCCATCTGTTTTCGAGGTCAGTTTCTGCATCATCCATCGCCGATATGGTTGATTTTTGAATTTTGGGTTTTATTGGTTTTCGTGGGTTTTTGTTCTTTCTAGAACTTTTTTGGAGTTGGTGGTCATCTCGGTGAAAGATTGTTCGATTTAGTGACGCAGAAGCGAAAGGATCAGAAGCTTACCTATCAAGACCTCGTTATAGCTAAAGTAAGCCATTTGGGTTCTTCATAATTTTTCAAATTCAGTGTGCCCATTCTGAACATTATCATTTTCATTTAAAAGTCAATGCTGCAGATTTTAAATTTTCATTCATTGATAGGATCGTTTAGTTCAGTTCATTGCTTGGTAATCGATTCTTGAAGTTTAAGGACTTAGGGCGTGTTTGTTTTTTGTAGAAAAGAGTGGAGAGGAGAGGAGTGGAGAGGGTGGAGGGGTTAATAGTGGTTGAATACTTGTTTTAGAATTGATGTTAATAGTGATTGAGTGATATGTTTGATGTGAAATTTGATGGAGTGGTTTGATAGAAAGTTTGATGAGTGGTTAAGAGTGGTTGTTTACTATCCAATACAAACAAGTAGCTTTTGAGGATTAGTGGTCAACCACTCCTCTTCTATGAAAAACAAACATAGCCTAATAGTCTTTAAAAGGTTCGGTTTATTGATCAAATCATTTGGCTCCGAGAGTTAATTAAAGTGAAGTTACAATATTAAAAAAAATGAGGGAAGGGACCCGAACCTGTGACTGATGAGGGGAAATGCTAGTATCTTATTGCTCAACCTGCAACCAATGTTTAGAGCTTAGCGGTTATGAGTTCGATGATGGTGGTCTTCCGTGAGAATAGAACATAAGTGTCCATACAATCACGGATATTAAAAAAGACTGCTCAACTTTCAATTGAGTTTTGGTGTTTGCTTTATTTTAAAGTAACATCAGAGGTCTGGAAGGCGATGTCAAAGATTGTGCAGACCACATGAATATTCAGTCTTTTAGGTGCTGTTGGGGAACTTTTTGAGCACCTGATTTTTAGTGATTCATCATGATTGATCTTTGGAACTTATCATATATGCTTCATTTGTTAAGTACGATAGGAGGTTGGAGAACTCCAACCATAGATCTAATATATTCTAGATATTAGTTGAGCTATATTTACTTCGACAATTTATCATATATTCTTAGTTCTAGTCGCGATGACTGTTTTTAAGATGTCATCATTTGCATTGAAGGGCACTTATGAGAAAGGAACAAACGGAGAAATTGAAGATTTCATTTATCAGTTATTAGATGTGTCAGATTCTGGTGCTATTGTAAGGTAATCTCTTGTTTTTAGTGGCTTAACTTTTTCTATAACAAAGGCTACTAGTTCGACAGCTCGCCAAATCCTAAAAATTAGAGTTATGATTTAAAATGTGATTGGACATTATGATTATATGTGGCTTCTTAACTTTCATGCCTATGCCAGGTCAGATCTGGAATCGGTTCTACTGGAAATCTTCAATTGTGTATTCTTCTCAACAAATAATGAACCTGGATTGGATTCATTTCAAGATGCCAAACAAATATTTGTTAATGCTGCGAAATTTTCGGAGAAAAAAGAACGATTCACTTATGAAGATTTCAAAAACTGGTGTGCTCTGCTCCCATCTGTCAGGAAGTTTCTTGGTAGCTTGCTGATGCCACCTGTAGGTATCTGGTTATCTTTCCATCAATCTCTCTCTAGCAGTAGTAAGATTTAATCATTAAAGTTCTTCCTAAGAGAGGTTTGTTGGAGTTTGATTACCATTTTCTTAAACTTTTAATGGATCTGTGTTTCCCTTTATAATTGATTGTGCTTGATTTTGAACAAGGGTTGTCCAAGACATTAATTATAACTTTCTATATTCATTGAACATTCTTTTTTGATATCATGTGTGTATATTCCAGCTTACTAATCTCATGAGACAACCACCTTACTCTACTACATTTCATTTGCCACCAGATTCTTAGGTAGCAATCAAGGATTGATCTCATAACCGGTAGATTCTCAAAAGGCTTTATTTGACCATAAAGCTACCTCTAAATGAACATTCAGTCGTGGGTCGTTCTTATTTCATTCGATATACTGTTTTCCATCTTCACTGACATCATCTAGACTAAAAGTTGTTTTTTTAAAGAGATGTGGCCTCTTCCTTTGTTTTTCTGGTGCTAGGACTGACTAATCTTTTGTTATACTTGCTTTAAATGCTTCACTAATTGACCCGTGTACAAACCCGTTTCGACTTCTAGTCTAGATATTAAAACTTTAAAGAAAGCTTGTATAATTCTTATGGATTTTCATGGTGACTGTGTAGGGAGACATGGATGTCAAGTTCCAAGACTGGTATATGGGGAAAATGTAGATTCTAATATTGTGTTATTGAAGAAGGAATATGCATGGCATTTAGGAGGAGCTCTTCCTCAGCATGAGCTGGAGGAGTGGCGACTACTCTACCATAGCTCAATAAATGGGCTGAGTTTCTCTACATTTTTGGGTAACATAGTGTAAGTACATTTATTTATTTCTCTTTTTGTAGCCATTTTAATTTTTTATTAGCAATAAGACATCTATTAGGATAAAAAAAAAGGGAAAGAAAACATACAGAAAGGTTGAAGATGCTAAGAGCTCAGTAAAAGTTAACCCATCCAAAAAATTTTGAAATGAAAGAACACCATAAAGCTTCTCTTATTGACCTGAACTCTAAGGGGCTGTCTTCTCCAACTTTCTCTGTGGTCCATGTTTAAAATATGCATGAAAGTTCATACATTGATTAAGGATGAATCCTATCCGAATCTTTACATTGATATGATATTATCCGAATCTCTAAAATTGATTCGACTAACCGAAACCAACCGAATTAAGGGCGGTCGGTCGGGGTCTGCTAAAAAAAAGTTAACCAAATTTTTTCAGTCGGTTTATAAAATTTTTCTTTATAAAATAATAACATTTTCATATAATTAATTAGATTTATTATTAAATTATGGTAAAATCAACTTAATTTTAAATATATCCGAAACTCAACTTAATTATATTCATTTTTTAAATTAATTCTCAAAATTTCAAATATAAAATTGTATGATGAATATGTTTTTAATTAAAAAAAATGAAAAAAGATTAAAAATGAATTAACTGATTTAGCCGACTTAATCGACCGTTTTAATCCACTTAACCGTCCAAACCGACTTGTTGGTTCGGTTTCATTTTTAAGTTAAGCGATAAGGTTCGTTCGGTGTCAATTTTCATCAAAAACCGACACCCACCGATCGATGAACACCCCTATATATGTCTATGATCTTTTCATTATCTAACTATTCTGAGACAACTTTGTTTGCATCCCAACAAACTTAAGGCAGTGAATATATATTTTTCTTCTTTGTTACAGAAAAATGTAACCTATTCAATTAGCTTAGACTTCTGAACTGTTCAAACAAAATAAAACGCAACTATTGGGTTTAGAAGAACTCCATGGAATGCTCTAACTCAGTCTTAATTTTGTTGTTATAGCTGCTAGGGAAAGTACGTGTATGAAATAGATGACTGTTGTTTTAGGGGTGGTCTCATAGGTAGTGACTTGGGGTCTCCAAGGTATGCTTCATTGGAAGTCTCGGGTTCGAAATATATAAATGAACTTAATTGTAAAATCTCTTATTGTCTTTAGGGTCTGGGTCTTGTGATATTCGTGAGTGTCTAGGCATGTAGTGATTGAAGCTCCAATTCACCAGTTATATGTTGGACTATGATTGATTTTAATCTTATACTCACAGTTTTAAAGAAAGTGCAGTATGCAAAATAGATTATTTGATGGAAGTGAAATGGATAATTGTTTCTCGATTGCCATGTTGATCAATCAAACTTCTTCGTAAAAGCTTGGGAATTTCTTAGCATTTCTCGTGCTACTAAACTTCTGTTCAATGTTAGTTGACTGAATGCAACCAAATGAGGAGGAGCTCACCTTGTAACAATTGGTTGGTTATTTGTTCCTTCTTGTAGAAGCGACGGAGGACCAACCATGTTGGTAGTGAAGGATAAAGAAGGTTACATATATGGAGGTTATGCTTCTCAGGCATGGGAGAAACATGGTGATTTCTATGGAGATCTGAAATCATTTCTATTTCAGCTATATCCAAAGGCCGCCATATACAAACCAACTGGAGCAAACAACAACCTACAATGGGTAACTTCTCTACTCTCATTCTATAGATTTTCATCTCTCTCAAATTTTTGTCCTAATTCAGACTTATTCCAAGTCTTAATTGCCTGGCAGTGCGCGGTAAATTTCAGTTCAGATAGTCTCCCAAACGGCATTGGCTTCGGAGGGAAGGTAAACCACTTCGGCCTGTTCGTGTCAGCCAGCTTCGATCGAGGGCACACATTTGTGTGCACGACATTCGGGAGCCCGTGTCTGTCGAAGACGAGCCAAATAGAGCCGGAAGTGATAGAATGCTGGGGAGTTAGACAACAGGGAAAGCAGAGTGGAGGTAATAACAACAATGGAATGAAGGGAGGTACTGTGTTGGAGAGGTTTAAAGAGGATCGCCATATGCTCAATATGGTTGGTCTCGCTAATTCCAGTGAATGAATGATCACAATTCAATAACACCAATTCCATGCATTTTGATTTAGTGTGGTATAGTATAAAAATTCACATTTGTTGGTTGATTTTACTTTTTGTGTGGTATTACATTGCATAGATATTATCAGTGTTACGAAATTATTGGAATTTTGCCAAAGTACATAATTCAATTCAAAGGTTCGAATGTTTTGCTTCACATATTTCCCTATAGAAATAAACAATTGATATAAAAAAAAAAATTATCTGAATGAAGTCGGAAAAAGAAAACTATTTATAAAGGCTCTTTCATCTTAAGACTAAACCCTTGTATTAAACATTATTTTGTTTTCTAATTAAATGAAACATTTTTCTTGGAAATGAACTACTTAAATAGACAATTTTCAATAGATTAAGAGAGTAATAATCATGATCGAGAATTGTGAAAATAAAAAGTTGAGGTCTGAAAAAAACAATTCCAAAATCTTATTACACTCTCATAAGGGTGTTTGTTTCACAACATAAAATAAATAAATTTTTGCAAATAAATTTTTACGAATTATTACCATCATGTAGAGTAATTACTCATTTCTAAACACTAAAAAATAATCATAGGATTTCAATAATCATGAACTATTAACTATAATCTCACGATATGTTACTAAAATTCAAGTTTTTAATCACTCAAAATAAGATTGGATTTTGAGGAAGTAGAGAAATAAAGTGATTAGAAAATATAAAGTATTTTTTTTAAGATTTGTGTTTTACGAAGAAGAAATTGCAAGAACTTTCCTACAGATGATTCGTGTTTATGAGAGTGTTTATTTTTTTAATAAAATTTGATATAAAATTTGATGGGGATTGAAAAGGAGTTCGGGAGAGATTAAAGACGAAGAAGTTGTGATAAACTTAAAACAAACAATGATCTTCCTCTTTCTCTCCTCCAAAACCAATCACTATCACTCTAAATTTCACATCCAAAATTCTTCCATGCATGAACATTTTATTTCACAAATATTCACCTAAATGTAAATTTTCTCGATTTCATATACGATACGTCTAATTTAGACCAGTGATTTCTTTGTCGTTTTCAATAACTAATAATTCTTCGACTCTTTCAATAACTCATAAATCTACTGAATATGTTTGAATTTATGACTTTCAGTTTCATATTCGACTAAAAACATATTAGACGCAGTTATGACCTAATAAATATTCACAAATTAAAATTATGCGACATATTACACACATGAATAAGTTAGGATCAAGTAACTATATAAATAAATACTAATAATTCGTATTTATAATTTAATTCTAGTTTATGAATCAAAATAATTTTGATAAATTGCTTACTTCACAGTAGTATACATCATACATCTTTAATGGCTGTCCATCTAATTACAAAATACAATTCAACAGAATCAGAGTCATGAATCAGCATTATTCCGAGGAAGCACAACAGATTAAGACAGTAAAATCTTCAAAAACTTATGGGAAAAATACTTCTAAAGAAGATTAAGCGAAATGCATATCAAAAATTTCATATACTTTAACATAAGAGATGTTTTAAGACGGTCTTAAACAAATATGAATCACAAAATTGTATTGGCAACGGACAATTCAGATTTAAGAAAACCCTAACCAGTAAAATCTCAGTACCTCCGAGCGCGACCGCCCAATCCAAGTGCGATCTGCTGCGGCACAGCCGGATCGACATGAACAAGTCCGGGAATGTCGCTCATTCCACAAGAAGAAAGCATCTCAAGAGTCTCCTTATCAACTTCAATGAGATCGGTTCTAATGGCGGATACGTCAGGGACGAAGTCCATTCGGCGCTCGCGCTCTTCCTCTTGAAGCTTCAAGGAGATGCCGCGAACAGGCCCTCGCTGTATACGCTTCATGAGGTGAGTGGAGAATCCGGCGATCTTGTTTCGGAGTCTCTTGGAAGGGATGATAGCCACATCTTCGAGAGCCTTCTTGTTCGTATGAAAATCCAGTGTCATGCGCGAGTAGTACCGCTCGATTACTTGACGGGAAGATTTCTTCACTGTTTTTGTGCGAACGCGTCCCATTTTGTCGCCGGCGAATTCGTCAGCAGTCAACAGTGAGTAAAGCCGACGGCAGTTCTTAACGCAGAATTTAGCCCTAGAGAGCTGAATTATATGTTTTGGATATTATATAGTTTTAATGTAACGACAAGATTGGGCTTGCCGATAGGTGCGGCCCATTGCATTATTCTGGGCCTAGATTATTTGGGCTTCTGTGTTTGGGTTAGGGTTTGGACCTTATTAAAAGTTACGGACCCAGAATTGAAAATTAGACGCTTGCAAAATAATTACGTAATCAAATTTTAAAATATTGTATATATAATTATTAATTATGTAATTCTAAATATAGCATTATAAAAAATACTTGAAAATACTTAAATGATTATATTTGTTAAAGTTTTTAAAAAAACTATATTTGTCATTATTTTTTAGATTTAGTTTGTTAATTATAATTATTATTTGGTAAGTTTCCTCTAAAATATTACTCACACTACATATTACTTTGCGGATTACTAAATTCATGTGAATGAAAAGTGTGCCTTTTCTATACAAATAATAATGATAATAATAATAAATTGAATGTAAATGCTGTTATTTAGTGTGAGAAAATACAATATCATTTTTATATCTTTGAAATGTATAGTTTTAATCTGTGTTTTTTAATAAAGTTTTAAAGTGGTTTATATCATAGTGATATTTTCTTCAAAAGTAACCAACTACAAAGAATATGTTTTAACCTAATCTATTCATTTAATCTTTATCCTACATTGTATCCCTAAATTAATCAGGTTGAAAGTTCAACCAAATTTCTTGTGTAATACTTCAATGTTTGGTTTCGTGTTCATTAATATGCTAACAATACCATGGAGTGGCTTCGTTCATGAGACACAACTTTCTAAGTTTTAGCCGAGAGGGTTTGTGACATGTTGACTTATTGACATGCATGATAAATTGTTTATGTGCGTCATAGATATTTTTAATAGTTGCAATATTGAAGTCTAACGATGTCTCAACAATAGCATCTTTTGCTGCTTGGAAAAGTAACAAAAAATCATATATGCTGAAGGCAAACACGTCGTTTAGTTCAACTGCTTCTTCTGTTGAGCTCAATAATCTTTATTAGTAGACAACATAACATGCGATAACATTATATATTTATATGTAGTCGAGGCTAATAGCTCTTTAGCGGTTGATGTAGTCGACGATAGGTTCACATGCCCACTTTTTTGTACTTGTCAATTCCATCTTGTTGATAGTCCATTTTGTGATGTAGAAACAGTTAAGAAATTCTTTCTCTAACTACTCCCTAGTTGTCTATTATTTCAGACTCTATGTCAATGTACCACCCGAATACATGCTATTTTAAAAGTCTAAGAACAGTTTGATGTGAAGGTCTACTTGATTGCTAGTAGTTTCACATGTCTCTATAATATGAGTAACATGTTGCTTAGGATCTCCTTTTCTGTAGAAAATATCAAACTAAAGTTGTTGGTACCCTACAAACATACTTAGGTTGTCTATCCTTTTTGTATATGAATTGGAGTACAAAAAAGAGCTTTTAGTTGGACCACCAGTTTTGGCTCTGATAAACTTCATGACTTCTTTGACTTTATCGTCTAAATTCATCAAGTTCAAGCTTCGACTATTGAATGAATAAGTCTCAAATGAAACAGAGGAAATGAATACATGTTTTAAAGTTGTTGGACCAAAAGAGAAGCAACTGAAGCTGAGTGCTATGGTTATTCCTTTAGCAAAATGTTGTTTCTTTTGTCATTTCTTTTTGTTCAACAAGAGTTTGGAGATCTACTTGTCTCCCTATGTTGCATCTCATTTTTTAGGAAATTGATCTTCGAATCTTTTCCCTCGGCTATTTTTTACAAACTCTAAATCATTTTATTTTTCAAATTCTGCCTATCATCAGCTTCTATACTAGCCATCATTATAGTGGTCACATTAGGATTATACGTAAGTTGATAAGCAAGTGGAGTGACTTAGTCGAACATCGAGTTATATAACTTTGGCGATGACTTCATTAGAAATTTCTTAAAGTCGTGTCAATCATGTACTCAATTTCGTCATGTGCCATTTAGAGTAATTTATCTTGTTGGATGTTGAGTGCTTTGTGCCTGACAAGTCCAATATAAGCTTCTGAATGAGATGTCTTTGACTTTTCCATATATCAATGAATTTTTTTGATGTAATATGAGTTGTTGATCATGTAGTTTTTTCTGTCATCGAGGTTTCATATGCATGCAATAGTAGACTTTGAGATGTTGTTTTTTCAAACGTCATGCTTGATTTATACGAGGAAAGACATGCTCTCTCGGTGTGCCAATTTGCTTATGCTAGATTTTCCTACGAAAAATAATCACATATGATATAATCACAAGATTTTAAATGCAATCATTATTTCTAAATACTCAAAATAAATTATCATCATAATACTAATTCCAAATACTCTTAAAATTTCAATTCCAAACATTACATAGGTGGGCAACATATTTTTTGAAGAAGCTAGGCTACAACCTTTCATATTTTTTATATTAAACAAAAAGAAAAAAAGATTCTTCAAATCATTTAGAATGTGTTTGGGCCACTAAAATAAAGAGAGGAAAATGAAAATGATTAAAATTTTTGGTGTTTAGATATAGAGAAATATTTACTCCTTAATTAATCACGATTAATAATTTTATATTTTTTTCATAATTATTTTTCACTTTCATCGTACTTATAATTTTATTGTTCCCAATAATCATTTTCTTCTTCCAAAATCAAATAACGACTCTTTTAGTAATCATTTTTTTTGCCTAAAATAAAATAATCATTCTTCACATAATTATTCTATTTTTCGTTCTTCTCTAATTCTCATTTTCCATCATCTCTCGTCTATCATTCTTTTTTCATCCATGCTTAAATATTTTTCAATCTTTTTATAACTATTTTTTCATGGTTTTCATATTCACAATTAAGTTTGTTCACATATTTATTTTTTCACACAAAAGAAATAAAATAATTATCCTTCATATTTTCTAAATTTTTTTATTATTTTCATTTTAATTGTCGAACGCCAATAAAATGAACAGAGGTTAACCTCGTGTTTAATATCAAAAAGATAAGTAACACGTTGATTTTATATTTTAATTGTAATTTAATTCAACACCCACGTCATTCTATGTTGAAAATCAATATTTAATTCTCGTATATTTGATAGCAGTAATATTCTCTAAGTAGAGTTTCTAGTTCCCTCGCCTCTAATTTATACTAAAAAAAAAACATCTCGTGCTCGGTCACCTAACAATTACTACTCGAGCCCACGTGGAATATTATAATAGTACCGTATGAAAGTCAATTTTTAATTAAATCACTACTTCTTTTTTTTTTTTCTTATCTATTTTATTTAAATTACAACATGTTTTTTCGATCGTCAACAACGAACTCCACCTCCTCATTCATTTGTGCATTTTTCTGCTGAAGAAGATGAGTTTTGCAGCTCCTCCTAGAAGGTAATGTTCATTTCCATGTCGTTTATATATATAAACCATTTCTTTTTTTTTCTTTTCTTTTAACTATATATATCTTAATATTTGTATTCTTTTTAATGATTTTTTTTCACCTTGTAGTAAGGTCAGTAATAATAAAAAAAGTAAAATATCATTCTGGTTAATTAACTGTTATATTTATTCTATTTTTATTCTTGAACATTAGAAAATAACTTTAATTCTTGAACTTTAAATTTTGTTTCATTTCGATCGTGACGTTTCAAAAGTCTAATTTTAATTCATAAATTTTGAGATTTATTTCGTTTTAAACACATTCAAAAAAAAAAAAAAAACTTAGAAGGCATAGAATTGATTTTTTTTTCTTTATTTTTCTTTTAAATTTTCAAAATATTTTAACATTGTTGATTGCATTCAAATTATTAACATTAATATTGAACCAAATTTAATTAATATTGACATCAATTTGATTCTCGAATTTATTTCATTTTTTTCCCTAAACTTTGGTTTCGTTTTGATCACAACTCTTAAGAACTGCGAGTGCAGGTGGTTAATTAACTGGAAACTGGGTCATTTCCGAGTTGTCGATCATATTGATCCTTCTGCATATGTAATAAGTTTTGAACACATACATAAATTCGTATTAGAGAATCATCAGCATTTTAATTTTGTTTTTTTCATCTGAATATATAATAAAATAGAGTTTCTGTTGTGATATAGGTTTAATCTTAATACAATGTTTCCATTTTTCTAGATACATGCTTAAATTTCAACATCTCTTTTCTTATCCCAGCTGCAGGTTTAAGAGTCCTATCAATCATAAGAAGATGCTTTAAGAGTCCTATTATGGGGATTATTAGGTTATCTAAGGGGGTAATTTGGGTACTAGTTAGAGGGATTGTTATATATAGTAGAGAGTGGATTTTGTTATATAGATATCTCTGTTATCTTTGTCTTGTATTAAAGTATATTCTCGATAATGGGTTTATTTTATAAAATATAGTGAAGTTTCGTTCGGCGAGTGATTGGATTTAGAGGAGAGGAAATGGAAGAGGAAGTCATGTTTGTTTTGAATACATTACAACCTCTTCTCAACTTCATCTCAACTTCTCCTCAACTTCATTCCAAAATCTTATCAAATCTCAAATAAACGTTATATTAAATTTAATATAAAATAAATATTTTATCGTTTAAAACACAAATCTCAAATAATTTTATATTGAATTTAATCTAAAATAAATATTTTCTCTCTTAAAACACAAATCTCAATAAAAATATTAAAACCTGAAACATCAATTCTCAAACAAATACTTCATATCTCGAACGTACTCAATTTTCTCTTCTTCCACCAATTTCTCTCCTCTCCAAATTGTTTTCGGTTACATTGGTGTAAGTATTATTCTGTGAAATTCTAGAACTAGCAAGGTATCGAATAGAGCTTATTAGGTGGAAATGGAAGATAAAACCAAATAGAGAGACTTAACTTTCATGAATGATTTCTGTGGTTTGATTCAAGAAACACACTTTCCTGCTATGGTTCCCACCTCTTCTAGTGTTTCTTTCTTAGGCGCCACCCGACTTTTGTACTATGGCCAACAAGAGCTTCATAAATGTGTTCCATAATTAAGAGGTCATGCGTTCAAATTCATCTACCACCAATTCTTGTTGAACAAAAGAAAGCTTTCTAACATCTAATGCTCTATGTAAAAAACACATGAACAACACAATCATAATATGTGTTTAATGTGCATTAGAAATTTTGACATTCTTATTTGAAAAGTGAAAGTATTAGAATGATCCCACAATTAGTAGGGAACAAAATCAAATAAATTCTTCCCATGGCAAAATTTGAACACTAAAAGCCAACTAATTGGGTTTCACTCTTCTTAAGAGAAATGCCATCTTCCCCATTTTCATGTATGAAGATACCAAATTCTTTCATCACTTGTACATAAACAGGCTTACGGGATTTGTCAGCCTGTTCAAACAATTATAGAGATTCAAAAAGAAACTTTGTTGTAGTGAAAAGAACAAAACGAGAAGTAGCTAACTCACTTGGTTTAGTATCTGTTCAATAGACATCCATAACCACTGTCCAAACTCTTGCCTTTCAGTTCCATCACCCAGAAGATTTATCTCTTCGTCTTTTCCGGTAAACTTTAGAAGAAACCTGTTACCAAATACGATCGAGTTTTTGAAGCAGGTAATAACAATTACAAAATGTGCATATCATAGATTCTTCAACGATTAAACAATGTTGTACCAAGAGAGCACAAAACTGCAGTGACACTTTTGAAAACAGAAGGTTCCTAACATCAAAAGATTAAAGGAGTTAGGCAACAATACCACTTCTGTGCTTGACCTTTGTATCTAACTCCCCAGTGTTTGCTAAGGTTGATGCTAGTTTCGAGCGAGAAGTCGTATGTGAGCCAGTAGGGTAGCTATATTTAACCATGGATTGAATCAATATCGATTTAAACGAAGCTAGATTTCGTTTTCTTAAGTTCATCATACAGAAGAACCACAAGATATACAGAGACTGATCTGAAAAGTGCATACCTCGGCAATAATTTCTGCAGAAACTACGCCTGTTTCTTCAATGAGCTCTCTCTTAGCTGCAGTTTTGAGATCTTCGCTTTCGTTTACACCACCCTATATTATAGAAAATCATTTTTAATCCAAGGAAGAGCAGCTAAATATGAACATATATCTAAGAATCTCACATAACCTTCAAGTTCTGAACCAAACAAATTTCTCAAAGTTTCTAACACCACCATAAACACCAGCCATTGAATTCAAGTGCAAAAAAGTACTATGAATTAGGAGTGTACTAAAATCCCCACAACCAGAACAATCTAATCCAAACTAAAAGGGTTCAATTTAATTATAATTAAATACGCATACTGGCTTTGAATCTAGTAATATGCATTGAAAAGGTCGGTAGCGTGTTGACTTGTTTAATTAATTGTATATTCCAATTAATTAAATTTCTCGGTCCTAGATTCAATTCCGAAAATAAGTATCCAGTTTTTCTAATTTTACCAAAGCGTTGGTTTGATTGTTTGTGGTAATCCAATTCAACACCATGATCACGAATTCGATCTTAAAATTTAATATTTAACTATCATTTATTTGAGAGTAATAGTACCCTCTATGTAGGGTATGTGGTCTTTCTCCGTCGATCTGTACTAAAAAAAACATTAGGCCAAAGGATTGGATTTCACCAATGATCAGAACAGTGGGCTACCATAGTTGACTTTTTTCGGTATCGTCGAACGTAAGGTTTGTGGACTTCCCTTTTCTTTGGGTATTGTAGTACTCTCATTAGCGTTTTTTGACTCCTTGGACTAAAAAAAACCCCCTAATGTTACAATTTTTCTTCATTTTTACAGATTCACGAGCTTTGAGTCTAGGTTTAAAAAAAAGGAAATAAGAGAAATTCAACAAAGTAGACGAAATCGAAAAGAAATTACCTGAGGCATTTCCCAGATTTCTGGCCTGTTAAGCCTCGAAGCTGCAAAAATCTGCAAAAAAGTTTTATAAATTCATCAACGGATAAAACTTGTGTATATATATATGTATAGAAACAGAGATAGACGATGAAGCGAAATTACTTTTCCAGAAGAATTAAAAAGACAAATTCCAACGTTTCTTCTGTAACCATCTGGAGGAAACTCCATTGATGAACAAGCTCTGCAAAGGGGAGGTCCTTTCCGATGAGGCGTTGACGATTGTTCTATTGAATAAGAGGGGCAATTTGGTATAAACACATCCCCCAACGCGACCATTACGCTGTCGTTTTGGTTTACTTCATTCTCGAGTCTTTTTCCTTATATAAATCGGTTTTGAAATTTCGTTTTAGCATGTGTTTGGTTCAGAAGTTAGGGTGTGTTTGGAGCATTAGTTTGAGTTGTAAAACCTAATAAATAGCGGGTTATGATTGACGGAAGATTATGATACTTGAAAAAATTTATTACAAGAGGACTCATAATAAATGATGTTTTAGGTGCGCATCCTCTATATAGGGTTTGTTATCCTCATCTCCACTTCTTTTATTTGTTTTATATTTTTGTCTCCCTTGGAAAATGAAATTATACTCCTCTTCTCTTCGTCTGTTCTTTCTAGCAGTAAATCCCAATTTCAAGAAGAAAAAAGAAATGAAAATCAAACAATCAAAGTGTTGCCTTCCATCTACTTTTATCATTTGTTATTGTACTATGTTTTACTCTGTGGTTTTTTCCATATGGTGGTTCGTTTGGTGCGATGTTGCATTGATTGAAGTGGTTGGATTTTAAGATCATGACAACAGAGTTACAGAAGAGTTAAAGATGATTATCAGTAGAGCATAGAAATGTCAGAAAATGAAAAAGAAGATAGAAGAAATGAGGTGTAATTGGCGAAAGCAACTCAAGAGGGAAAGTGAAACGGCGAAGAATTAATGTTGATCAAACAAGACCTAAAAAAACAACTTCCAAATTCTTGTTTTGGTTTATGAAATTAGGATGATGAAACATATATAGAGAATTTCGGTACAGCTTAAATTTCAAAAATTAAAAACGAAAATCAAATAGTTATCAAACGAGACTTAAAAACTTGTGTTATGATTATAACAAACATTACAAAATATGCTACCTACGTCAGTATCCCAAAATATTAATATTTTAAAAGTGTTGAAATAAAGGGAAAAAAAATTGAGGAGTTAATTTAATCAAAGTAACTATAAGTTAATATAAATCTTATAAACAAACATCCCATTAGCCCGTAGTATTTTAAAATTCCGTATATACCCTCATTCGTCTTTGCTACATAAACACCTAAAGCCCACTCTGTAAAATCCTCCATAAGATTCCTTCTAAGGTTTTTCTGTACAAACCATTTTCTTCCTTTCTATGGGATTTTTTCTTCAAGAAGATTCGAGTTATTTGGCGGCGATGTTGGAGACACTCGGCGGCGTGTCGTTCCCGATTGTTTTCCACGCCGGCGAACGAGATTCCGACATCGGTTCCGTCGTAGTTTCTTCTTCCATGGAGTTCAAGAATTTTCAGTCGACTTTGAGCAAGATGATCGGAATCTCTTCGCACCAGTACACAGTTTATTTAGCGGAGTATAAAATCACTATAAATTCCACGAATGTTCGGCGGAGAATGCCTGTCACCGGGAAGGTCAACTTTCTCATAATCGCCGGCAAAAATAACTGTTTCTTTCTGGTGGTTTTGAAAAGATCAAGACGCGGGAGGATGCGAAAGTTACAAGAAAATGAAGGCGCGTACAATTTTCAATCGAAGAACAAGAATCCACCGGAGAAAGAGATGCTGTTGAGACGAAACGACGGCATTGAAAACGGATTACTCTCCGGCTTGATCTCGCCGGTGAATGGCGGATTCGAATATGAAAAGCGATTGCGGAAGCTGCATATTGAGAAGGAGAAATGCTTAATCGGAATTGGGATAAGCAATCTGACGAATGGTGGAGGTGGAAACGGCGGCCTTAACGGCGAAAGACGATCGGAAACGGTAGTCTGCAGGCACTGCCTGAATGCGAAACAGAGCGGCGTGGCGATCGGATTTCACGGCTGCGCCCACGACACCGTGACGATGGGATTCCGGACTCGGGCCGGTCCAATTGCCCGACCTGCAAAGAGTCCGATTATAAGGATCCGGCCTGAATTGGCTTATTTTTGTCTTCATGTTAAAGTTGCGCTGCGTGTGAAAAACAAAGTAGTTAGGATTGGATATATCCTTGTGGAGTTTAGTACACAGTAAGAAGTAGTTTTCCAATCGGAGCCGTTGTTCGCTGGGAAGTTGGTGGGTCCATTATCCACGTAATATATTTTTTTTTGAGCATGACGTAATAAACATTTTTGGATTGGGCGACTATTATGATAAAAAGTTGAGTTGTTTTTTTTTTTTTTTAATTAATTTTTTTTTTTATAATAATTCAAAATAACTCTTTATTTTTAATTACTTAAAATAATCACTCTACATTTTGGAAACAAACACCTCTAAATAGACGAGAAAAGAAGAGTTGAACCGGATCTTGGATACACTTGACCCATACTACCAACACTAGCCGTTATGCGCAGTTGTTTTGACATAGAATCGGTACTTTTTCGATATTGTTATATTAATTTGTTCTAGAAAAAATGAGACTCTCTCTGCTCCTTAGTTTAAAGGGAGGTTTTTCTGTAGGCTTAGAGACGTTCATTACCGTTGGAGAGCGCTAGCAGGCACAAATATGTTACCTCTACTATTAAATTTTGTGTTCTTTTGAGTATTTTATTTTATTTTTGTTTTGCTAACAATTTATAGCCGAAAGATAAGACTTCACTTTTTTTTTCGTACAACATTAAGATTTGATTATCACAATTTAGTCTTTACATAACTTAGAGTAGGGGTTTTTTTTTTTGAAAGGAATAAACCTAATATCATTCACGAGCACAAAGCGTCGGGTTCTTACACTCTTCGGAGATGATCGAGGTAATATCAAGGGAGATATCTGCTCCAAAAAATACAAGTAGTAAACCTCACTACACGGGCAAATAGACTCAAACCACTCACAACAATCATATGTGCAATGAGCAAGAAGGTCTGCAACACGGTTGCAGGATCTACCACAATGAGAAAAAAATAACTTCCCTATTCACGTGAATGAAATCCCTAATATCAACAATGATGTTGTTGAACTCTTAATGATCTCTAAAGTCAGCCAGAATAGCATCGATCGCGCCATTGAAGCATCACTGGTTCAAGATCAACGGCATGGTCGGAGCACTCCTAGCCCAAGTCTCTCGAATACCAATAAGCACTACAAGGGCTTCCATACATTTCACATTCACGGCCCTACACAAACTCTTTGAACCAAGGGATGCCCTTCCACGTCCCGAATGATCCAGCCAACACCACCCTTTCTTGCCATCGAGTCCCAAACAATATCAACATTTATCTTTCAAGCCCCTTTTAGCATGGTGGCATTTGCTTCCTAGTCAACCAAAATCTAAATATATTCTAAATAAAGTTGTAAAATATATTCAATAGTAGAGGAAGCCTAGCTTTTAAAAACGTGTTTTCTGGACCTGTGACCCGGTCAACCGAGTTGACAGGTCGGGTCAAAGGGTCTTACAAGACCAAACTAACCAATTTTCTCAAATAATACAATTATTCTTTTAATCTCAACACTAATTCAATTTGATATATATATATTTATAATTTCAATAAAAGAGACACATATTCCATGGTTACAACAAAAATATTAGTTTTAATATATTTAGCATAAATAATTATTAAGGAGGCCCACTTATCTTCTTCAACATTTAGCTTCTCTCTTTTGTTCTAAGCTCCAACAATGGAGTTTTAACCAGGTTTGCAACACAAACTTATCCTTGGGTTCCATAACACAACAAAATCACATATGCTTCTTACTAACGGTTGTGATCAGATTCGAACGCTAGTCTCGACATCGACTTCCGACGAACTGAGCGAGGCGCAAACGGCCTTGACTAAAATGGTGGGCAAATCTGGCCCGGGTTCAACGTTGGTACAGCGACGAACAACATCTACGCTCGGTGAAAGGGGAGTATGTCAGCGCTGCTGGCGGCGTGAAAAGGTGTGATGGTCAGAGGTTTGTTGGAGAAGGGGAAGTGTTGGTCAAATGGTTCAATGAAGAAGAGGGTGAATAGTGACGACTCAAATTTCTGAGAGGGGAGAGTGATTTAGACAAAATATATATTTAAATAAGAAATGATTAGGTCAATCAAATTTAAAAAGGAGAGTGTTTGTTGGGAGTGGATACGAAAAAAGGTTTTAGAGAGATATGTTTGGGGAGGGACTTAAATCAAACCTTGGTTAATTAATTTTAAGACTCCTAAATATAAATCACTCTCATCATTCTTCTAAATATAGTTTAATTATTGGTTTACTCAAATAACTAACCTTTCACTATTATTCCAATTGAATTTAGAATGCTTATTTACAAAATAAATGGATACTCTTAAATTAAATAGCCTTTTCAATCATTTAACTTAAAAGGTGATTTTAAATTCATACTAAATTCTCAAATTTTAACGAATAGAAAATCTAGGGTTGTTACATCCCAAATTAGCTATAAATATCATATATTTACTTACAAATTAATTAGGATTAATACATGAGCGTTGTACTCACATAATTATTATCATATAATAATTCACTAATTTTATTCGATAAAATGATTATTAAAATCACTAATTCTACCCAGGTTCATGATAGTAATTTTTATCGTGTGTCTATAGTTAATAGTATCTATATTTTAATATACATAAAAACTAAGGACTACATAAATAAATATTTTAGAATTTATCCAATAGTAACCATGAGAAGAGCAAATCTAAAAAGAATTTCTAAAAAATAAAATGAACAAAAAAAGAAACAGAGAATTTGAAGTTGTTTGTTATTTGATTGGGGGAATGGCTCAGAAAACAGAGGTTGAAGATGACCATATCTGAACCTTCCGCCATTATTTCTAAGTAAAGCCTTCTAACAAACTCCCATCCTTTATTCCACCATTCCCCTCTCCATTCCCATTATTCTCTCTCTCTCCAATTCCCAAAAACAAACAGAGAGAGAGAATTCAATTTCAGGAAAAAACAATATGGCATCTTCCTCCGACGATCAACATCAACAACAACAACCCAAATCCTCCGACCGACCACCCTCTCCTTCGCCGCCCTCCGCCGCGAACAACCCTCCTCCCGTTTACCCTCCTCCCAATGTTCCCTACAATCACGCCTACCCTCCCGCCATGGGGTACCCTCCACCCCCACATCCAGGCTACCCTCCAGCGCCAGGACACTACCCCCCTAATTACAACCCCTACCACCCCTACGCCCAAGCCCCACCCGCGGCATATTACAACAATACCCCTCAACATTACCCACCGGATACCGTCAGCGCCGGTTTCATCCGCGGCATTATCGGCGCCTTAATCTTCGTCGTTGTCCTAATGACTCTCTCCAGCATCATCACCTGGCTCATCCTCCGACCCGAAATCCCAACCTTCAGGGTCGACTCCTTCGCCGTCACCAATTTCAACATCTCCAAAGCCAATTATACCGGGAACTGGGACGCCGCCGTCACGATCCACAATCCGAACCAGAAACTGAACCTGAATTTCGAGCGGATCCAGAGCTTCGTGGACTTCCAGGACAACACGCTGGCGATGTCGTTTGCGGAGCCGTTTTTTCTGGACGTGGAGAAGAGCAGCGAAATGCGGGTTAAATGGGCGTCCAGCAGCCCCGATGAGCCGGGGGATTGGGCCAATACGGAGGATAAGTTGGGCCGGGAAAAGGCCGCCGGCCCAGTGGGTTTCAATTTGAGATTCTTCGTTTGGACCACTTTCCGGTCTGGGTCTTGGTGGAAGAAGCGGGTTGTCATGAGAGTGTATTGTGAGGATGTTAAGCTCGTCTTCGCCGCCGCCGCCCCCGCTAATGGCGCCTTCTCCGCCAATGGCCACCCCAAGGATTGCGTTGTTCTCGTCTAGAATTATATTACCTTTTTTTTGTGTATATAAGTTTGTAAAAACATAACAAAACTTTATGCACTTTTATTTCTTCTCTCCCAACATTATTTTAAAAATTAAAAAAAAATAAAAAATTGTACGATGTAATCAGCTATGATAATTATACGGCAGATTTCTAACTATCAAAAGAATATGTTATTTATCTTAAAAAAAAAAAAAAAAAACTTTTAAGTACAAGTTTACTTCCTAGTTGAATTAGTAATGGATCGGTTAGTTAATAACTTTTCTATGTTAATCGTCAAATAATTAAATTTGAGTTTGTAATCATTAGGTTGGTTAGTTATAATTCATTTATCCCCACTATATAATAATTCAGTTCATTATATAAAATATTATGCTACAATAATTGTTTACGAAAATCATTTTTTTATTAAGAAAACAAAAGAAATTGAAAGTTGAAAAAATGGACGAATATTTTGAAAATTAATTTATATACTAAAATAGGAAAAACAAGTCGTTTGTATCGTAAAATATTTGGTCAAATGACAACGTGAAATGAACAATTAGTCAATCAAAATATACTTAAACTATCTAATCTACGAATAGGGTATCAAAAAAAAAAAAAAAAAAAAAAACTAATCTACGTATAGAACTAATTAAAAAAAATGGCCAGTGTATGAAAAGGGTGCGGCTTGTTGTCTTGTTTAATTTGTTTTATAATTCAATTTCACGATCATAAGTTCGATTCTCGATCCATATTTGACTTTCTTTTTATTTGAAAGTAGTAAGAGTGTATGAAAGATTGATATTTCAGACCACTTAAACTATCTGACCTAAATCGTATAAAGATAATTAGTTAAATAATTATAGAACGATTAGAAATAAAAAATTATTTTAAATGATTTTGAATGAGAAGTTGCAATAATAACTCGTTTTAATAACATTTTAGAAAATTGATTATAAAACCTCAATATTAATAGGTTTATAAAATAATTAAATCATAACTTAATTATTTGGATCAAGTTATTATAATTTTTATATTTTTTTTGTTGATTGTTGAATATTTGACTAATTTTTGAACTTTTCTAATCCAACCTAAATTAAGAATATTTATATATGTTTATGTATGTATTATTATAAAAAACCTTCATTAATCAAATGCTTGATTAGTTAGGTGGTTGTACCATACTTGTGTGTATTCTCACACCGACAAAACCATATTATTTAATATGTGTGTATAAGATACAAATTAATATAATAGGTTTTAGTGTCCTTGTAAGGCTTCGAAGCTTTAAGAAATATAAATTAATAAAATAGATAATCTACATTATTAATACATATTTTCTCTTTATATATTTTTTTATGAATTAATTATTGCATCTTAAACAAAATAAAAAATAAAAATAATAAAACAACTTAAAAATCTAACCAAACCAAATTTAATGCGTGAATAAAAAGTTTGATGGAGGTGCTCCAATGCATACGAGTTGGCAGGTTGACCAATTCGAAAATATCAATTTGTTCAAAAATTTTATTCAATTTAACTAAATTCAAATCATGTATATTCTTAAAAGGCGTTTGTTTACAAAATTTTGAAATGATTATTTTGAAAGATAAAAAATGAAAAGAAAAAATTATAATAATGATAAATTTTTTGTAAAATGATTATAAAGTTGAACTTTTAAGAGTTTCATAAAATTCTCAAATAAATATTTATTAAAGAATAAAAATGCTCAAATTAAAATGACGTGGAAAATACTTATCATGTTATTTAATAAACTCAGTTAAAAAATAGACAAAATATTTTAAAAAATTATAACGCAAAGATGCTTTTTGACTTGTTGAAAAGAAAAATGATAGCCATCATGACTCCTAGTCCTCTGAATATAATATAATGACTAAAAGGCCCATTGTTTTCCTCAAATTTTCACATTGATCCTTCTAAGAAGTTTCTGTTTCAACGCGATATTGATTAAAACAATCGTCTTTTTGCAGTTGGTCAGGCGTTTAATTAACGTTTGTTTCATTGGATAAGTTTAAGAAGACGTTTGTTTTGTGTTAGGTTTTATAATTACATTTTAAAAATCTTATACGAACCGATTATTATTACAATTTTTTCTTTATAATCTCTCAAAAGAACTCCTGATTACTAAATATTTAAAATAAACACTTCACAATTTTTCAAACAAACACCACTTTAAAAAATAACTATTGAATGACCACAACGATATTTCATTGGAAATTTGTCTCATATTTTAATTGAAATTTAATAAAGAGAGAAGTGTAGTTTTTATTATTTAAAAAAATTAGAAAACAAAAAACAAAAAATAACAAATAAGAGAACAAAAGAAACGAAAAGGATAGGTAAGTAAACAGACAAAACACGGTGTCGTATTAAGTGGCCGCCGACACTGGTGTCGGTGCATTGCATTTTGCACAGTTTAACCGAGGGATTGTTGACGTGTACGCGTCGTGGTCCCCACCTACTCCACGTCGCTTTTGACTTTTTCAACATCAATCAAAGGATGTTCGAGAACGAAAATTATTTTTCTATATTTACGAAAATTATTCTTTCTATAATAGTTTTTTTCTTTTTTTGTAATTGTTAAGTTTTATTCTTTGAATAAAATATTTTTATTCTCCCAATAATAGGTAAACTAAAAATTTAATTGTATGATTTAAAGAAAATTAGAAATTAGTCTTCATTATCATTTAAATATCTAAACTTTATTTTTAAATGTGAAGAAATCTATAATTCAGTCTTATAATTTGAAAAATTATAATTTAATTCCTAAACTTTGATAAAATCTAAAAAAAAAAATTGTCTTTCATAATTGTTGTTAAATAAAATACGTAAAAGTTAATTATTTTTATATTTAATGATGAGAGTGTGAGATAAGTTAATGATTAGACAAAAAATACATCATTCATATATAAGAAGTTACATGTATGTACTTAATTCGACTAATTTACGAATAACATGAACTATTTTTTAGATTTTATCATACGGAATAAATTTTTATTTTATCAAACCATATAGATTAAATTTTATATTTCACCAAACTTTAAAAACTACATTATATATTTTTCCGAGCCATAAAGACTAAAGTGAAGATTTTTAAACCATAGGAACTGGAGTTATAATTTACCCTTATTTTTCAATCTTTGTTACATTATTATTTTATTTTTCAATAATCATTTTTTTCACCTAAACATAAATAATTATTTCTTTCATTCCAAACATAAATAATAAATATTTTCATTATTATTCGTTTCTTATTCTCTAATTATCATTCTCCTTTCTAAACACACTCTAGTATTCATTTTCATGCCCATCCTAAAAATACTAATTTTCTTCTGAAAAATAATTTTGAACCAATTAGAAGTGTTTAAAATTAAGAAGGTAAACGCAACCATCAAAATTCAAGAAATAACTAATCTAAATTAAAAATAAAACGAAATAAATTTTCTAAATAGAAAATTAATACAACTTAGTAATTTAAACAATAATAATTAAAAAAAAAAAAGAAACAGGGGGAATAATAATTTTAACATTTTGGGAGGCATCCTTTGTTGACCTGAAAAAACGGGCAGCACCACATTTAAATCCACAATTAATTTCCAAGTAATTAATTAGTTGTAATTATAATTATATTTGATCAACCATGTGATAGTTTTAAAATAGTGAGCAAGTCGCGTTTTTTCGGATCGGGTTATTGATCCGAGACCGTAATAATGCATTTCCAGTAAAATGTTTTACTTCTGTTAGTTTTTATTAAACAAGAATCTCTCTTTTTCATAAATAAAAACTATATAATTATTTTAATTCTCAATGTTAATTTCAATAAATATAAACAAAGAATTGTGTGTCACACCAGATGCAATTTTGTTTTGTTATTATTTCAAGTAACTTTTGGTTTGGTATTAAGTTAGGAAAATGAAAGCTATTTAATTAACAGGTTGAAAGATATCAATGATAAAGACTACATAATTAATTATTTAAGATAGGAAAACATAATTTCTTTTTTAGAATAAAAAAAAAGTAGGTATAAATTCTATTTTGGTTATAATATTCTTGCTTTTTCTCTATTTTGGTCCTAATTCATTTTTAATATGTTTTATTTCAATGCTTAAACTTGCTGGCTGGCTGCCTTTAATAAATTACTATCCACTTTTTTTTTTAGTGTTATTTACTTAGTCCAAACGAGTGTCTAAGCCAAAATAGCAATAGCTCAACGACATCAATGAATACCGAATGACCAAAAAAAAAAAAAAAAAAACGAGATGAACTGTTATGGGTATATAATTTTTAATGAATTAAATACGTGAAAATTAATTAATCACGAATAAATTGTACATTTTTTGTCACTCACTTTGTGCACAATATCATTATTATAACATAAATAATATAATTTTCAAATATTTAATTGGTCGTGTTGATAACAATTATTTTTCATAAATTTTTTAATCAAATTGTTCAAACTAAATTTTAACTTTAAAATTATAATAGTTAGATTATAATTTTTTTTTTGAAATTATAAGGATTAAATCATAAATTTCATAACTATAGAAGCTAAACTCTATCATTGTTTTTACCAAAATTATGCGCCAAAATTGTAATTTACAATAGATATTTTGAACAAATTTATGTATCACTTATTTTATTACTTTTAAAATAGAACTACAATTAAGAACGAGGATTACAACCTACAACTCTATAAGTCTACACATTGGTCCAACTCCACATGTCGGAAAGTGACCATCTTTGAATATAAAACCAATAGAAGAATTCATCCTAATAAGAAGCAACACCCTTTGATTAAAAGTCCTAACCACTAAGATATTTAAAACTCGTCTAAATAAGACAACAATACTATCATATACCTTTGGTCGATGATTTTTCAATAGCTTTAGGGGTAATCTTATGTCGATATACATGATTGAAGTAAAGGACTCCACTAAAGTAAATTGAAAAAAGATAATCCTAAATGAAGGTAACCTTTTTCGATTCTCGAAACCGGAATGTTTCTTGCAAACAAAGATATTTAACTACCAAAATAACACTTACCACAAAGAAATTTAAAAGAGTACTCCTCTGGGTGAGAAAACAACACTATGATATCCTTTTGCTCTGCGATTTTTCAATAAATTTTTGGAAGTAATTTCATGTCAATATCCATGATTGAAGTAAATGACCCTACTAAAGTAAACTAGAAAAAGATAATCTCCAACTAAAAACAATCTTTCCCGATTCTTGAATCTAGCATGTTTCTTTCAACAAAAAACCTTTAACTACCAAAATAAAATTTAACCGAGGTAACAACAACTGGTAAACACTACTAATACTAGACATTAACCCTAATATTGCCTTAAACTCTACGACACAAAACAAACTTGAAGTTAAAAGCCTGCAGTAGATTAACTAATTATAACCGACACAATTGAAGAAGAGCAATAAAAAAAAAGAAAAAAAAAAAGAAGGGAGACCGATTGTAAGGAAAATGAAGTTGTTGGACCATTTGATTCAATTGGCCCCATGATCTTGTTCATGAACCAAATAAGGTTTGAAAAATTGGTAAAAAGAATCAAAATCTAAATCGAATCAATCGAACCAAAGGATTCAGGCTTTAGTCGATTCCATGGACTACTTATGTTGATTGAACTGTCCAATTTCCCATTACTTACATGAAGCACGTGTGTCTATAGGTTTTCAAAAAGCGCTTTAACATCTGCATGTCCTTTGATAGCAACAATTGTCCTTGTGTCTTGAGCCTTACAACTCTTTCGACTCTTCATCTCATCCATTTTACTTTTCACGTGAGCCTTAACACCAACGAGATGACGATAAGGGACTAAACAAAGCGTTAACTGCACACTCTTTCATCTTATTCTTTATACTCATCGACATCTCTTATATAAACTTTATGGTTTTTTCTAATTGTTGACTTTTCGTGGTCACACGAAGCCTTTCCCTATCAAATGGGAAGTCTCCTGAATCCCACAAAACTCTTCACAATTAAACGAGAAACTTTGCCTGGCTGACCAACCTTTCGTAAACCTTTTTTGTAGAACATAGGCAGAACTTGACCTTTATAAAGAATCCCCTGAAAGCCCACATCTTCCCCCTACTTGAATAAGTTTACTTGAAAAGTGATTCTTCTCCCACAACTGCATCTACTCTAAGTCACATTTCATATACTTCCTGAGCAGGCTTAAGAGGACTGCCTTCAAGTTTAAGAACGACCATATCCCACTCTTCGATGAGCGTGCAACAAGACTCCTAGAAAGTAGTCATAGGTGCCCAAGATCACACTTTAACGGTCCACGTCTTTGAACCTATATAAATATCTTTCTCTAAACGATAGTTAGAGATAAAATTTTTATGTAAGAAGGCAGTTGGATTTGGAGGAGAGAAAGAGGAGTTGAACTTTTTGTTTGTTTTTAGTACATCAGAACCTGTATCCAATTCCTCCTCGATTTCTCTCAAATACATCAAACTTTTTCTAAAATAAACATATTCTTTCTTAAATACAAATATATATAAAAAAAAATCATAACTTGTTCTCTCTAAAATACCAATTCCGCATTCTATATCTCTATATCACTCCATTTCGTATGGTTACACCACTTACTCCTCTCTCCCACTCATTCACCCAAATCCACCCCTTGTAGAGCGTATGTAACACTTAATTTAATTTTTTATTTTTGAAACAAACAACTTTAATCACTTTGAAAAAGAATGAAAGGGGTGGGGCCGGATCGGAAATGAACGGTGAGGATTAGAGATAAATACCACCCATCTTCCTCTTCCGCTAGAGTCTTAAAACCAATCTGTTAGTTCACACAAAACGCCATTCCATTATTTCCCACAAACAAATCGTTTCCCCCTTTCTTCTTCATCTCCACCGCCGAGCACCGCCAATGGCGTACGACTGCGAGAAGCACTGCAAGAAAAAGCGTAAAAATTTGATAAAACTAATCGGCGCCATCGTCGGAATCTTCATCTTCCTCGTCCTCTTCACCATCCTCATAATCTGGGCCGTCCTCCGCCCCACCAAACCCACTTTCTTCCTCCAAGACGTCACCGTCTACGCCTTCAACGCCACCCTTCCCAGCTTCCTCACCTCCAATTTCCTCCTCACCATCTCCTCCCGCAACCCCAACCGCCGCATCGGAATCTACTACGACGACCTCCGCGCCTACGCCGTCTATCGCAACCAACAGATCACTCTCCGTACCATCATCCCTGCCTTCTACCAAGGCCACAAGGACATCAACGTCTGGTCCCCTTTCGTCTCCGGCACCGCCGTCCCGGTGGCTCCCTTCATCAGTTCCGCTCTCAATCAGGACCGGACCGCCGGAGCAATTCTTCTGCAGGTTAAACTGGAAGGCCGAGTCCGGTGGAAGGTCGGGAGCTTCATTTCCGGCCGGTATCACCTCCACGCCACCTGTCCGGCGGTGATCAACTTCGGCGGTTATCCGTCTCCCGGCGATGGGTCGATTGTTCAGTATAACGTTAAGTATCAGGTGGTTCAGAGGTGCGACGTTAGTGTTTGATGGGGATGTAAGAGAAATGATAAACGCCGTTAGTTAACGGATGTGTCCTCGTTTTTTTCTTTTTCGTAATGTGTTGATTTTATTGGTAGGTGTATACAAATGGCACGTGGGGTGTTGGAATAGAAGGAGTATAATTTTCGCAATAAAGATTAGCGAAAAATAAATGTGTTTAAATTTTAATAATCAAGATTAATGTCAATGTATGGTGGTATTTTCACTTCTCTTCTCTTCTCATTTTTATACGAAGCAACCAATTATTTTTTGTTTTTTATTATTTTTTCCCCTGTAATTTACATAAAAACAACTCAGCTGATAAAAGCTATTAATTTTTGCCATTTATTAAGATTAGGCATTCAATT
>JBBMEG010000018.1:12697496-12728272 GCA_037832605.1 Cyclanthera cordifolia
AAAAAAAAAAAAAAAAAAAAAAAAAAAAAAGATATATATATATATATATATATATATATATATATATATATATAATTACACATTGGTATCAATTACCTCATTTAAACAGAGGAGTACAAAAATAGAAATGTAGGAATTAACTGAAATAATAATTAACAAAAAATGATTAAATAACTAACAAACTTTAAGTAAACAAACTTTATACAACCAAATGCAACTAAGAAACCCGCTAGTATAGATTTACTATCCAATATTGTTAAGAAAAAAAAACGTGTGAAGTGGAAATTGTGACAAATGTCTTAGAGTAAAGGTGTCGGGCACATACATTTATGCTCTTGATAATGAAGCTTATAGATGACATGTACTTTTAATGACGGATTATGTCCATCATCTTTTCTCTTCAATTATGTTCTTTTCAGCTTGCCTCTCTAAAATTAAACTAAACTCATAAGTAAAGTAGCTAAACGAAACTTGCCAAGTATTGTGACTAAGTGAAGTATCTAATTAAACTTTTAAAAAAAACTATGTAGCTTAACTAATCTGATGAACTTAATAAAATGAACGTGCAAAGAAACTGTTGAGAGCTAGAAAAGTAACTCACTTTAAAAGATAAAAAATGATAGAGATCTTGAAAGCTAACAAAAATGGCCAAGAGCGTTCGTGAACTTAAGCTTAAGATTGAATGTTTTAGAAATAAAAACCCTAATGCTCTCATGAAGTACTTCAACAAAGGAGATAGATCCAAGTGGAAAACCTCCAGAAAGAAAATTATGAAGCAAAAAAGCTACTATGTTTGAGATGAGTACTTGGAAAAATATGTTTAAAATAGATGTCGGCACTAAGGATGTCAGCATGCTCATCATATTTATAGTCTTTTAATGATAGACTAGCCCTCTATCTTTAGTCTCCAACATCTTATATGTTAGATGACGGGAATTTTAGATGTTCGACATTTAAAGTGCCTGGCATGCATTTAACACTGACCGTCATCTTATATTTTGATTTTTTACCATCAATTTTTCAGCCTATATCATGAATTCAAGCAATTATAGTAGTGAATCAAATAAGGGCACCTAACGTAGCCATATCAATATAGAATTCTCTAGTGTCGAATAAAGAAGTAAGAGACTCCGTATTAGTATTATATTGTCCACAAGTAATCATCAATATATTTTTTTTTTTGTTGGTTTCATCCAAATAATTTTATACCAATAGAAATAGTGTTTATCACAATATAATCATAATCTACCTTTTACTATCTCCTTTGTATACCTCTGGCATATACTTGCTTACATATGTATATATATCAGTATCTTTTTTCAGTACACAAGCTCTATTTGGCGTCTGCTTCTCAAAGGGAAAGACATCCACAATATCCAAAATCATCTTCACAACTTTATTAGAACTGCCTCAATGCTAATCTTTCATCTCAAAAAAGTATTATGAAAGCCAACATCATTGGAGCTACTTTATGGAGCATCTGAAAGGAAAGAATTTTGAAATTTTTTGACAATGAATACATGGACAAAATGACGATTCGATGAGCGAGAATATTGTAAATCTTTACCTTTCAAAGACTATAGTCTTCAAGACATTGCTCTAAATTGGAGAGTCTTCGTGTAACTTCTTTTCTTGTATGCTTCTGTCATACTTCTATAAATTATCTTTTTCCAAAAAAATATATCACTATCTCTTTTCAAAAACAATCATAATATATCATTTATTTAGTCAATGTGGAACTTAAATACAATACTAATATAAAAATTAGAAATAGTTTTTTTTTTTTTTTTCCTTAAGAGACCAACTATAATTGTATAAATAGGTATCATATGTGAAAATATATAACAAATATCTCTTCATGTTTAGAAGAGTAGACATTGGTAGGAGGTGAAATGTAACGAATGACAAATAAGTTAGAAAAAAGAAACACAAAAATCTATGTAGAAGAATATCATTGTAAGATAGAGAAGAAAACATTCACTATGATTAAAGAGCAACAACAATATTGAAAGATCATTAGCTTTTTAAAAGTTGCAGTTGCACGAGAGACTTTTTGAATAAAGATTATGATAAGCTTGGACGAGTTACATCTTTAACTACGTGGATATAACCATTTAAACAAAAATAAAGTGAGATTATGATAAATATTGTAACAAAGCTAATTATTTCTATTTCTTTGAAAACTGCCATATTAATCATAGGAAACTCTACCATAATTTCCATTAGAGAAGGTGTGTTTATTAGCTCAAAAGGAAAAACTTCCCAAATTTCTAATTGGACAGTTTATATGTTTAGATAGCTAGGTTGGGATTAATTGATAGAAACCGAAACTCAAGAACTTTTATATCACATTGAATCATGTGAAACCGTCAATTAACATAAAAACAAACAAAACTAATTTGATAAATTTAAATCAATTTAATTATATCAACCAATCAATTTAAAAAAGATATGTTAGGGACAACGAGTATTCACATTGATATGATATTGTCTACTTTCGGAATCCTCCGTTCATGGTTTTGTTTTTTGTCATCGCCTAAAAGGTCTCATATCAATGAAGGAGTTGTCCCCTCCCTTATATATCCAAGCTCTTTCCCCTGACTTAGCGATGTGAGACTTTGTTTACCATGCAATATACCAATAATCTTCCCCTCTAACAAAATACACCTCAAACCCGGTCCTCTTTATTTTAGATCAATAGTTCTTGCATGCAATATTGCAAAAAATATTAACCCAAAATCTTAAATTTATATATGGAGCGTAGTGAGCTATATTGTTTTTTAGGTAATTTTTATTTTCATTTTAATAAAAGAATCTATAACCTTTTATGTGTAGATACGTTTGAATTGATTATGGTCTTGAGAGAGGGGAGAGGGAAATGAGAGACCCACCAATATGTTCAAGCATATATTCGAGTAACCCTAATCTTTTTGAAAAATGACAAATTACATACTTTAAGGTTTTTTTTTTTTTTTTTTTTTTTTTTTTTGTAATGTTTATTTTAAAAGTTGAGAGAGATGACGATCTTTTTGCGATTCTAAAGTAGCCACATCTTTAAGGTTTTAAAGAAAGAAGATGCTTATCTATGTGGGTTTACTCTTAAAATAATTATTTGCATTACCAATTAATTAAATTTTGCAACCCAACTTTGCAAAGTTGAGAATGTTTGGTTTAAAAAAAAAAAAAAAAAAAAAAATTCAAAGAGAGAAAAAAGTTAAATTCTTTTTTTAAAAATGGCATGAAAAGTAGTGCCATCTTTTGATATTTCTTTGGGAAGATTTTGCTTTTCCCTTCTAAAGTTGTAAAAGTTGGTTCCCCTTTGCACAACCCTTACGTTGTGGATCATTATACATTAATCTTCTTCACTTTGTGCATTCCCAACCTTCACTTTTCATATTTATTTAATATTATTTCCAACTTTTTTAATAATTTAAATATTGTATTATTTCTCTAGTTTAGCTTTTCGTTCAAACCATTAACCTTAGTTAACAATTTTTTAAGAAACAAGTTAACATGTTTATAGTTAATATTCTATTACAAATCATATCTACATAATTCTTTTTAAGTGCACATAGTTTTTAATATCCTATTTGAATTGGATTTTTCATTAATATATTCCTCCTCTATGATCATGTCCCAAATTTCTATCCTCGTTTTCTAAAATAAAATCGGAAAGATTAGTTTTGTTTGGAACACTTACCTTGTATCGGATCTTCTATATATGTTAGTATGATAATGTCTACTTTTCTCGTGTCTTAGTTTTTTTTCATTAATCAATGAAGTTCAATAGAGGTGTTGGACCTTTTTATGTATGCAAAATCTTCTTCCTTAACTTACAAATGCATGACTTTGATTGCATTATCAACAATTTTCCCATTTTAACAAAGTGCATTGAGTGATATGAGGCTTGCAACTTCTTTATTCAACATAAGAAGCCTCTCTTAGACAAAGTTTACCGAATCATACGAGGTTCGCCTTCCTTTTGTTCTACACTAGTCGTATTAATCACCAACATCGTTGAATTAAGAGTCTAACTCTCATACCCCTTGATTAATTCTTCAAGTTATGTTTGTTTTGATAGAAGAAGAGTGATAAATAACAATTCTTTTGAAGCCCCTCAATTTTATTTGATGATAAACAACTACTAACTTAGTGGTAAGTATCATTCTTTTTTTTTTCTTTTTTAGTTTACAACAATGAGATGTTGGTTTTGAACCGATGACGTATTGATTATTGAGTTAACACTAATATTGTTAAGCTATTATTCTGGTTGCCTAAATATCTCAATTATTGAACTATACTAATTAGACCATCTCACCGTATTTTACAATATAATAATCGGATGAGACACAATTTATTTAATTTATCAATAAGTTTTGTTGGAGTGAATATTACATGTCATATGTATATCATAAGTATTATGACCTATTTTATTGAAAATAAAGCTAAAATTTAACATATAGGCTATAAAAAGTAAAATATACTTGGCTTTTTCATAGCACAAGCATATTTAGAGCAATTTTAAATAAAAACAAGACTTAAAAAAGTCTCATAAAAATGTATACTTTTTGGATCAAATTAAGTTCCTTAAAGTACATATAATAGCTGTATTGATGCATCCATTACCACCACCTTTCTTCTTGACTTTGCCTATAAGGAATAATTATAATTGGAAACCCACGTTCATTATTATTCGATGAGAATTTTTTACTCTCTTTTTTTCTTTCATTATAATTTCTTTTGCTACATCTCTGTGTACGTACAAAGTTGTCACCATTGACATGACTACATTTTAAATCTACTGTTCATGATTGAAAACCCTATTGCTATAACAATTATTTATCAAATTGATGAGTGGATTGCATTACGGAGAATAAAACTTTGCACCATTTATTAAATTTTATTGTTAACTTTCTAATTTTATCAAATTGTGCACTTTAATTTTGTAAGCATAGCAGTTTTTAAATTTTAATATAAGTGTTTGTCATCTTTTATTAATTAGAAGATGGAAAGACTCAGATTACTTACTTCATAATAAGCACGCAAAATATTATGTGAAATTTACAATAATGATGATTTTGCTTATAAAAGTATAGCAAATTTTTTGGAGTCACACTACAACATATATGACAAAAATATATATTTAAATATAATATAGTTATATTTATACACTTAAAATGCACAAGTCTCAGTTTTAGAGGTTGTGACCATCTAGTCTCTTAAGAGATACGTTTATGTTAATTAATCAATGTATCAAATTATTAGTTGAGATATGTTCACTTTAGTTACTTTCATAACAAATTTGTCAATGAAAATATACTTTAAGTTATATTAGAATTATGATTTTATTGAAATGACGAGGTTCTCAATAATCAATATCTTATAAAATAATTTCGTAAGAGACTTGAATATTGAGAGATTTTTTTCTAAAATTGAACATAGGATATTAATTATTTTAATATGAATTGTAATACTAATTATTTCGAAAATGAAAGTTTTGATAATGATAAATAATGACTGACAAGTCATGGGTTTATTATTTCCCTATTCAATATTGCTGAACTAAAAAAACATTGCATACCAATGATATTCTTTTAGTGGACAAGAAAACTTGGTTAGTATATGAAGAAAATACAAAGTATTCTACAAATTTTGTAATTTGATTCAAATACACAAATTCATATATGTATATATATATATATATTAATTATTGCTGCTTTTAAGACAAGAAAAGGAACTGAACAACTGGCAAAATTTTAAGAATGAAACTGAGGTTGTAGTACAAAAGGCCACAAGAATAAAGTTGAAAGCCACATCAAACACTTTCTAATGTTTAAGGAAAAAAAAAACAAAATTAAGAGCCTTTTGCAGTTGAAAATGCTTATGATTCTTTTGGAAGAAGTGCCATTGATTAAGCATATGAAGCTGCCTTTATGTTAAGTGGATATGAACAAAGGTAAGATATTGGTGTGTGTCATAAAAAAACAATTTCATCCATTCATCTTCCAACAACTTGTTGTCTTTCGACCATAGAAACCTAGAATTTCGTTAACTTTCATGTATACTTGGGGAAAATGTCCCAACCCTATGTCCAAATGCGAAGAAGATACTCATATTCGATGTTTAAACCAAAAAAAAAGTAGAGGCAGAAGAATAATAGACTTTTAAAAGAAAGTATTTATGTAGTACTTGCCTAAAGTAGTGAAAATTTGAATTCGTTGGAGTTCAATTGGAGATCAATTCATAGTACAAACTTTTAAATGAGAAAAAAAAAAGTGGAATTTGTAGTGGTAGTGAATGCTCGACACTCATTTTGAGAGTACATTTTTTATTCCTACTATTGTCTAAATTACTCCGAGTTTGACTCGTTTTCGTGTAGCCTTCAACCCCTTCCATTAGATTAAATTTGTACCATATAGTTTATTAATTATTTTACAAGTTTAGTAATGGTTAGAATGCTAACAAAGTATTGTCTCATGTTAGTTTATTAAAAGATAGATTATGGATTTATAAGAAAAAAGATAAATATCTCAATGACGCGTATTTTGGGTTATATTAAAAATAAAGTAATAAGGCTTATATACAAAATAGACAATATAATTAAACTTTAATTTGTGTAATAGATGGCCCACGTATTTTAACAGGAATTTTTTGTAGGTAGCAGAGTTGGTAAGAGACATTATAATTATAGCAATAACTTATCAAAAATTCATTTATAGTAGATTTTTTATTTTTGCAGTAATTACGATTTTACCCCTCCTTTACTGATTTCTTTTTTTTTTTTTTTCCTTCCCGATTTTGGTTCAATCAACACAGCTGGTCGATTTCCTTCACCTCCTTCCTCTTGATTCTTCAATTTTTTGTTTCAGTTTCGATTTTCTGGAATGAAAATAGTTGATTCTTCCTTTTGATTCTAGCGGTAAGGTGCATTTGAAAATTTTCAAGCCAATCTTATGTAAACAGAAATCTATCTAGACGAGATAGTATGGGGATTTGTCTTAAGTTGGACCAAGTAGATACCATTTTGAGTTAGAGGTCTATCATTGCATCTTTTTCAATAAAACTGTTGAATCTTCTTAGTGCAACAAGAACGGTTTGAAGAAGTTTTCGAGGATCATAGGTAGACGTTGAAATCTCCCCCAATCAGCCCATAAACACTAGTAATCCACCACTAAATATTATCGTTAATGCATTTTTGTAATCTCTTCGTTCCTTTTTGTTATTAATGAAAGCTCCTCTTCAAAAAAAAATTATCGCTAAGGAAAAAAAGAACTAATAGAGTGTAACTACCTTGAATCACTTCACAAGCATTGATAGAGAGTCTATCTCAAAGAATTAATATTCCCCCAGCTCGAGAATTAGCCTCTCTAAAGAAGTCTATCAAATGCTAATCGAACTACAAACTGATTTGATGAAAAGGTGATCGAGGTTGTAACGGAGTAAAAAACCAGAGCGTTCACCCTTGAGGGTGTCAATTAGAGTTCTTTTTTCTTATCCGGCTGTTGATATATGGGGCTGATGGAATCAGATCGAAAAAAAAGAAATATACAAGATCCTAAAGAAAAGAAATGTTAAGTTAATGTATCACCAAGTTATAAGAGATCAAACGTTAACCAAGGTTAAGTGCCGTCATTTTGACTTTGCTTTTGAATAAAACAACGTCATTCCACTCTTCTTTTATATTTGTTTCATGTCAATTAATGGTGCCTTTGTTTAATTTATGGGTCATTTACATGGCTTTTAGGTGGAGATTATTTAACAAGAAACTTCTAGGCTAAAATGTTCTACGAATAATTTGTTTCTTGGGGAAATCTTTGAAGTTACACTAGAATTATGTTATTTTAAACAAATCACTAACCTTTAAAAATGAACCAATGTGTTTATATGGATCCCAATATGGTAAATTGTAAAATTGACCTATAGTTTGCAGTATCTGAAACATAACATGTTTAAGCTCAGACGATCTAGCTCTACTAAAAGGTCTCACTATTCCATGATTCATACCATTATAAGTAGGCTAGCATGATCTCTATTTGTTTTCCCTATATCATCTGCTAATTGGATAGGGTTAACTTGTGGTTCAATATCTTTATGTAACACTCCAAAAACTACAATGTAACATTCTATAAATAACTACAATAGAATAACAACCTGAATTTCAAGTTCGGTCCCTAATTCAACTATCACATTGTATAGCCCACCAATTTGAAGAAAGTCGTTCCACCACAACCATAGAGAAATCTGTCATAGTCTTTCCACCACAACCATAGAGAAATTTTTCATAAAACGTCATAGCACATAGTGAGTATATACATATAAAGTTAGTAGTTTTTCTATGCGGTAAATTACCTTCATTAATGGAAGCTAAAGAGTCACACTAATAACTTGTGTACACGAACATACCATGTTTATTATACTCGAGATCTTAACGATTGGCCATTTCTATTGTACTCACTCAATAATATTGTACATCATAACACATCTTTTAACTACTTGAACGACCCACACAGTGGTCATCATACTAGTTGCACTAGGACACCTCATAGTAGTTTAACAATCAATCCCAAACTCGAGAACCAAGCTCGATTTCACACTCTTACAACCACCACTGAAAAATATGAAGCTCGAATATAATTATTATTGCTATAGAGTTTTACACCCTAACTCTACTGAATAGAGAGGTCCTTGGCACCGATCATCCACATGCTCACACAACTTATCACACTTCATCATTCAATAAAAAAAAAATCACACATTTATACTCATTCACACCTTGACTTATAATATATACTATTCAAATATGTTTTAACTAACACCTTGAACAATCGTGTATCACTCAGGTGCACTAAATTATCTTCAACTCACAAGTACGACTGCACCCTAAACAAGTGAAGCATAACTAACAGGTCACCCTGCACTATCTAATGAATGAGACACAACTTACAACTTGTCATGTACCCTTAAAAGAGTGAAACATCATCTGCAATTCACCTTGCACACTTTCAAAGAAGTGAAACTATACTAGCAACTTGCCCTGTATACTCAAATGAGTGAAACAACGCAAGCAACTCACTCTACACTCTCCATTTAGCTACTCATACTACACTCTCAATGAAGTGAACACCATTAACAACTCACCATTCACTTATAAAAGAGTGAAACATCTTCATCAACTCATCCTGCACTCCAAAGAAGTGAAACATCATCATCTACTCACCCTATACTTCTAAAGAAGTGAAACGTCATCATCAACTCACTCTACACTACCAAAGGAGTAAAGCTCTCTAGTAACTCACACTACACTCTTAATTGAGGGAAACAACAATAGGAACTCGTCATTCACTCTCAAAATAGTGGAGCTAGCATTTGTATCAACTCACCTTGCACTCTTAGAGAAGTGAAACATCACTAGCACCTCACACTACACACTCGCTGGTGTAAGACACCACTAGCAATACACTATACTCTTAAATAGTGGAATATCATTAACAACTCATATATCTCTCTAAGAGACCAGAAAACCCCACTAACAAACCTTATATCACTCTAAAAGTGTGTAACACAACTAACATCTAACACGGTTTTCCTAAGCATTCATACACAAGTAAGAATATACACGACATAAAAACATAACTACTTACCTCTAAGTAGAAGTAGGATATACGCATCATCCAACACATCAAGCTTTAAGCCCCTAGAACCTGCTGATGATCATCCATTCAGAAATGGCATCATCAGAATGAATTAAGAATAAATGAATAACGAGACGTTGTCGTTTTCTTTTAAAACAAAAATCACACCACTTAAGAATGAGTCAATAACCACGTGTCTCTCCCCAACAACGTCACTTTAATCCAAACCAAAGTGACGTCGAACAAACTTGGTTAACGTTTAACCTTGACCTTTCTTTTCTTTAGGGTCTTCGACTCTTCCTTTTAAAAGTTTTCTCTTGGTTTGATATTGGATGAGTATGGCCCTCTCTACAGATATCCCCCCAAATTGTTTTACTTTTTCTTCTTGTAGGTTTTTAACAGTTAAGGATGCTTGGTTCCCAATCTCTAGATCGTAGAATTTTCACCCACACTCGCTCTTTTATTTATAGTGAGGATGTAAGATGGAGTGACCTCTCATCTCAACCTCATGGCCTATCTTACCTATGAGACTGATAAGAACTGATCAAATAGAACGCTTCTGATAGCATAAATTTCAGTGTTAAATCCTTAAAATCTTTGCTCTCTCCTGAAGCTCTTTTAGGCTCCCTCAGCATTTCCAGTTTACCTCTTGAATTACACGACTTATAAGAAGATTTGTTTTTTTATATGGACTCTCTTCAATAGAGGGATAAATACTTTCGATGTGCAAAATCAATATAAAAGCATATGTGTTTGAATCCACATTGGTGTCATTATGTAAAAAAGAGAGAGAGTTTGGTCTAGTCTCCCTGCAGGATGTACTAATTGGCAATGAATGAGAGAAGTAGCCCACCTTGTGTTATATGTGGCTAGACGACTCCCCACCTTACCGATGTGGGATATTTGAGATCCTCATCATGTCTTGAACTTGTTGTTTTTTCAAACTTAGGTATGACTATTGAGATTAAAAGTGATACAATAATGATAAATGTATAAAAAAATAACCCCTCATCTAAAGACATTGAGAATCTCATATTCCAAAAAATTTAAAAAGAAATCTGATTATCTATGGATTTCTGTCAAGAAAATGGTTTTTTTTTTTTTTTAAATTTGGCTTCAATCTAAACATGAAAATTAATTACACACACGTATTCATGTATAAAATATCTCGAGAATATACTTCCAAAAAAAAATTTCTCGAGAATAATCTAAAGAAACGTTGTTAATTAAGAAGCTACAAAAACAAAAATTATATAGAGAGAAGAGAGTTAACAAAAAGAAAAACCCTACTCCAAACCGTTTTAATATTGTGTTTTTTATAGGTTTTTTTTTTTTTTTTTTTTTTACATATTGGATGTATTCATAGTTCCTGAATTTGAAAAACAATCCGTCTATCAACTGAATCAAGAAGGCCAACATCATCAATGGACTGATCTTCTTCAACTCTCTCACCATCATCATTATGAACTGAAATATTCAAATCCAAAGCCAAACAACCCCCATTTTCTTCTTCTTCTTCTTCATGATCAATCTGTTTTTGTTCAACAACATTTTTAATAGGAGGAGAGCAAGCTCTAGATCTGGCACTGAAGCTTTCACAGCTTAGAATGACAATGGCATCACCCAAACAAACTTGTTGGCCATTTGAGTTACTGATTCTTCCAGTTTCAATGGCTGTTTTAAAACCCATTTTTGAACAGTAATCTGCTTGCTCAACATCTTCAACTAAGAAAACTCTGTGAGGGTTTGCCGAAACTGCTTCCGCGAATCGCTCTATGTAGCTGCAACTTTGTTCGTCTCTCGATCTTTTGTTTCTGTTGTTGCAATCTTCTGTTGAATCTGCTCTTGTGGTGGAGAAGCTGCTCAGTGTTATGGACATTAAATTTGATGTTTCTGATCCAAATATTATTCTTCCTAGCTCCGCTGCTACTTTCTCTTTCGCTCCTACGTCATTGCCTGCAGCCAAATATTTTATTAATTTTTTTTATTTCATCAAATGTAAATATTGATGTAATTTAAACTATATTTTGTTATTACTTAACCCAAAAATAGAAAAAAAAATGTGGGACAAACTGAAACTTTTAACATGTGTTCTAAAACTTTCAATTTTTACTAAATAATTCATTTATTATATACAACAACAATTTGTTTAATACTCACCTATGGTTATGTTTGACAATAATCAAGTAGTTTTTTTTTTAAGTACAAATTGGGAGAGGGGGATCACCTTCCATAGAGATACAAAAAGGACTCAAACCACTAATCAAGTAGATGTGAATGTATCACTAGTGACAACTGAGCTATACTCGCTTTGTTGTTTAATAATCAATTAGTTAGTTGGTTTCAAGAATTATTTTTATAAGTCAATTTAATGAGTTGCTTACAAGTGCAATAGCTCAAGAAAAGTTAATGAATTTGAAACTTTCTAAAGTTGTTAACTATAAAAAGGTTAATTTTTAACGAAAGTGTCAGTGGTGCACTAGTTTTATTGTTTGGTGTTAATCCAGTTTATTCATTATTTGGTGTTAATCCAGTTTATTCATTGTTTGGTGTTATTCCAGTTTAACATGAGTGTCATGAGTCCAATCTTAAAAATTGGTATATTCTCCCTCTCCCAATTTTTTTTTTTTTTTTTTAATTAGTGTTTTCCCTTTTGATAATCAAGCTTGTTCATTACCTAAAACAAATATTATTACTAACCAAAGAACATACTTCACCTAACTGCAAACACTAATAAAACACACACAATAGAACAAAAGCATTCAAATGAGAAAAAAAATATAAACACACACAACTGAATATAGACAAGATAAAGTTTAGATTGATCTAAAAATGTTAGATTACCTTGAAACAGCAACCACGTTTCTTCCTTAAAATCATGACCAATCTTCCCTTTCCTTCTCCCCATCCCTGACCTGCATTGAAGAACTGCACTTGCAATATCACCCATTACATTCTTCTGCCATGGCACCTTCTTCTCCAAAGCAACACAAATCCTCTTGAAATTCTCTGAGTTCAACTCCTTGAACCCACTCATCACATTTTCCCCCTCCATTACCACGTCACTTCCCGAAGACCCCGACGAAGGCATCGAACCATCATTGTCATTATTATTCAAAACCGTCAGTTTCTTTGTCTTCGCATTATTACCCTCAAAGAAATTGTGATGATGATCCTTAAGCTTCTCTTTATGGGCATATTGTAAGAAATTGAACGGATTGTCATGATGATGATGATGATGATCGTACGAAAACCCGGAAGAATAATTTGGAAGAATACAAGAGAATGATAAACTTTTCTCTGATGAAATCATGTTGTTGTTATTAGAATTCTTGTGGATTGAATTGCATATGGAGTTCCACTTTTTGTAAAGGTCTGTGACTGCCTCACAGTTCTGTTACAAAATAAGAAACAACAAAGAGATAATGTTAGATAAATAAATAAATAAATATATATATATATATATACACACACAAATTATTGACATTAATTATTTACATTTTGTAAAGAAAAAAACCCTCATGGATTTTCTTTTTTGATTGAGAAATATTTATCTCATCCTTTAGAGAAGATGAAATATTCCAACCTACTTTTGAGTTATATTGGAAAATCTTTTTCCACGTCTGATTTCCATTTTTACAGGGAGAAAAAATGAGTTCGTACTTATGGATAGTGGGGGCTCAATAAACGAATAATTCCATATTTATAAATGAATGAACATAATTAAAATAAATATTATTAATAATCACGAGCTTTATTATAAAGATTGAATTCAATTGTAAATTTTTTTATTATTCTGTTTGGTAGGACAAACTTAATTCTGGATTATCAACAAAAAAATCCTAAGAAGCTATTTAATGTTTTGAATTACAAAGAAAGAAAACATTAATTACGAGATTGTGAATTATTTATTTTGAGTGTTTAGAAATAAGTAGTTATTTTGACTGATTATAAAGAAGAAATTGTAATAATAACTCGTTTGTATAAGATTTTTAAAAAGTGATTATAAAAATTCGTTTATAAAATCTTCTTAAATTTGCAAAACAAACATTTCTCACAAATTTTATTGGAAATGATTTTTTTTTTTTTTTTTTTATGGTTGAAACTTATAGTTTCTTTATAAAAATTAGAGAAAGTGGGATTCCACTTTTTTTTTTTTTTTTTTTCTTTTGCCTTTTTCAAAAAAATTATACCATGACTATTTTTCCACTGGCACACATAACACATATTATGAGAGAGAATATAGTATTTTAGCCAGTTATCATCATGAGTTTCCATTATTGAATAGATGTCAAGTTTTGATTTTTAAGATAGGAGAATATAGATAATTTTTTTTTTTTTTTTTTTTTTTGTGTGGGCCTATTTTTCTCTTTGAAAATTAGTGCAATTATGAGTTTTAATTAGCAAAGTGCATAGAGATATATAATAAAAGAAAACCTGGTCATTTTCTCCCAATGCTTTCTGCTCATTTTTGTATTGTTGAAGCCATGCAGGTAGAGAACTTGAAGAGGTTGTCGATTCACTGTTGTTATTTGAATTTTGTAAGTTTCTTGCTTCTTTCTCAAAATTAGCTGAACACTCTGAACAACAACTTAGCTTCTTTTCCTCATCTTCAACCTCAGTTATTTGTATCTTTTGTTGCTTATTCTCATCACAAGACTGACTTTGAATGTCACTTCACCCCAAAAAAAAAAAAAAAAAAAAAATCAATACTTTGATCATATCAATGTAATGGGGTTGGGGTTGGGGCTTTGCCTATATCCAAAGATGACTTTTTTTTGTATGGGAATTTGGAATAAGTGACAAAAAAACAAAATAAAACCAACTTTATTGTTTTTCACCTTTCCTTTTATTCTAATATTCCTTTTTCATTTTTGTATTTTTTTTTTCCTTGAATTCAAAGTAAATGGGTAGAAGAAAAGGAAATTAAAAAAAAAAAAAAAAAAAATTGAATACTTTACCAACTCAAGTTATTGATTCTAACCTGTCAGCCATGAGACTCAATTTCAAGCTGCCTGCTGGAATTGTGAGAGGATGAATGGCCAATAAATTTTCAAGAGATGGATTTCCAGATTTGCATCTCATGTAAGTTTGAAATGTTGCAATTCCCATTATCCAAACAGCTCCTTTGTGATGATTATGATGATCTCTCACGTAATTCCCATATGCCAATTTCCCAAGCTCCATAATCATATGTTCCACAGGACAATAATAAGCCCTCGTTTGATTACTTGAATAATAATTTTCCCTATAATCTATAGTCCATTTAATATCCCCTACATACAATATAACCCCTTTCCCCAAACATCCCCTTATCAAATTCTTAAGCTCCATCACCTTTTGATCCACCTCCACTCTTGACCTATTCCTAAAAGATGAGATTGAAAGGTTTATGAACTTCACCTCCTCCAAACACTCTGGCACTTCCTTTTTCTCAATCCTTCCAATGGCTGCCTCCACCACACTCTCAAGGCTTCCCAAACACTCCCCTACAACCACCACACTCCTCTTCCTCTTCTCCGTCAAACCGTTAATCACCGCAGCGATGTCCTCCTCGCTCACTCGACCGGAGGTTAATGACTTCCCAGGCTTCACGAGAGGATTGTTACTGTTGTTGTTGTTGTTGTTGTTATCAGATGACGAGTTACACATCTCAATGGACATGGCTTGCTCTACTTTACTCTTGACTTGTGTACTCGAGAAGCCAGCTTCCCTCATGACACGGCTAACGCTAGGGTCGTCCAAAATGGAGATAATGAGCTGGTCGAGCTCGATTTTGACGGTGAGAAGCGGCTGTTGTTGGTTTTCGATGGAGCCGCGGCGTTGGTGAGCTTGAGCACGCTTGAAAGCGGCGACTAGAGCGTTGGAGATAGAAGGGTGTTGTTGAGATGACGGAGGGCCCAACATGGGGCTGGAATTAGAAGCTGGTAGACGGTTTAAGGCAACATTAAAGCAAAGTTCTAAAGCTTTGCATTGAAGAGGATGGGAGTGGGATTGAAGACAAGCGGTTCGGAGCAAGCCCGAGGCGGATGCAAGCATGGTGCTAGCTACATGGAGAGGGGTCACTTGAGCATGGCCACGGCGTTTGGCTAAAACGACAGCTTGTTTGACAAGGCTTAAAGCCTCAGAAGTTAGAGCTTGTTGCACTGTGCAACCAACTGTTCTCATACTTGGAAGAAAATAGAGATTCAAATTAACACAGAAAAGAAGAAGAGATAATAGAATGGGAAAGGAAGGTTTTTTTTTTTTTTTTTTTAATTTAAGATGAAGATCATGGTGGGATTTTGAGAGAGAAAATATAAGGGGAGGGGTATGCTTTTCTTGTAGGTGAGGTAAAATTTTGGGTCTAAAGGGGATTTTGTAGTGGAAAGTGGAATGCATGTGCTGACAATTAGCAGCAAGGGAATGCACCAGTATCAAAGGCAACTCAGCTTTATCTTGTTTTTTGTTTGTTTTTTTTTTTTTTTTTTTTTTTTTTTTGGTGAAACATAAATTTGAGAAAAACTAAAATTTAATCCATCGAGTAGAAATATTGATTGAGAAAGGTATATTGATTGGAAAAAAGTTATTACTTAATCTTTATAATTTAAAAAATTAAAATTCAGTATTTTTATGATGGGATGAAATCTAATAAATTATTCTTTTTTATTTAATTTTAGTTATTCATCAATTTGTGGATATGCTACCCTCATAAAATAATTATAAATATAAGAAAATTTTAAAATATTCACATATATATAGTCATTAAAAGTATATTATAAAAATTGTATTATAAAAAAGTATATGATAATGATTGTATTAATTAATTTTTTTTTGGAAGTGACAATATTTGTAATTATATTTAAATTTGATTAGTTCGTAAGTTTTTCTAATCTAAAATTTAACATTCTCGATTAGGTAGGACTAAACTAACTAATTTAAAGATTAAATTCTATTTTTCAAAATCATTAAAATTAAATGTAATTTTTCTAACAACCCCAACTAAAATTCAATTTTTTTTTTTTTTTTTCAAATAATAAAGACTAGATTTTATATTTTACCATAATTTTAATATTTATTTGTGAATGTAGTATTTTGACTATTCTAAATGTATATCATATACTTATTTTTCAATAAAATTTGTTGGAAATAAATTTGTAAGACAATCATGAATGAGTTCACAATGTCGTCATAGTCGATGAAGATTTTCTTGATTAATCGATCAATTATTCAATTTCTTTTTTCTGTCTAGAATTACAAAAATGACAATTAATTTTGCTTCCCTCTCTTTTGTATTGGGTGGATCCCTCTCTTTCATGGAATTTTTGTTAAGGTATTATATATTCATAGTAAGAACCACTAACATAAAAAAAAAATCAATACATCTTCATTGGCTAACAAATCTTTCTTAAAATCTTATATTATATATACACTCCTTCTTTCCCTTCCACACCATTGCAAGACTAACTATACCATTGGGATATACTTTCTTTTTTTCTTTTTTTTTTTTTTGGGTAGAATAGTATATATTCTTTTTTCAGTAAGGGCTAAGTGGGATTCATGCATTAAATTAGAATAAAAAAATACAGCTACTTTTGGACAGACAGCATAAGATAAATCAACTTCATGTGTGACTAAAAATAGTTAAACTAAGAGAGACATTTGTCTAATTTATATAGCCTTAGGTAAAAATTGTAAAAATTGTGTTTTATAACACTTACGATGTAGTTCAATATCTTTCTCCGTTATGCCAAAGCATACGATTATATTCTTGTGAGTGACGTGATCGACAAAAAATTAACGATTCATGAAATTAGTTGATTCATATAGTGTAATAGCATTAATGGTGTTGATCAACATCGTATTTACTATAACCATCTATAATTTAGAGAGGAATTATATGAATGTCTACACTTTTTTATATAGTATTAAAGTTCATATACCCAATTAAGTATTTGGTCCAACCATTTTTAAGGACTTGTTAAGGAATTATCCTACGTTAAAAAAGTGAGGAAATATCCATCTTTTTACGCTATATATATATTCTAGTGAGTAGCTTTATCGACAAAAGATCAACGATTTGTGAAATCGTGCAATGACAGTAGAAGTTGAAAAGGTGATGTATTACACAGCCACACGATGTATTACACAGCCACGAACGACGATACCCAATACTATTAAGAGGGGAAGAGTATAATAGCTAGGGAAAGTAATTATACACAATCATGAACATATATGATACATGTGAGGGAGACAATAGGGGAAGAGTATGACAAATCTAACAACTTAGAATGTTGATGTATTACACAGCCACCTATACAAGAGGAACGCACTGTTTTGGTTTTTCTCGACACATCCCCTCAAATGAGAGAGAGCTAGAAGAACTTTGAGTTTGACACGGATATGCTAAAATCACGTCTCAGCTAAAGCCTTTGTAAGACCATCGACAAATTGATCATCTAATGGAACATATTAGATATCAAGCTGCTTTGCAAGAATCTTAACACGAACAAAATGAATATTAAGTTCAACATGCTTACTTCGAGTATAAACATTTTAGGTTATATCTTGAAACTAGATCCACTTGTATGTACCACATGTTCATCCAAATAACCATGAGCGTATTGCCATAAATCTCATTGATGTAATAAAGATGAATGACGTGTTCAATATTAAATATGCAATTAATAAAAATAATAATCTTTATTAATATCCGAAATATAATATTAAACATTATACATTAAATGTTTGTTCATTAATACAAACTACTAGGGCTTTAGAGCACAACCGTTAACATCATGTTTATTTCCACTCTGAGTGGAATGAGATCATGAGTAAGAATAATGGGGAGACAAATTAGTAGAAGGGACATTCAACACCTGCCTTATAGTGAAACGATCAAAGAGTGCCTTCAAAAGAAATCAATAAGGAGAGAAGTTCCTGCCAATTAGTTATATCCTTGGCTTCAAAGGTGTAGCAATGGGTGTATAGTTGGCACTAAGACCACCCACACATAATAAGAGATAAGATGAGAAAAGGGAACAGGGGCACCAGCAAGTTTCAAGCTCTTAGAAGCGGCTTGTTTCATGGTGGAGAGGTACTCAGACATCTTCATATATATACTGCCCATCTTTGCGTTCTTAAAGGTTCCGCAGCTGGTGATAAGAGTTTTGCTCACTTTGCTCTGAACATCTTTTCAAGAGCTTTTGACATCTCATACGAACTTGAGAGATTAACAACATTGGTCACCACATTGGGCGTCATCGAGCCAAATATCTAACTAGATAAAGCCTGATCGATCGATGGTCGTCCTTTCCTTAAACAGAGGATTAGGGATGAGGGTGGTGTTACTCGAGTTACCTGACTGATCTTTAGTAACAATTGATGAAGTTCTAGATGACTCAAAAAACATAGAAGGTTGAGCTTTGGTTCCAAGTATATACCAATCAATACATTGGCCTCGAAGGGTAGCGAGGGACCATACCCCTGTAGAGCAAGAAATTTTTGTCATCCTATTTCACAGTAAGTACGGAACTCAGAGGATGTTCGCAAGGTAACCCTTGAGTGAGGATGTCGACATCGGTGCAACCAATTGTGTTGCTACAACAAGACGAGTACTTTCAGAAGAGGTCTGCGAAGGATCAGCCATAAAAGCGCCAAGAAAGAGAAAAGAGCGTATAGTTATGATACCAAGTTGAAAGGATAATAAGTACAAAGGTAAAGTGTAAACGATAATATTTTCAATATTGTTATTGCCCAATAAGGAATGGTTAAATAGTACAATGGGGAGAGTACTACGCAATCATGAACATATATGTGTAGGGAGATAAAAAGGGGGAAAAGTATAACAAATCTAGCAACTTGAACGACAACGTATTACACTGCTATCTATACAAGAGGGATGACACCATTTTGAAATTTGTGAGCATGTCAATAACTTTATTTTCAAGTTGGTCATACGCGATTCTATATTTAATATTTCAAAGTGTATCATCATTGATGATTGTATTATACACGCACTGACGGTAAAGCACCATCAAATATTCCTCTAATACCAAAAACGTTTATTCTTATTTTGAACTATTTATATCTTTATAGAAAAGGGAGAATATTGTTTTTATCTCTCATTGTTGACAAATCAATAAAAGATGTATTATGGGTACGTATTATACCAAAATTAAAATTTAATCTCTATAACTATATATATATATATATATATATACAAAGACTTGAATTTAGTATGTATTCATAAAAACGAATGTGGCCAAACTTTAGCTTCAATCACTCTCCTTCATAATTTTATATAAAGAATCAAGTTTATATTAATATAGCCAAGTGGTGTTGAAATTATCATTATTAAAGTAAAAGAACATTCAAATAGGAATGAAATAAGTAGGCTACTTCTCTCCTCATCAATTAATTTTAAGATAGATTTAATACAGTTTTCTATTATGTAGTTTTGTTAAATATAATATAAATTAGTTTAAAAGCCTTTTAAAAAAACAGTATATTTTCTTGGGACTTTTGCATGTACATTGAAAACAAACAATAAATATTTGGTGTATAACACATTTTGAAACTATTTGTGGGCTAAATGACCAAAAATCCCTTACCCAAAAACTGATTGAAGTCGATTAGTGTCCACTAATTGAAGTCCGCTGATTGAAGTCGATTAGTCTGCTGATTGAAGTCAATCAGTCCGGTGATTGAAGTCGATCAGTACACTGATTGAAGTCAATCATTACATTTATTGATGTCGATCTGTTTAGTGATTGAAGTCCGTTGATTGAAGTCGATCAAGTTATACTGATTGAAGTTGATTTATCTCATTGTCTTTTTGAACTTCGGACAAGCCTTCACCAGACTGATTTTCTCCGAAAAAATTGCATTGAAGCTGCTTTCGAGCTTCAATTCGCGAGTGGACTGATCCACAATGGCCAATTTCAATCCGCAATGGTCAATCTCAATACCTTTCGCAATCGATTTCAAATATGTAATGGCCGATCTAGAAATCTGCTTCTCCTCAGTAACGTCTTCGTTCGCAAATCGTCCTCGAATTCATCCTCCAAATCAAAAACTTGAGCGTCGAAGACAACGATAACTTGATCGAAATTGCTCTTCTCCCAAACTCGAATGTGATTCAAACTGATGAGGAAGAAGGAGATCGAAAAAAAGAAGGAAAACGCAAGGGTAGAACCAGAAATTCGAAGAAAAAAAAATATGTGATATATGAATTTATGAAACATTTGTGCTATAATTCTAATTTACATTAAAAATGTTCCTATATATCCACATAAATTCCCTACTTTCTTTACTCTACTTTGTTTTTTCAAACAAATTAAGAAACCAAAACAATTATGAATTACATCGAATCAAATCTTAAGAAAGAACTAACATATCGATCAAATTTTCAAACACAATGGCCTGAAAAGGGCAAAAAAAAAGAATGGGGAAGTGTGTCCTATATTCATGTGGGAATCAAAGAGATATTGGAGTGAGGGCTTTGAATTGAACATTGATCCAATCCTCTTTTTTTATTATTTTTTATTTTCCTAAACCCCAAAATTCCCTTCCCTCCCTTCATTCTCTATTCTTTTCTTAAAAGCTGTTTACTTTACTCCCTTCTCAAAAACCTTTTACTTTCTTACTATTAAATAAAATCCAAATTCAATCCTATTTTTTTATCTGAAAAATAAAATACAAATATAAACAAATTAAATTTGTCGTTTAAACTATTTATGGGAATAATTCTCTAACTTTTGGAACGTGTGACTTACACTATTTCAAAAAGAGTGTATTGGTTGATTGTTGGTGCTTAATAGATGGGTGTTTTTTCCAAAAAATTTTAAAAAAATAATAATATTAATAAAATAATAGCGAAACCCAATATTTAATAAGTTAGGCGAATTTTTCAAAAATATAATAAAATGGAAACAAATTAAATAGAGTAAACAAATTGGTCAATCTAATTAAATTGATTGTTTCAATCAAGCACATAAAATAGACGGTTTAAATCATTAAATTAATTGAATAACAATCAATTGAAATTAACTGAAACCCATGAAAATTGAAATATTTAGCTACATATGAAATATTTTTTTAAAGTTTGTCAAAATTAAATTTTGGAGGTTAGAATTTGCTATTTACAACAAATTCGTACAACTACACATATTTAGAAATTAACAATTAAAAAAAATGAGAGGATTTTTCATGTATAGGAAAAAATAAATCAAGAAAATTTCATGTATAGCAAAATTTTAAAAATATTTCCTATATAGCAGAAAAATAGGTTGTTTATGTAAATGACTAAAATATCTTCACCTCAATCAGTTCAACGGATAGTTTCAATTAGCTCAAATAATAGTCTTCAATCAATAATTTTACTTCGCCTAATAGTCTTTTAATTAGTAGTTCAGCTGATAATCAGTTCACTAACATTCTTCAAACAGTTCGTTGGAAAAGAGGGGTAAAAAATTTGAATTTTTGGAAAACTAAGGAAAATGTGGAGCTATATATAAATTATTTTTAAAAAAAAATACTACAATTAAAATAGATGAATGAAAAGTTGCCATGTGAAGTAATTTTCCTAATAATAATTCATAATGCAAAATTAAATAAATGGAATATAGGAGATAACATACCTAAACAGACAACTTGTACACAAGTTATAGGTTCGATTCTTCACCAAGCAAGAATAAGCAAGAATATAATAAAATAAAAACTAAAACAACTCTACAAATGTAAAGAAGATCATGGAATAGCAACAAAGGATGGTCGTAGTGAAATTACAAAAATGCTTATAGACTTAATGACTTTAAATGAATGCATGAGACTCATTGATGTCAATGTGTGATACTTATTGAAGTCATGATACTCATGGAAGTCAATAACTCTACAAATGTTACGAATGTTATTTAAAAAATAAATCGAATTGTGGAAAGTCAGTCAAACAAGTTTATTCCTTAAATTAAGAGAGATTATTTTGTTTTGGACTTAGATTCTAAGAACATTTAAAATAAAATTTTATTTTTATTAAAAAATAATGATTTCAGTCAAAAGTTTGTTTTGGGGTAGTTTGTAAGAGTATTTAGAATTAGTATTTAGAATGAAGATTTATTTTGAGTACTTAAAAGTAATGATTAGTAATGATCAAAAGTTTGTTTGAATGTAGTTTTTAAGAAGATTTGGAATTTAATATTTAAACCGAAAAGGTTGGTGGCGTAGTGGTTTCATTGTTTGATGTTATTTCAACATCAGAGCCACAGATAGTACTTTCTATGAAGGGTTTGTGATCAATCCTCTCTTTAATTCATACTAAAAAAATATATTATTTAAAATGAGAATTTATTTTGAATATTTAAAAGTAATTATTAATAATGATTACAGTTAAAAGTTTGTTTAGATGTAGTTGTCATACGTTTATTGCGAGTTTTCATAGGAAACCTAATGTTTCTTCTTGAATTTATTTGATTTACAGGTGTTACAGAGCTCCTTTTATGGCTTCCTTTGTGATTTTCTTAACATCAGGCTCAATTCTCAGAAGACCATCATGAAGGCTAATATTATTGGAGCAATTTTATGGGTTATCTGGTTGGAACAAAATGTTAGATAACTTCAAGTTGACCATGGTAACAAGATCCCGAAGCAGCTGATGGAAGATATTACTATATTATTTTTTTTCTCTGTGTTTTAAATTTAAGTTCTTTAAAGAATATAAAATTCAAGACATGGCCTTTAATTGGAGGGCATTTTTATAATCATTGTTTTCTTTGCATGGGTCTTGCATGCCTTAATATTAGTATCTCTTTCAAAAAAAAATTAAAAAAAAATACAAACGAACGGACCCTAAGAATTAAATGAGAATTTTCATGGGTAATAATAATAATAATATACGAATAGTTACTTTTGGGAATTCTTGCCGTACTAAAAATTGAGATAGCCAACAACATTCATCAAGGTCATTCAACCAAATACTTCAAGCTAAGCACACTTAAATGTGAAATTCTTATGATTGAGTCATCAAAAATAAAAGTGCACTCTATTAGTAAATGTAGTACAAATCAATTTTTTAAGCCTCTCTCAACGATGAGTTTCTATCTTAAAATCTCTTTTATTCAAAGGTAAACTCGGTTAATTTGTGTATCTCTCTTAACTACGAGCATTATAGATAAATATTTTATGAAAATAAACCATCAAATACAATTTAATAAAACAGGGAACAAAATAACATAACAAAGCAAAACTTGAGAATATTTCTTGTTATTTTGTTCAAAATACATATATATTTGATAATTATTTTTGTTTGTAGTTCTTAAAAAAACAAGAAATAGAAACAACATTGGTGTAATAACTATTTCTTGTTTTATTATTTTTTTGTATTTTTTATAATTTATAAAAACAAAGGTTAAATTATATTCAATAAATAATATGCATTCTAACAAATAAATTATCAAAAGTTATTATTATACGATGCCAAAGAAATCATCTAACAAAAACAAATAAAATTCAATAATAAAAGTAAAAGAAAATTGGATGCCATGTTTCTTACCCTATTCATTCATCTGGGATAACGTTGGCTTTTCGTTAAAATTATCATCTTTATGATTCAATCAAATACATAAAAAAAAAAAATATAAATCTAGTTAAATATATGCTCATTTCTTACTTATAAATATTGGAGAAAAACTTATCTCCTATAAATAAGGAGGCAAGTCATCCTTAAGATGACGTGGCATCATTCAGAAATTTTTTTTTAAATAAACATTAAAATAATAAAATTGTGATACAAAATGGTGTCGGATCATCTTCAAAAAAGTGTCTCTTTAGCTATAAAGAGTACTTGTCTAGTTAGTTATAAGCAACCAAGTTTTTTTTTTTTTTGAAACTTAATATTATTGTAGCATAGGAGCACATTCTTTTAATAAAAAAAACAAAACTAATATATATGAAATTCAATTAGATTCGCACTTAACTTATTTATCTAAGAAAACGCTTAGGGATGTTTGTTTTGAGTGTTTATGGAGATTTTATAAATGAGTTTTTATAATCGCTCTTTAAAAACCTTATACAAACAAACTATTATTATAATTTCTTTTTTATAATTACTCAAAATAACTCTCATTTCTAAACACTCAAAATAAACACTCCACAATTTTACAAACAAACATCCCTTAACTTATAACATGGTTATATTTTGTTAGCTAAATCTAAATCAGCTAATATATTAACCTATAATGCTTCGTAGCACATAAGATTTCAAATTTGAACATTATTGCTCGTTTCATTATAAATGAAGCCATTGGAAAAATAAATAAATAAAGTTTTGATTGCCTATCAACATATGGATCCATGAAAAAAGAACACAACAATCGAAATTCTTTAGAAGCCATTCACATATTTCTTTTTGAATTACCAGCCCCATCTAGATCAAGAGAGGAAAAAAAAAAAAAGAAAAAGAAGGGAAAAAAAAAAGAGAAAAAGAAAAAGAAAAGGTTTTCTCTTTATCCTCCATTTGTAAGAAATTTATAGTAATTTCTCCTACACAACAAGCAAGAGAGATCTATTTTTTCATTCCTCAATCATCTTCAATTTAATTTTTTTACACAAAGAACTATTTGAAAGAGAGAAAAAAAGTAGTTTAAATGTAAATTAAAAAAAAAAAATCAAAGTAAAAAAAGAAAGTGCTCAAACAATGATGGAATAAAGATTAAAGATGGTGCCGATCTAAAGAGACTTCACAGTAACCTATGCATGAGATGGATGAGTAATTAATTAAGATATTAATTAATGTGTATTATTCGATTTTCAATTAAGCTTTTTCCTTTGCTCAATATCTAGCTGTGCATTATTCTCTCTGAAGTTTTCCTAACTGTTTACAAATTTCATATTTTATTAAGAGCGATTAAAGAGTGAAATCTTTACCATAATATTTTGTAGGTTTTGTTAGGGCTTCTATAAGAAACCTTTTAATACATTTATTATTATCATATACATAAATATTTAAGTTGTTTTTTTTCATTGAATATGTATAAATTAATGTGGTGTGTTTAAGAGTCATTTTGTTTTATTTAAAAAGAATGTTATTTACTATTTTTTTAAGGGAAAAGAAGGTTATTTACTCTAACTTATTCAATATTTGATTTTTTTTTTTTTTTTTATATCACTTTTCCAAAGTGTTTTTGACATCCTATTCTAATTTTATAAACTAATATATATATAAAAACAAAAGTTTCTAAATTTTGATTTTTACCTTTGAAACTTGAGCGAATATTACATGTGATTTTTATAAAAAAGGGTAAAAAAGAAAAGGCAAACAAATGTGAGCAAAAGAAGTCTAATTTTGCAAAAGAAAAAACAATTGAGAGTTGTCATCTGATTAATATATATATATAGTACTTGTTCACAAAAAAGCTTCCCAACATATTTCATAATTTTCTTTCCATTTCATATATTAATAAGAGAAATTACTATAAATAATAAATTTTCACAGCTCTCATATTCTAATTATAGTTTTTTTTTAAGAATAATTCCTAATTTGCTGATTTTCACCTCTTTTAAACAAATTAATCAAAAATTATTGGTCCAATGCACTCAACTGAACTATTGATTGAATACTAAATATTGATTGAAGGTTATGGACTGAATTGATAAAAGCGAAAGAATTTTGATCATTTGACTCAATTTCTACTATACAGAAAATATTTTTTGAATTTGCTTTTTTTTTTTTCTAATCATGAAAAACCTCCTATTAATAATCCACATAATTATTTAAAAATATATATATTTCATAATAAAATATCAATAATAGAAGACTTATCTCAAAATTAGTTTATGATGAAGGAACTATTCCACGTATCTTATAAAAATAATTAAAAGTTTTCACATTTTTAACGCGGGACAAAGTAAAAATCTTCATTGTACATTGTCGGAGAGATATTAAACAATAGATAAAATCCAATTTAAACTCTGGCACTAGCTATTTCAACCCAAAAGGAATGGAGGGTTAGGGTTTATGGAGAGTAAAAGGAAGAGTTTTGAAGTGAAAAATGATTGGAAGTGATTAGAATAATTGGAAAGCAGTAAAGAAACTTGAATCCATTTTGTTTGTAGGGACCAAAAATTAAGCAAAAAATAAATAAATAAAACCCTCCAAGAAAATGTAGCTTAAATGTGTGTGTGTGTATATATATATATATATTTATTTATTTATTTAAAAATGCTTTTCCATATTGTTGGTCAAAAAGTTAAGTTATAGTATCCAATCTTTGTTGTCCTAAAAAGACATACAAGGAAGGCATCCAATAATTTGAACAACAGAAAGCATTTTATAGAGAGTAAAAATTAATGCTTCAAAAGAAGTGTTTGAATATTTGAAAGAAAGAAAATAAAAGAAATAAAGTAAAGAAAAAAATAGAAGAAGAAGAAGAAGAGAATAAATGTATATATTGCTTCATAAGCACCCTAACTCCCTTGTCTTTCTGTCTCCATTTTTTAACTTTCAAAGAGTAACTATAACAAAAGTTGAATATATATATATCCTTCCAAACCATTCTTCAAAGTTTTTATATATAGCTTCAAATTCAAAATAGTTAGATAGAATAATAGCACTTTTATATTTATTTATTTTTATTCCATTAACTAAACTAAGGAAGATAAATTTTTTTTTTTTTTTTTTTTTTTTACACAAATTATGGTAGTTGGGTTTTGTTGTGAGTCTCTTTTAGTTAAAGCAAACCACTGTGAGAAAAAGTGATATTAAAAGTAAAATATGGCATTATCTACTCAAAAGTGCTGTCATTTTATGCTTTTAGAGCTTCAAAATAAGCATATTGGGTCCCTCTTTGTGGCCATGTGAATTAAAGCACAAAACAGACCAACTTCAAACTAAAACCATAATTATCAATAAAATTAATAGCTTAACGACATTAGTATGTATCGATTAATCAAAAAGTCATAAGTTCAATATCTCAATCGTTATTTAAATTTTTTTTCTTTTTAACAAAACAAAAAACCGTGATTAAAATGAAAAGAAAATTTAAATGTTTAGAAAGTGTAAATAGTTACAAAGTGCAAAAGAGAGGCCAAGGCTTAAAGTTTACGATATGTGAGCGAAAAAAAGTTGGTACAAATTTGAAATGAGAGACTTAAGTTAATGTAAAGCTGAATCTACAATCATAAGTTGGTCTATGGTAAGAATTTTGAAAAACCAGTAAAAGTATATGTTCAATTTAGAAGTAAAGAATTACATTATCTTGGAACATCGGTTTTTATATACAAAAAATATCACAAAAATTCAAGATTTTTAGGGTATCATATTTGAACTTTTCTTTTTTATTAAAAAAAATAATTACAACATTAAAATATGTGTCAGTCTACTTTTAAATACAAAATATATAACAATATACAAAACATTTGGTGCCTCATTTTCATCGGTTCAATCCTTATTGGATTGAGGATGAGAAAAGTAGCTCATATCTCTTATTATATTGATAGGAAGTACATTTAGGAATAGGAAGTTTGATCCTCATATATACAAGATGTCAATAAAGTTTTGCAATTTTTGTCCGTTCAATCCATGTTAGTCATAAATTACTTAATAATTAATTTATACGAATTAATGTTTTTGACATTTATTATAGAGTCAAGACAAATTATTTTGTAAGAATTGTCTGAGTCGGAGAGAATATACAAAATTAAGAAAATTGATAAGACTAGTCAAATTTAATAAATACTTACAAAAACAAAAACATTCAAAACATTTACAAATGTAGTCATTAGCATCAATGATCATCATCATATACTTTTGGAATTTTATGTGGGTAGCACATTTTGTAAGGAGCATTATAATTACAGTACAAACATATCAAAAATTCATTTATAGCAGATTTCTTTATTTTTTTCAGGTAATTTCGCTTTTACCCCTCTTCAATCACTTTTCTGATAAATTTCAATCAGTCTATCAGAAAAGTGATTGAAGTCTATCAGAGAAGTGATTGAAGTTTATCAGTTAAGTGATTGAAGTCTATTAGAAAAGTAATTGTAGTCTATCGGTTAAGTGATTGAAGTCTATCAGAGAAGTGATTGAAGTCTATTAGTTAAATGATCGACTTCAATTAATTTTTGGGTAAGGGATTTTTTAGTCATTTTGATAGGTCCACCAAAAAGAGTTGTTATAGATGCAAATAGTTTCAAAATGTGTTATAGATCAAATTTTATACATTTTTTAATATACATGCAAAATCCCCTATACTTCTTATAATAATTGTATTAATAATTATTTATTGAAAAATATATAATATAATACAATATTAAATCGTATTAAGATTAAAAATACAAATACTTAGAATTTGACTATCGTTATAATTATTTTACGAAAGTTCATTCAATACAACTTTTCAAAAATCAATGTATTATCACCCACACACGCCCCTTTTCTTTTTTCCAAAAGTTTGACTATTATTCTTTGCTCAAGTCCCTACAAATTTACATAATTTCACACAAAACTCTTTTCCCTTTCCAACTAATTAAATCAAATCCCTACTCAAAAGTCTCCAACATTATTGTTGTTAATCGACTTTAATCATTTATATCTTATCAATTTCTTACTTACGCTACTCTTTTTTTAAGCGTTCTCCACCCCTTGAAGTAACTCCCTATTTTCTTTTGTGAACAAAAAAATAAAATGGGGGAAGACCGCAAAATCATATAATATATGATCAATTTTGCCAAAAGGAACATAGGTAAGTCTAGATATTGTACATTTAATATTAAATAGTATACATCAATCTCATAACTAATTAGTAATGAGAAAAATATTTTACTTATCTTATAAATAATATTTGAAGGACTATCTACATTTTTCTTTTAAGATAGTACATCTTTTGAATTTCACTAGAATTGGATTTTATTTTATTTTAGATTTAATGGGTTTTGATACTATATTAGATAGTGTCAGAAAGTTCACATTGAGCTCGAAATTTTACCATGATAATAAGGAGGACAGTTGTACCTGAATCTTCATATTAATATGATATTGTCCATTTTAGGCATGCATTCTCGTAACTTTGTTTTTGGTTTCATCCAAGAGGTATCATAACCATAGAGAATGTTGTCATCACTTATATACTAATTATCTTTTCATTTTCTAATCAATTTGAGACACTTTGTTTGTATTCCAACGTCACATTATGTATTCAACATTTATTTAAGATGTATGAACTATTTTTCTCACTATCAATTAATTTAAAAATGTAACCTCATGTTATCTAATACTTTCTATCTTCATTATTTTTTTAGGTAAAATACTTTTTGTAAATATATACTCATGGATTATTCATTCTATTTCAATGTCTATACTTTTAATATATTTAGTCATATTTGTGCTTTCGATAAAAGAAAAAATTAGTCTGAATTATTAGTTTGGAGTTTGTTTATTTCAAAATAGTGAAATAATAAGAATAATCATCATATAAAAAATCAGTACTAATAGAGGGTAAATTAATTTGGAAGTTATTAGTTATAAACGAATAACATAAAGTAATATTCAAATTGAAAGTAAGAAGAGAAATTAACAATTTAAAGTATAAATTCTAGGATTTAAAAAAAAAAAAGTATGTTAAAAAAAGTATGTTACTTTTATATATATATATATTTTTTTTTTAATTAATTAGCGTATGAAATGAATTGAACAGTTTGGGCCACAAAATAGTGGCGAAAAGCCTTGGATGGTACAGCGAAGAACTTGGTAAGAGGGTGTCAACTATTTCTAGTTGTGTCTTGTCCAGAAAATATATGATGTGTACATATATTCTGTTCAATTATATCTTCGAATTTTTTTTATCCAATTTACACGTTTTGGTGCTATTATCTTATCATTTCTCTTTTTCTTTTCCATTGCCTTTTAAAAATTTAAATGAGAAAATATTTGTCAATGTCAAGGAGAATGTACATGTTCTCAAAGCATCGTCATGTTATGATTTTATTTAAACTTACAATCATCCAAATTGCAAAATCAAAATCTTTGTGTTCAGTGTTATTAACTAATTATTAAAAATAAATTTTTATAATTACTTTTTAAATAAACACATTTAAACGAGTTATTGTAATCACTTATGTTTAGTTATTCATTTTTAATCTCTCAAAATAATCGTTCATTTCTAATCACTC
>JBBMEG010000018.1:12740973-12763863 GCA_037832605.1 Cyclanthera cordifolia
CTTAGTTTTTCGTTTTTTATTTTTAAAATTTGATCTTATATTAACTCAAAATGTTTACATAAGGTTTCATCCCTCTTTAAGTATGTGATTCGAAACCAAATTCTATTAATCAAAACAAGTATAAATAGCTTCCAAAATTTGCTTTATTTTTAAAATCATAGGATAGAGATACGAAAGTAAATAAAAATATGTAGAGAAATAATTGTCGTAAGCTTAAATTTTAAAAAAAAATAAAAAATAAAATAGTTATTAAACAGATTTAAATTATTGATTTCCTTTATTTTTGTTCTATTTAAAGCTTTACGCCCGCTCAAAGCTTTAATTGATAGTGCAAGCCCATGCAAGCTCCTTACAATTATTTAACTGACTCCCACAAACCTTCAAAATGTGCAATTTGAGTTAGAAAAACATTCCATATTTATCCAAGAATAAGCAGATAAGAAATTAATTAAAAAAACACACACACACACAAGAATTTACTTAAAACAAAGATTCATAAAGACTTTTCGAAGCTCTTATAATATTCACATCGTTTTGCCACGCTCTCTAACGAGAAAATACAGCAAAATATAATAAGAGTTAGTACATCAAGTTGAAAATATTTTGCAGCATTTATATAGAAGAATAAAATTTATGAAAGCACGTGTTTAATTCATTGATTTAAAACTCTTAAAACTTGAGCTAGTTTAACTTGAGAAATGGAGGTTAATTCAATATGTACTACCGGCGTAAATGTGTACTCATGACAAATAGAATTCTCTTAGTTCAAATTACCTTTCCTCATAGTTGATGAACAATAAACAAGAACTAGAGGAATTTTAGAAAAGAGACAAGTTTTCCATTACTCACAACCATGTGGGTGTGACTCAAATTTTCGTATTGGCATTCAATTTCATAATCACATGTTGTCTTTCCCCCCAACTTTCATTAACAACCACACCCACTTTCTCCCTTTTTATTTAATACACCAAAAACCAATCCCTCTTTTCTTTCATCATTAATGTTCCTTTCTTTACATAATATTCTTCTAATTTAAATTAAGTGGATGACTACTTTTAATCTTGTTTAATTAGGTTAGTTTACTTGCTTCTAAATCACAATCAACTTAGATCTATTCCATCTAAATTAGCAGAGGTGAAATACTTACTTCTTTATGATTAAGGAGACATTCTTCTTTAAAATAGATGTGACATCTTCTTCAAAAAAAAATGACATTATTCGGTGTAATAAATTTTTTTTAATAAAAAAAAAAATTGTGGCAGTAAATGACATCATATTTTCTCTAGTTGATTAAATCATAAGGAGACAAGTATTTTTCGAAAAAGAACAAATTTTTGTATACAAAATTGACTTCCAAATCACCTAAAAATCTTCCATTTTTTTAACCATGATGTTAAGTGTTCAAAATTCTTCATAAAATATTCAATCTTTAGACCAAATGCACAAAATTCAAATATGATCCACATAATCATGGCAGCCGACTTGTATAGAAGAAAATAAAATCCTACCCTACATAATATTAAACTAAAAACCATATGTAATTTAAAAATATACACTCAATTAGTTAGATTCAACTATATCTAGAAATGAGCGTTTTGATTAGTAACCTTCTAATTACCCGTTCATATCCTCTAACTAATTTTTTGTTGTTGGAGGTGAGCTAAAATATAGTTTTGTTATGAAATAGTAAACAACAATCAAGAAAATAAAGAGGAAGCGAAAAATAACACATATTTATTATATGGTTCACTAACGATAAGTTTGCTACATCCACGGACAAATATGATAATGGTTTTATTAGAAGATGGCAAATACAAGTATGTTGATTAAGAGTGATTAAGTTTATATATTGCACTCTTATTAAATTCTATTACAATAATCGGAAAAATTACATAAAAAACTCAAATACGAGATCCTTGCTCATTGACTGGATAGCAAGACTCTCAATCCAGTAATCGTGGGACATTATAGTTCAAGACATATATATCAATAGTATTATTCACTAAAAAAATGAACAGTCTTGGGTAGCACTTTTGTGGTAGATCTTGCAAAGATTCGGTCTCATGTCGATGTCTTGAAGTGTAGCATTTTTGACCTTCTGATAGATAGGGCAAGTTTTCTTTTTTGGGTTCGGAGAATTTCCTCTTGCAAGTTTTTGATTGTGTGTATTTGGAGCATATTAGCTTGAACTCAATTATTGGTTAGTTACATGTTTATGTTTGGTCTCAAAAAATAAAAAGAAAATAATGTGTTTTAATTATACATTTTTGTAAAATAATTTCATATATATAGCAGATTTTTTGTTCAATTTTGTATATACCAATTTTGCCTTCAAAGTCCGAGAGGCTTTTTCATTTATTCTTCTCTTTAATAACGTTTATGTCTTCCTCTTCCAACGAAATTCTTCCATCGTTGCTCTAAAACCTTTGCAAGATGATATGGTTGTGCTTTCGTCAGGGATGTGAGCTTAGATGTGGTTAATTAGGGCTTGGTTATTGGAGATCATAACATTGTTGATATGACAAGTGACGAGCGAACCGTTGTATTGTACACTTTGAACATGGCTTACATTTGATCTCAAAATCAAAATGAGACATGAATTAAGCGAGTAATTTCTGAGACCGGGTTATAATTTTAAGTCATTCATTTGCATAATCATTTTCTTTACAAGGTAATTTTTATAGTTCTCATGTTCATGAACTTAATGATTTTTTTTAATTCGAAGTTTTAATACTTTTTTATTATTCTTGTATTTTACAAGTTTAAACTAAATCACGGTTGCATATAAAAGTTTGTCAAACGTTGGTTACTTGTATTATTCTTTTCCCACTTTTTATGTTCGGTAAATTTATAGACTTTAGAATGTCTTTTTATTTTGTACCTACTCTTATTTACCTATTGTATTGTTTATTACATACTATTATTCGACCCATATGGTTGATATTAATTTTAACCTTGTATACAAATGATTTTTTTTTTCTTTTAAATTCCTTTTTAACATGGTTTATTACAAATAAAAAAATACATATATAAGAATTGAAAAAAAATTAGAGTAATATTAAAAAATATATATATAATTTGCAAAAGATAAATGAAAAACGTGTTCACATTTAATATAATAGGTAAGGCTTATCCAAAATGTGTATAATGTATTTATGAAATGATTAAATTAATGAAAGAAAAGTGTGAAGAGCCAAAAACAAATTTAAAATCATAAATTTAAATCTCTCTTATTGCGAATATAAGTGTAAATACATAAGTCCATGTAGTTGTTGAATAACCTATAATAAAAGTGTATAAAATTTACTTAAAATATGTATAAAAAAACAACAAATATAGAAGACTTAAGGTGGAATAGATAAGGTATTATTAATTAAGAGATTTTGAATGCTAGTGTGTATATATATATATATATATGTGTGTGTGTGTGTTTATTTATTTATTTATTTATTTATTTATTTATTTATTTTTATTTTTTTAATTCCTTTTTCTTCCAATTAGTGTTGTTTCTTTCAAACCAGTGATGTTCCTTGAAAGTTAGAAAATATTTCATCTTGGAGGAGAACACATGTTTTTTTAAATAGAAAATTCTAATGAATGAGTGAAGGACCATTAATTATTTCCTCTTTTCCACTTGCTAACTTATTGACTTTATGAGTATCTCATATTGTGATGATAATATATCATTCACTACAAAATTATAATTTGACTATACAATCAATGTTATATTTTACAATTTAAAATGAATGTCAAATTTTCATCTGTATATTGTTAAAAAATTGAAGAGTCAAAACATGTGAGGTAGAATAATTTTAAAAATTCATGAAAAATGTTAACTCTAGATTTAAATAAACTTAGATTAACTTGACAGGCATATCAAACACAATTTAATTTAACAATCAACACCAAACAACATTCATCTTTAACTTAATCCAGTTTAAAACATGTCCATCAAACACAGATTCACTTAATTCTCCAGCTTAATTTAACACTCAGCTTAACTTAACACCGACTAACTTAACCATAATCACTCTATGAAGCACTCCTTAAATCATTAAAATTATTCCAATGCAAACAAATTACCAGATAGATTAGAATATAATTAGAAGATCGTTCATATATAAATTATAACAGTCTCATTTTTATTGGCAGATAACCTTAAATCAAACCTTAAATCAATGAAAATATTTAGATGCAAACAAAGCTCTACCAGATAGGTGAGAATAAAAGAAGAACATAAATATATAAATTAGGGTATTTTTGTTGAAACAAAAGCAAAAACATGAAAAAATCCCTTCTTATGACGATTCATCTTATTTGACTTTTTTTTGTTTTTTACATTTGGCTATACTTATATATATATATATATATATATATAATTACTTGAAGAAAAAAAAACCTTAAAAAAAAAATTACTTGAAATAAATACGGTATTTATTACCATTTTTTTTTATACATGAAAAATTCTTTTTTTATAATGAGTTATTCTTTTCTTTCTTGAGTTATTCTTTTCTTTCTTACAATTATAAAATATGTGATATATAATTACAGTAGCATTGAAAAATTATTACAAAAAAGTAACAAAGAAAAATGAATTCATCTGAACGCCGTCGCTCCAATGTAAACAACCGTGGTAGCCCCGGTGACTTAACCGCCCGCCGACACCGAATATCATAGACAATGAAACGACGCAGTTTCAACTGCAAGTCTGTTGCCGAAATCCCAATCTCTCATGCACCAAATCATACTCCACATAGAAATTCTGCTGCTGAAAAGCCCCAAAAATCACAGCCGGCCCACCGCCGCCCGCCGCATTATGCGTCACAATCGTCAAGCACGCCACGCCGGAGCTACTGACTAAAGCGAAGTAGTTACTCAACGGCAGAGCCCACTTCGCTCCGCCTTTGAATTGAAAAACCAACTCCGGAAACTCCAACGATTTCTCCTCCGAAACGTCAAAACACGGCCGTAATCCGGTGACCGATTCCACATCGGTGGCTCTCGTCCGATTTGCCAATTGCTTCTCAAACGCTTCCGCCACCGCTTCGTACACCGGTTTCTCCATAAACGTAAACGTCGACCCGGAATCGATGATGGATCCTCCGCTTCCGTCGGGTCCCGGCACAAGATACTTGTACGGAACCTTCACAGCCTGGTTTCCGACGAGGATTTTTCGTATGGATAAGTAATAATACTCCTTATAAGCATCGTTAGAAACAGAGGGATTCTCCCGGAATGGCGTGTAGGTGAGATCGTTAGTCTTAACCCCACCGGAATCCAGAATCAACTCGCCAGAATGCGGCGAATCGTCGAATTTCCTAGATGCGAGACAGTAGGCGAATTTCTTCAAACCCATTTGCGAGGGCAGAGATTCGGATCCTCGGCCGAATCCGGCGATTCCAGAGGGCTGATGAATCGACAAAAAGGAACATCCCACAACGAAATCAGGGATTTTACTATCGGGAAAATCTAGCGTCTCCGATAATAAGAGCCCGGCGGTGGAGCCGGAGCCGTACTGAACTACATAAGCAGGGCAGGTTTGGGTGCAGTTCTCTGTTTTGGGGTTACAATTTCCGCATTGAGATTTGAGATCTGAGGCGAAAATCCAAGCGCATTTGGGATTGTGGCAACCGAGAAGCTTAGAAGAAGAGGACAATTTGGGGAAAAATGTTGGAATTCCCCTGGGATCTAATTTGGGGAAAGAACATTCGGAACAGATGTATTTGGAAGTACATGGAAACCAAACGAGGCTGCTTCCGGTGTCGAAGATCAAATGGAGAGTTTGCGGTGGAGTGCCGAAGGTTAATGGAGCAGAGTAAGCTCCATAGCTGTGTGGGGAGAGAGTGGATTTGGAAATGAAGTTGGATTTGGATTTGGATTTGGATTTGGGGGTTTTGATTTGATGGGCTCTGTTTTGGGAAGCAGAGGCGAGGTAATTGAGGGTTTGGAGTGGATTTGGAGAAGGGATGGGGAAGGAGGAGGAGAGAGGGAGGGAGATGGGTTTGGTGTTGGCAATGGCGGAAACAGAGGAGAAGAGTAGAATGTAGAAGAAACAGAGAGGAGATGCCATGGAAGAAGCTTGGATTTGGGAAGATTGAGAAAGGGGATTTGGAAATTGGAATATAAATGGAGGAGGAAGAAGGTACAAAAGGGTGAGCTGGAAGCAGCCCAAAAGTTTCAATGAAGAAAATAGTAACAAATGAAAATCAAACACGTGGATATTTGAGCTGAGGAACGTGGTGTGCTCTTTACTTCGCTGACTCGTTGAACGCTGGCTACTGTATCAGTATGTGAGATGCATGTAACCTGTTTTTTTTTATATTTTTTATATTTTTTGTTTTTGATCTAACCTTTTTTTTAATTTAGTTTTGGGAAAATTACATTGATAAGAATTTGTGGAAAGTATTTATGTCATGGTAAAAGAAACTAATGGTCACATATGTAAAGATATTTTTTTAACACACATACATAATATTAAATATAAATATCTTTAAGATAATTTTTTAAAATTCATTACATTTGATATGTCCTAATTAAAGTTCATGTCTACAATTCCGAATGTACTCATTCTTTTGTCTTTTTCCCTCTATCTTCATTCCTAAGTAAAGCATCCTTCATTAATAAGTTTCCTCTTTGCTCTTACAAAAGAAAGTGTTTTAAGTGATATTTGATATGGAAAAAGATTAACAAAACCTCTTGCCAACATTATAGTAAACAAATAATAATTATCCATTTACACACATTGAACCACATGATGAAATATAAGTATTTGATTAATTAAGTATAAGCTCTAATCATTTATTATATATACTATTATTCATGTGTGTGTTTTTTTTTTTTTAACTCAAAAGGCATTTTTACCTTTATGTAAGAAGAGTTCCCTTTTTGTCATGGATGAATAAGTTCCATGCTTCAAATTGGAGGAAAATCTTTTTAACTTTTTAGAAAAGGGAAATGTTTTGTCACCCAAAAAGAGGGAGATTATGGGACTACAAAGAGAAAGTCACTATGTATTATTTATTTATTTACTATTATTATTTTATTTATATATATATATATATATATATATATTTAATTTTTAGTTTGAAAGTCACTATTTATTAGAAGTATGGGTGCTAGGAAAAGATAGGATAGAGATGGTAGAAGTAAATATAAGGTTTTGTATAATGTAGGGACATAGTTGTTTATTTCAATTAACATCATTAAAAATGATTTAAGGATTTAAAAGTAAAATTAGTGAGTGGTGCAAGATATATGAATACCCACACACACACACATAGTTCAAAACTATAAAAAAAGCACAAGTATATTTCTTTTGATCTGCATCATTCATATGGTCACGTAAATAATTTTGTTGGCTTTTTTTGCATAATCTTAGAAGATAATTATTCTTTCATGCGACTTGGATTCAAGATATTTTAGATAGAGGCACTTTGAATGTTGAGATATGTCTTCAATTGTTTGATGCCCACGATTACTTAGTTAGTAGTCTCGTTGTTCTGATTAGTGAGTGTGGGTGTAATACCTTAATTAAAGAAAAGATAGGTCAATGTTAAACGTTGACCGAGTTCGACTGACATCGTTTTGGTTAGGACTGACATCTTTTGAGTTGTTAAAGGTGTTTCAATCATTTGAGAGTGTAAGGTGAGTTGTTAAGGGAGTCTCACTTTTTTTAGAGTGTGAGAAGAGTTGTTAGCCAGTGGTTAGTTGCTAATGATGTTTCACTCGTATATTGAGGATATTAAATCACACATGAGCTATACGATTGTTCGAGGTATTAGTTAAAACATGTTTGAATGGTATATTATGAGCCAAGGCATGAATAGATACAGATATGTGATTTGTATTGTTGAATGATGAAGTGATAAGTTTCGTGAACATATGGATGATCGGTGTTAAAGGCCTATATTCAGTGAGGTTTAGGTCTGTGACTCTAGAGTGGTTATATCGTATGCGAGCTTCTTATTTCTCAATAGTAGTTGGAAGAGTGAGGAGTCGAACTTGGTTCTCGGGGTTGAAATTTTTTGTTGAACAACTAGAAGGTGTGCTAGTGCAACTAGTACGATGACCACTGTGAAATTGATCGTACAAGTAGTTAAACAATATGTTAGAATGTACATCCATGAGTGAGTACCTCTTGGTATACTATTTCTTGTAACTATGAATGTAGGGTGATAAGCAGGGTCGAAAGAGTGGTGAAGTGTGAGTAGTGTTATACCCGTTTACCCTAGATGGTAAAGGTTTATAGTGGAATTCCTTAGAGTGGCGTGTATTAAGCAAGATCACCCTTTCTCGTCGGAAGTAGTGATACTAGTTAGTTATTAGTTGGGGCATGAGTAATGTACTTATGTGCTGCATGTGCACATGTGTTACATATTGCTCTAGTTAGGGAGCTCTGTGAGTGAAGAATTGTATCTAGATTGGAGTATAAATATGCATGACAAATAAGGTGATGTGCAGTAAGTGGTTAACAATGGTGAAATTTTGAATACAATGGACATGGTTGATCCAAGTTCATAAGTTACAAGTGTGACCTTATAGCCTTTGTTGATTAATGGTAGTTAGTGTACATAAAAGCTACTTACTTTATATGAAATATATTCACTTTGTAGTTGGACTACGATCACGGACCTAGGTTCTCAAGTTATTGTCTTTTAGCTGTTATTTATTGTATGTTACATCGATATTTTTGGGTGTTACACGGGATCGAGGGGCGGAGCCTCGTGAGGCACTTATGTAATTTCGTTTGATCTATATAAGAGTTTTATGAGAGTGCATTATATAAATTCTCTTAAAACGCTAGGCTCACTTTAATCAACATTTTGTATATGTATCTCCTTAATATAAAAATAGTTCTCTCCTCTACTCATGAGCGTAGCTAACATACCATTAGTGAATTACATAAATTATGTGTGTTCTTTTTCATATTCTTTTATAGTTTTTTTTCGATTATTATTTTATTTTTCAAAACATTAAACTTTGTGTACTGACTATAGTTAAAATCTTTCTCTCGTGAGAGGCCGGAGAAATGGCTGTAATTTAATTTAAAATTTATGATTAAGATTAGTGTTTTAAAAGAAACTAAATCCATTAACTAAATAGAGCTTTTTTTTTTATGTATTATTTTTAACTAATTATTATAAGCATTTTTTTTTCATATTTTAAAATAACTTGAAAGATACTTATAATTACTTCAAAATAATTTTTTTTATGAAATGATAGTTACGTATTGTTGCGTTAAATCAAATTTTCTTTTTTTTTTTTTTAAACATGAACAAAGCTAGTTTTCCATTTTAAAAATTAATCTCCAACTTATCTCTGAAAAAGGTTCGGCTTGAAAGCAGTTTGGACCGTCCAAGAATTTGCGGAACAAATGTTATTTGTAGGCCCAATAATCTATCACGTTAAATATGGACTCACATGCTTGGCCCAAATATTTGTTCATACACACAGCCCAATAACTAAAACCAATCATTTCAAGGTCATCAATAATCCAATTTTAGTCTTTAACCTTCAGAGAAATGGTCCTACGGAAATGGCTACCATGACGAACTTTAAATTTATATATATTTTTTCAAAATTCATTTAGTTTTTATTTTCATGAAAAACAATGAACAACTATACCTATATTTCATTTGATTTTTTTTTTTTTGGACAAATTTTAACTTTTTTTATAACTACCTTGAGAACCATAACTATCAATTTTTTAAAAATAATGATAAAATATATTTTGTAACATAATTAAATATTTTAATTAATGATTTACAAAAATCAAGTAAAAAAATAGGAAGAAGATTTTATTAAATTTAAAAACCCCTGCCTAAATTTTAGTTCTTCATTGCCTAATTATACACCTTCTCTCGTGACCCATACACGTCATATACTTAATGTGATTTGGTGTTATCGTACTTAAAAATAAAAAATGAGCGAGAGTAGTCATTTGATGAGCTGTTGAATTCTAAGTTGATCTCGTGTCATTGTTGAAGTTAGGGTTTATGATGAGCTTTAATTCTCATGGGATCTTTAATTTGCATAAAACAAAACATATATAATTATTTTGTGTATCCAAACTTTTAGTAAAATCCATTTCTTGTTACAAAAAGAATAAAATATTGTTACAAGAAAAATAAAAAAAAATGGTTAGGATGAACCGAAAAAAAGTGATTTTGAAAACCCCAGTTATAAAAAAAAAATGATTATCGATTCTAGCTCATTTTCCAAACTTCATATGGCTCACAAATACTCTTGACCATAATCGATATTCATTCTTACTATAATCTATTCCTCCATAGCTATTTTGTTTTCTATATATATAATTATTCTGTGTATCCAAACTTTTAGTAATAGTTTCTCCTATTTATTTTTTACCATAATAAATCAAACATAAATAATTATGCTTCTTTGTTCGAAACTCTGGTTCCTTGTAAATATTCTAATTGTTGTTGTCTCAAACCACCTCCAAACCTTTCCACCAATTTCCTCCCCATTTTATTTGAAAGAATATAATCCAAACAAAGGAAGCAAACTTTGGGCAAAGAAAATCAAGAAATCAAATCCAAAGAAACCCCCAAAAATTGGGCCAACTAATTAAACTAACCATCAATGAAATGTGGATGCATGAGCAACAATAATCATAATTTAATTTAGGGTGTGTGTGTTTCTTTTTTAAGAAAAGAGCAGAATAACAAGAGTAGGGAGATGAATGATAGTTAAAATATTAATTATTTATTTTGAAATTAATAATAGTAGTGGTTGAATAATTAATTTTTTATTTGACAATTAGTGTGAATAGTTGTTCAATGATATATTTAATATAAAATTTAATAAAATGATTTAATACAGAATTTCATAAAAAAAACATACATACATAGGTTTGGGGACAGAAACAGAGAAGTGATGAGTGGTGGCATGTGTGTGTCTGGTGCACGTGTGTGTTTGTTTTTGCTCTTTTTCCGCCGCTCTGCGTGGGGTTGGGTTGTTAGTTTTGGGTTTTCTAGGAGAATGTTCAAATGTTCATTGTGTCGGTAAATGTAAACAATAGATTGGTTTTTTTTTGGAACTTTCAAACTTACCTAAAACAATAAAAACAACAATAGCCTCTTCAATCACTACTACTTATTGGTCATAGTTAATAAAATAAAGAGTAAATTGTAAGAGTGTGTTTGAGAATGGATAATGAGAATGATTATTAATACATGACATGTTACGCTTGAGTTTAGGAGGGATACATCAATGAACCTAGTCTACATTTGAATTGTCTTGATGCACATTCTTGAACATCTCTACCATCATTACTTCAAAATTTTTCATTTTATCGTCTTGGGCTGATCTCTCTCTCCCTTTCTCTTGCACGTCTGATTTTCTTTCATTCTCAACGTGCGCTCTATCTCTCTTGACTTGTCGTCTATCTTTCTTCTCTTGTTATTTTCTTAGTTTTCCCATATCTTGTTTCTGTTACAGTTTCATCAATCTCTCGATTTGATATCCTACTAGATGAGAATGATGTGTTTTTCGACCGCTTTTTATTAGATAGCCAACTCATACCTTTGACCATATCATACCGTCACCCTAAAACGTTAGCACAATGTACTATAATACGATGGTTATAGTTGTCATTGCTTTATTGTACACTTTATGGCGATGATGATGGGGTGTCGTTGCACTATGGTACCCTATATGGCAACAGTGATTTTATACCATTGCCATATAGGGTGCAATGACCTGAGATGTTACTTGGACTCGGTCGGTTCTAACGGGAGTCCTAACCTCCATGGCTTGCCCCCCTTATAGGAGTGTTCACCTTCGACTGTGTCCTTAGGGATTGGCTTTGAACTCGGTCAATCATGGCCTCCACGGCTTGCCCACCTTGGGGGTGTTCACCTTCGACATAACTACTCGCCGTTATCGGTAGTTGTCACTTGGACTTGGTCGACTCTTAGGGGTGTCCTAACCTCCACCGCTTTCCCCCCTTAGGGGTGTTCGCGTTCGAAAGTCCCCTGGGGAATTGGCTTTGGACTCGATCAACCCTGACCTCCATGACTTATATATCCCACCTTAAGGGGGGTGTTCACTTTTAGCGTAACTCTTGGCCTTTATCGGCGGATCCAGTTGTCACTTGGACTTAATCGACTCTTAAGAGGAGTTCTAACCTCCACGACTTCCCCCCCCCCCCTTTTAAGAGCGTGTTCACCTTCGACCGTCTCCTTCGGGATTAGCTTTGGACTCGGTCAACCCCTGACCTCCATAGCTTGCCCTCTTAGGGGGTGTTCACCTTCGGCGTAACTCCTAGTCGTTGTCGGTGGATCCAATCGTCACTTTGTACTCGGTCGATTTCCAAAGGAGTCCGAACCTCCTCGACTTTCTCCTTATGGGGTGTTCGTCTTCTTTGGTCGACCTTTAAAAGGTCAAGGATGCAAATGCTAACCCTATGGAGTCAAGGCCTTCCTTGGCCAATCCTCGAGATGGGGGTCAGATTGACTTGACCAACCCTCAAGGGAGTCAACGCTTTCCCGGACCGTCCCTCTCGAGGAGGTGGAGGGGAGTTTGACCTTGTTCGAGTATTCTGAAAAATATTCCCCTGTGACATTAGCAAATCACAAATTCATAAATTAAATGTATATTACATCAGTCAAACTTCGATTCACAACTCTAATTAAGCTTTCCATTTTCATGCTAGATTGTAGAGCCTAATTAGAACACTCAGCGTCAAGCTGGTTGTAAGTCAAATACACCTACATGTAAATTGACTTATCATTGTCCCTGAAAAGTTACTAACAAATTAGCAGTATAATTTGAAATTAAAAGATTTTAGAGTAAATTATAAATTTTGTCTCAATAGATTGAATAAAATTAATCTTTCATTCTTATGGTTTAAAATTCTAAACTTTAATTTCTATGATCTAGAAAAATTTAGAATTTAATTCCTATAATAATTTAAAAAAATTATAATTTATTCATCAAGGATAAAATATAACAAATAGTATACGTCATTCATAATTGTTTAGTAATAATAGTGTGAGATATGTAATTGAGTGAACAAAAAAAAATAATTCATACATCAAAATTACGTTTGCGTACTTAATTCGTCTACAATTTACGAATAACATAGACTATCTTTTAGGTTTTATCGAATTATAAGGGTTAAATTATTTTTTTCTTTCAAACGGTAAGTACTAAATTATATATTTCTTCAGATCATAGAGATTAAAGTTTATATTTCTAAATCATAAAGATTAAACTTTAATTTTCTTTAAACCATTGAAACCAGTATTTTATTTTGAACATTTTACTATATTTACAATATTTTAAAAAATAACCTAAAATACCAATAAATTTGATAAAATTTGACACGTATAACACATTTTCTTGTATACCTAAAGCGAACTAAAAAAATAATAATGAATATTTAAATCAGTAAATAATCAAAGATATTAAAAAAAAAAAAAAATCATCTTTCGTTGGTCGACAAAAGAAAAATAAAAACATAATTAAAAGAGATTGATGGAGATATGGGAAGCATGAATTAGTTTTATCATTTTTTATAATCATAAAAAGTGGAAAAAAAAACAGCTTTTATTATAGTTTTATTTTAATGGTGGGTAATATATTATCCATCGGAGGGGCGTTGGAAAGCTACTTTGTTCACACTTAGGCAACACGAGATAGTCAATAAAAACAATGGTTAAATACGTATTTAATTAATATAAACTATTCAATTCATCCAATTATTTATACAATAACTTACTATTCACAAAAAATAGCTTTCAAATATTTGTTTTTGTTCATAAAATTTCGTTAAAATTCACATACTTAAGAGAAAATAAAACTTTACGTAAACAATTTGAATTCATACAAGTTAAAGTTGCTTGATTTATTATTTTTTTTTTTTTCATTTTTGAAATTTAAGCATCACTAAGAGTTTCATACTTTATGAAGAAAGTAGATGAATTTTGCCTAAATTTCAAAAATCAAAGCAAACTTTTGAAAGTCATCAAAGTAAAAGATATAAATATAAACTTTTGAATCATTTTTGATAACTATGTTTTTTTCGATCATTAAGTCAATTTAAAATGGTTAAAATAGTTTTTCTTTGGTTTTCAAATGATAATCCAATACTATGATTTCCTTTTTTAAAAAAAAATAAATAATTTATTAAAGAAATTTCACCAAAATTTTGTACAATTATGATGATACATGATTTGAATATAGAAAAAAAAAATGAAAATACATATATTTATTTAAGTTATCTGGTAAATTTTTTCCTAAATATAAGAAGACCAAAACGTTGAATGAAATCTTGCAAAAGTCATAAATAGAAAATGATAAAATAGAGGGAAAAAAATAAAGATAAAATAGTAATCTATCTTTCTGAAAAAAATGAATAATAATAAAAGAATAGTATTTAATATATATATATATATATATTTATTTATTTAAAATCATAACCACAAACACAAAGCCTTCCAAAGGGAGTCTAAAGTAAGAGTCGTCTTTTTTTCTTTTTTTTTTTTTTTTTGAAAATAGTAATCTTTAGAATTAAATACGTATTAATTCAATTGATTTTTTTTTTTGACCGGTAATTCAATTGCTATTACTGTAATTATAAGTGGTAAATGTTTTTCCTCAGGCTAATTAAGCAATTATTATTAACAAACGAGACGATATTTTTATAAACAATTTTAACTTGATCAACGTGTCAAATTTTTATTCACAGAAATTCAAGAGTCCACGCCTAGTAGATTACGTATACACATTCGTAATCAAATCCAAATAATAATAATAATCATAAAGCTATTTATATTTAAAAAAAAAAAAAAATTCATGAATAATTAGAAAGGAAGCAAAAAATATTTATGTCGAAAATAAGGAAATATTCAAACATACCAAATTGATTCAATCACAATAAAGTTTAAAATATTTGCTATGGTATAATATATTTTTTAAATTTGTCCTAACAATGGTAATTATTGTCTGAATCTATATCCAAAACAAATTTCATAAAATAAAAGAGGAAAAAAAAAAAAAAAAACAAACCCAAAAAGTATTTTCTCCGAAATTTCCTCTTTCCATACTACGTAAAAGGTAATAATAATAAATACCATCTCTTTTCCTTATAGAATTTTGTTTGATTTTTTTTTTTTCTAACTTTATCTAATTTTAGTAAATAAAAATATGGAAGAAAAAAAAAATAGAATTAATCTCTATAATAAAACTGAAATCAAAATAAAATCAAACCACCAGCTCAATAAAAATTGCAAACATGATTTCAAAATAAAATTAAAAAATGTGTTTATTTTTAGTTCTTTAAAAAAGTTTTTTTTTTTTTTTTTAAATAAGGCAGTGGATTTAATAATGTTAAGAAAAAGAACAAAAAGCCAATTCTTGCTACTTTATTTTCATGAGGTAATAAAAAAAAGAAAGAAATTATAGTGGGGGAGAGTTTTGGTGTATATATAAACAAACACTCAGTTTGATTTCATTCTCAAACCTCTATCTTTCTATCTTTCTATCTTTCCCTTAATTTAAAAAGCTCAAGTTAGAGAGAGAGAGAAAGAATCAAGGAGTTGAAAAATGGAAGAGACAAAATCAAGATTCAATAGGATTTGTGTTTTTTGTGGAAGCAGTTCTGGGAAGAAGCCTTCCTACCAATCAGCTGCTGTTGAACTTGGCCAAGAACTGGTACTTCTCTTTTTCCTCTCTAATTTTATTAATTTTCTTGCATGTTCATCTTTTGTGTTTATATGCTTTTTTTTCTTCATGGGTTTCTTTTTTTTTTCAAAACCCATTTGAAAAAATTCCTTCTTTTTGGCCGAGGATAAGTAATTTTCCCCCTTTCCCAACTATTGTTTATTGACTTTTGAAGCCAAATTAAACCATTTTGACCCAAAAAAAAAACTATCTTTTATTTGATATTCCTTTTTCCATAATCTCCTTGGCTATCCAAAAAGTGTTCTTTGATTTTTTTTTTTTTTTTTTTTTTTTGGTTTTGGATTCAAGAAGTGATTATTTTGAGAGATTAGACTAGAGAAATTGTAGTTATAGCTTGTGATTATATAAGTTCATTTTTTGTCTTGAGGATATATGAAGAGAAAAAGTCAATTTGAGGCTTCTTGAATGATCTAAACAAGTTTTAATTTATCAAATTTTGAAGCTTTCTTTTTTTGGTTAAATTGACATACAATTAAATTATTTGAGTTTGATTGGCTATTTAGCAAGATTTACAAGTACTTTGTCCTTAGTCAAAGTGAAGTGATGTCTACTTGTAGCCTATTTTCAAAATTATAATTAAATTGACTGAATTTTATAAGCTTTAAGTTTTTAATTTGATGGATAATTTTAGACCTTTTCTCTTTTCTTTTTTTTGAAAATTGAAATATTTATATAAATATATTCAACTAAGAAACCTAACGTGCTTGCTTGATATGATGACATTTCTAATGGGTGTGGTTTTTGTTTATACTTTGCCACTTTCTCACACTCTTCTATGCCACCATTTAAAAATCTAAACTTTTTTTTTTAATTTTTTTCCAATTTTAATATCTTGATTGATGAGTCAACTGTGCCACGTGTCAATTAAAATGTTTTTGAATCTTTGAGTGTGTTTTTTATTTATTATTTATTATTATTTTTTGGTTGAAGGTGGAAAGAAGAATTGATCTTGTTTATGGAGGTGGGAGCGTGGGATTGATGGGTCTAGTTTCTCAGGCTGTTCATGATGGCGGCCGCCATGTTCTAGGGTTTGTTTCTCTCTCTCTCTCTCTGTTTTTGAATTTCTTCTTAATTTCATCCACTAATTACAACACATCATTGATGACGATTATCATCATTAAACTTTACTTTCTTTTTCCTTTTTCGGGGTACTTTGCTTTTCATACAATTTTTTATTCATATTAGTGTTGGATTTAACTAATTTTTACATGTTCATCATTTTTATGACCTACGAATATTAGAATATCCATATTCAATATTATCAAATAAATTTATAGAAAAAATACTCTTTTAAGGACATGTTTTTAGTGGTGAAAACTAATGAAAGATAAGCAAATAGATCTCTTTTACCGTTTGATTCGTAGGGTTGTGATTCTCCCCATTACTAATTTACTATTTGATTCGAAGAGTTTGTCGCTTTCCCGATTCTTCCTTTTCTTTTCTTTCCCTTCCTTTCCCATGCGACCTTAAATTCTTCGAGGTTTTTAGACCATTAGATCATATGTGGGGATACAATAATATTTCACATTTTTATTCTATTGTTTTTTTATTAAGATATGTTTGGCTACGAAGAATGAAAGAGATAAAGAGAGGGAAACCAGAGTAAATTAGGAATTGATGGCGGTCAGATGGTAGTAAATGGATCTCTTTCTTTCTCATCCATTTCTACCACACTAAATATGTGTATTAGTTTTTTTTTTTTTTTGAGATAGATATTCACACAGTAGTACACGAGAGAAATTAACAAATTTTGATTCTATCAATTACTTCTCATGCAAACTTAATTAGATATAGTTTTTTGAAGTTCAGAAAAATATATAATCCAACCAATATATAAACTATATATTAACTTGTCACTGACCATTGTAATTTCGATATGTTTGAATGCTTCATCTCAAACATAGTTGAATTAATAACGCTCGTTAATAAAAACTTTAACCCCTAGGCTTTGAGTTAGGTTTCAAAAGACAGTGCAACAAAATCATTTGAACAAGTAGAATTTGTAATAAGTGTCTCCATTTTGTATCTATAGTGATTATTAATGTGGCAAAGAATGGTCAAAAGTTTTTTTTTTTTTTTTTTTTTTCCAGACAAATTAATTTTATAGCCAAGTTCTTGTCTGAATAAAGATGGAAGTACTTTTTAAGAATCCTACTCCCAAAGCCAAACATTTCGGGATCGAATGTTGGGACTTTGCATTTATGTTGTCCCCTCCATTTTTGTAGGGTGACATCAAGCTCATGTTTTGAATTCTTCTTTTCTTTTTTTTTTTTGTGGAAATTCATGTTTTGTTTTTTAATTTAAATTTCTTAGGTGGAATATTGGAAGCCGACATTATTATTTATTATTATTTGTAAAATAGTGAGGAAATTATGGCTTTTGAGCTTTCTTATTTTCGCAAGTCAATTTAACATTACTGGAAAGTCATAAAGTGATTGTATTAATTAATTACGTTGTTAATCTTTGTGTGTTTTTTTCTGTTTTGTCTTGTTTTGATTTGCAGAATAATTCCTAGAACTCTTATGCCTGTTGAGGTACACATAAACTAAAGCTTACATTTTTGGCATTTTTCCTTTGCTCTTTGTTAATGCTTTGTTCTATAACTTGTTTATTTAAATTTGAATATGTTTAGATAACTGGCGGGACTGTTGGAGAAGTTAAACCGGTGTCGGATATGCACCAAAGGAAGGCCGAGATGGCTCGACAAGCCGACGCATTCATCGCCTTACCAGGTATATTACCTAGTCATTGACTCATTTACATTGCGTTTCGTCGGCTTTGAGGGATCGATATCGGTAAGTTTATCGTCTTTTTTAATGAATCATAGGAGGATATGGGACCCTTGAAGAGCTCCTTGAGGTTATTACATGGGCACAACTTGGAATTCATCGCAAGCCAGTGAGTACTTCGAAAAATTTTCACTTTTGTAGATTATTTTAATATCCCATTTATGTGTGAACATAATTAATTTTGTCGTCCAAGCCACATTAAAATTCTCGAATATTCACTAAGAATGTGTACATGTTGTTGAAACATTTGGTCTCATCTCTAGACGACATGTCGTGTTGACGGCATAATGATATAAAAAAATTTCTCTTTTGTCTGTTTGAAAGTTGTTGAAATCATAATAACCCTTTCACATGACAACCATGTTCTAGTTTTGACCATTTTATTTTATAATTCCATGATTATTAACCTTATGATTTCCCATGTCTTTTGGAGAACACACCAAAAAAGATCCCATTTTTCAATACCCTTTTGCTTAACAAACGAGGAATTAAAGAATCCCACCACCTCCATTCCAATGCATAAAAGGACAAAACTTTGACCAGGATAAACTATAATCGTCGAGTCGAGTCGGATCCGTTCTGTTGAGATGCAAACAAAGTATTCCGATCATGAGTGTAACAGTGATAACAACTATTTTCATTCATATGGAGCCTTTTAGGTGAAACAAAAAACAAAATAATGAGGGTGTATGGCTAGAGTGAACAATATCATATCAATGTAGAGATTCGAGTAAGGTTGTCATTTTTATCCATAAATATCAAAGTCATGTCCCAAATATAATCATGTCGGTAGAACACCCGGGTGTAAAACTTAAGACGTTTGGAGCCTAGAGATGACTAGCGGTGTATTCTCGGGTAAAGAGAAGTTAGTCAGGTATATATAGTTGTTGCTGAAAAATCCAAACTATCAAATCTGCAATGTACTCTAAAAAAAGAGGAGTTGGTTTGAATATCAATATCATCTTAAGATTCGGGTAGGTTATCATTTTTATCAAGGTCTAATCAAGGAGTTTTATATAGAATAAACGGGTCAACGCTCAAACCGAATTCTGAGTATGTACATTGGGAAAGAATTTGCAAAGTTCCCCAATCACAACACAATTATTATTAATTAGAGGAGATGAGATCTTAAATTAGAAAAAAAAAAAAAAAACTCTTTGATTAATTAAGTACACAATTAATTACATAAAATGATTTAAATTAAAATTTGCAGGTGGGGCTTTTGAATGTGGATGGATATTACAATTCGTTGCTGAGTTTCATAGATAAAGCAGTTGATGAAGGCTTTGTTTCGCCAATTGCACGTCGAATTATTGTGTCTGCTCCAACGGCCAAGCTTTTGGTCAGACAACTTGAGGTATTTCAATTAATATTATTATTATTATTATTATTATTATTATTATTTAATTCTAATTGCCTTTTAATTAACTTTTTAAGGGCAGTGTGTCTTTAATTAAAAGCCATTAGTTAAGGGTAGGGTGCCCTCTTAACAGTTTCCCATTTCTACGGAAAGGGGCAGTGTCCCACTTGTTTGATTGATAATAATAAAATGAATTAATTGAGTTAGGTGTTATTTGAGGGGGTTTAGGCTTTAATTATATTCTAATTACACGAGCTGCACAAAAATTTAATTAATTAGAAATTGGTCCCTGAAGAATGGTGAATTTATAAAAGGGGATTTTGAGGCCTTTTTGGTAATTACGACAGGAATACGTACCGGAGTACGATGAGATAACGTCAGAGTTGGTGTGGGAAGACGTGGACAGGAGAAGTTACGTTGCCGAATCAGAGATTGCCACGTAGTGCATGTAGCCATGGTCAAAGTCTCTGATGGAGAAAAGGGGGTGTTTTGTCGTTACTTGGTATATAGTATTTTTATATATAAATATTCTAATATTATAAAATATTTAAGAGCAAAGCATGTGTTATTTGCATAGGGCAGCAACATCCAAACAATAGAAACTCTCTTTTCTTTTTCTTTTTCTTTTTTTTTTATTTATTTAAAAGTTTAGGTTTTAAAGTTTTTATTTTTGTTGGCATTTTGGCCATTTATGTATACGTGTTGGAATTAAAAAGAAAAAGAAATTGGTAAAAGAAAGGCTTTATTTTCTTCTTTTTCTTCTCTATTCACTGCATCAAGAATTTAAAGTTATTTTTGGAATATATAATAACATAATTATGGTATAAAAATAATAACTTTCTACTTATTTTGAGCTGGCAAAAGTTGTAAAAGAAGCCTACCGAATTACTTGGGTTTTTTTTTTTTTGAAAAATTCACATGTTTTTGTTTATTTAAAAAAAAAAAAAAAAAATATATATATATATATATATATATAAATAGATTAATTAATTAATCAACCTCCAAACCGTTATAGCAGAGACAAGAAGTGAGCTTGACTAAGCCGCCGCTAATGTGATAAGCAACTCTCGAAAATGAGCAAAATTAATATTATCAAACAAATGAATCTGTTCACATGGTCTTAATTACTATTTAATTAGATAAAGTAACATGATTATATTATATTGATAGGAATTATAACCCAACTAGGATCTTCCCTAGATTTAGAACGTATACTCTTATAATTATGTTTTTTTTGTATCATTTCATCTAGATGAAAATGCTTGTTATACTTATATATTGATCAAGATCTTTATTTTATCTAATTAACGTGGAATAATTTAAGCCTTGTTTGATAATCATTTTGTTTTTTGTTTTTTGTTTTTGAAATTTTAGCTCATAATTGTTACTCTAATACATAATTTTTATGACTTCGATGTTTACATCTAACTTGAGATTTTAAAACAAATCAAAATTTAAAAGTTAAAAAATAGCTTCAAAATACTTGTTTTTGTTTATGAAATTCGGCTACAACTCATATACTTACTTAAAATAGAAGACGAGACATATATAGAAAATATAAGTGAATATAAATTTAAATTTTATAAATAAAAAGTAAAATTATCAAATGGGACTTTGAAATTTTAATTATCGTGTAATGTAATTTCTTCTACGAAGAAGGAATGACTTCAAAATTTTCTTGAATGAATATCTTATATTAAAAGGATGAAAAAAAAAACTTTGGTAATATAGAGATAGTAATTTAGAATTTTGAGGGAGCTCTCGAGCCCAAATCTTCAACCAACTGCGTCACCCTCCCCAAACATAAATAAATAAGTTTTGTTACTGTTATTAAGAAAATAGCAAAATTAGAACAAAAGAACTAATACCAACAATGAAATCCTCACAATACCTTGTTAAAAGACATTTCCCTCCGCAAAACCTTCCTCTCAGTGTAGAGAGTCGTCGAAGTATTTATAAGATAAAATAAATTACACGTCTCATTATCAATTGATTTTATAATATGGTATCAAGAATTATTAAACTCAAATTAGTATTTGATACTGTCAAAAGACGAGGCATGTTGAAAATTTTATTATCTCGCAGTAGATGCCCACATTTTTATAAAACTTAACGAGTGACCATATTTATAAAGAATGAAGAATTCAAATTTCACATCCGTTATTTATTTATTTTTTATTTTTTTTTTTGAAATAATACATTACAATATTGAAATTTTTTGCATATAACAAATATTATATTATTCCTAGCATATTATTAGAAATATTTTATGTAATAAAAAAATATTTCAAATTTAATTTGGTTGAAAGTCTATTAATTTAAAGTTTAAATTGATGGAAATCTATTAAAAAAAAAACTAATTAATGGAAACATATTTAAAAAAACTACCACTTATCAAAAACTCATTATTTATTAATTGGAAAGAAATGTATGACTATCTATATTTTCTTATTAGATATAATCAAAATAATCTTGCAGTTTTAAGGTGCCACTAAAATCTACTCTATTGATAATATGATTTAATAAATAAATAAATAAATAAATAAATAAATATATATATATATATATATATAAAAGATGTATTTTTCTATTTATAATACTTAAAAGGAATTAAAGGAAATTTTGACTTTGAAGCAATGAATGGTAGGTGTGGGCATGTGAGGCACATGTTTAATCATTAATGTCCTAATAAATTAAATTGGTATATTACTTTGTATTAATTCCATGATAGATTGTGTGTTAAGCAATCAAACCAAATATCAACTTGTCTTAAGTCCTTTCTCTCTTAGTTTAGAGCGAAGACTCATAAAAAGAATAAACAACCATAGTTTAATAAAACATTAATGTATTTTTATGATTAGAGAGTCAATAAACCAAATGTCTTATGTTATAATTAATTTTTATTTGTTTGAATAATTTAGTTAAATTTATCTCTGTCTCAACTATTTTTAGATGATAATTAAACTATTTCATTTTACAATATTTGATTATGAAAACAATTTATGAATATATAACTAGGGTAAATTATAAATT
>JBBMEG010000018.1:12835270-12904558 GCA_037832605.1 Cyclanthera cordifolia
AACATTTTCTTAATATGTAATGAATGACTTTCATTTTCGTTATTAATGTTTTAGAATTTTCTTCAGCGTTGAATTCTATTTGCGTTTTTTCGATTTTGAAGTTATATTTCCTATTAAAAAATCGAAGAACAAACAAAAAAAAGCAATTAAAAAAAAAACACCTAAGGTGACAGAAGATTTTTGTCGCCGAAGACACCTAAGGCGACGGAACCATACTTCGTCACCTTAGAGATATTAAAAAGGCGACGGAAACCCTCTGTCGCCTTAGAGACCTAAGGCGACGAAAACACTCTGTCACCTTAGACACCTAAGGCGACGCACTCATCTTCCGTCGCCGATGGTGACCAAAATGACAACGCAACACTTTGTGTGTCGTTATAGGCAAAGGCGACATAATTCAAGCCACGGATGCTGGCGACGAAGCTTTTGCGTCGTCATAGGCAAAGACGGCGGAGAGTTCCATCGCCTTAGGTGTCGATTCTTGTAGTGTAGGGCACGATGAGACCCGAGCCATCACGACAATGTCAAGGCTCAATATGGAGTTTTGACGAGCGGCTCTGAAGTTAAGTCAGTATAAAGCTAAGATGTAAGGTTGCCAAGTTTGGTGTCAATTGGACACGCGACGGACACTCCATCTGCGTATATAATTCCTCGTCAAAAAGACATGCATTGGTGAAAGACTGAAAATGGTCTAAAATGTACTATAGGGGAGGCATGGTGTGAGCTCTCTACCACCCTTGAGTCCTGTGAACTAAGTGAGCTACCCTATGACACATGCATGTGTCCTGGCGTGGGGGAGCGCTTACAAGACGAGTGTATTAGGCGGCTTCCTTAGAGAATGGAAATTTTGGGATAGTGTCGAACAACACGAGTGTATATTCGACATTGCGCCAATGTGATAGAGGTTGGGACTTATATCAAGTGGCGACCCGCCACCTCATATTGGATATTTCCGCTGGGTGTTCAGTGAAACATAGTCGAGGCATGGTGAACCTCGCTTAATGACCCGACGAGCCACAAAGTATAGCGATCCGAGCTTGAGGCTTGAGTTCTCTTCTAAGGCTGGTTAAGATGAGCGTGAGATCATGGCACCGCAAGAGTCAAAGAGTGAGATTATGACATTGAGCTCCCTATTGCGATGATCTGGTTGTTTAGTTCTGTTGTCTATCGTATTGAATGACTTAGAATGCTTTTTTTATTTAACTAAGTATTTCTAATAACTCACCTCTAATTTCTTTGAAACTATGTTTCAAATACTAGGTTGTACTATGATGAATGAGCTGAGGAGGTTGAGAGTTCCATGGGCTTGGCTCACTAATTGAGTCACATCTCTTTATTTCGCATTTTACTCTCTTAGTTTTTTATATCCGTTTTTAATAAATGAATTAAGAAAGGAGCGTGAGCTTACTGTTAATTTTATGTTATTTTAGACCTAGTTGATTTCTAAGTATGTTTAATTATTTATTGAATATTTCCATGAATAAAGTTACTTGATGTTCCATGTTTTAAAATTATTTGTATTTTTTACAAATTTTATGGCCACGCATAGGTTTAGGCTTGTTTCAAGTCTGGCCTTTACAATGAGGATAAAAAAAAAATTCTCGCGAGTTAAAAATGGATAACGACAGAGAATGCATTCTCTATTTTTTTTTTTTTTTTTTTTGTATGCATTTATATGCATAAAAGCATTATGAGTGTTTAAACATGGAATAATTCCCTACATAAACCCGATGTTCGTAAAGTCCTCACAAGGAATCTCACCTTACACTCACCTTTAGGATTGATATCCTTTTTATTCCAAATAACATACTAGAAGTCTAAAATGATTAAAGTTGAATTTAGTAGTTATGAAGAAGATGAATGTACTAAAACAAAATTGTATGTAGGAAATGGTAGAAAGACCAAAAGATAAGAAAACAGATGGATATAGATGAGTATTCACTGTAAAATGTAAATGCATATGGTAGTATTAATCGGTATAAAGTCAACTTGTTGTGAAAGACTTTACTCAAACCTGCGATATTAACTACCAAGATAGGTTTTCCCTTGTTGCAAAAATAAATTTGATTCGAGTACTTATGTTTGTTGTTTTTAACTCAGAATAGCCTCTATATCAACTAGATGTGAAAAATACATACATATTCCAATCGTGATATTGAAGAAGAAGTATTTATGGATCTACCACCTAGCTAGATTCAAAGTAAAACTTGGAATGAACAAAGTTTACAAGCTAAAGAATGCCTTCCAAGACCTTTAACAATTTCCAAGGGTCTGTTTGAACGATTCGAGAAAGTAGGTCAAGAGTTATGGATTCTCTCAAAGTCAAGCATATCATACTGTCTTCTAAAAGTATACATATATTAACAAGTTGTTCTAATGGTATATGTGGATGATATAATCCTTACAGACAATGATGTAATTGGAATCAACGAATTGAAGAAGAAACTATTTTGAGTTTCAAATAAAAAAATTTAGGAACGCTGAAATACTTCATAGGAATAAAATTTGTTAAGTCTAAATATGATATTCTTGTTCAACAAAGAAAAAATATTCTTGATCTACTCAAAGAGACATGATTAATAGGGTTTAGAATAGTCGAGACCCCTATTGAATCAAACCTAAAACTAGAAGCAGCAATTGAGGAAGGGATGATAAGGAACATTACCAAAGTTACTTAAAAAGAACCCTAGCTAGGAAAAGACATTATTTTGGAAACATGAGAATTTTGAAATTGAAATTTACATTGACATTGACATTGATGGGGAGGGAAGTACTATAGATCGAAGACGACCTAGATCAAGTTATTGTTTCTTTGTTGGAGGAAATCATGTTGCATGGAGAAGTAAAAAATATAGTGTATATAATAGCTAAAAGCAGTGCTGAAGCTAGACGTAAAGCTTTAGCCCATGACATATGTGGTGTTATATGGATACATAAAAGTTTTCTAGAGGAGCTATCTATCACACAAGCAACATTTTTTTTAGTTTATTGTTAACAATCTATCTTTATTGCAATAAACCAGTCATTATTCTAAACATAACCAAACATATCTTGAAATCGACATTCATTTTATTAAGGGTAAAAATTTGATATTTGAGTAATTTGCATTTCATACTTACGACAGAACAAACAACTAATAATTTAGTTAAATGGGCTTTTTAAATTACAATTTGACAAATTTATTGACACGTTGTCTTTGACATACATCTTTGCACCATTTTGAAAGAAGTGTTGAATTATTGGATTTTATTTTATTCAATATTTAGTTTTATTTCTTTTGTAAATCATTTTTTATTGTAAATTTACATTCTTTAAAAAGTATGATTTCTCCTTAAACACGAGTATTATAATATTATTTTCATCGATTATTAAAATAATAATTTAATTCGATTCTTTCCAAAATCGAGAGTTATTCTAAAGAAGAAAATTTTAGAAGTCTACATCTTTAAAAACCAAAACAAAAAATAACCTTAAGCCTAGCTTATTGATTAAAACATACATTATTAGAAAGGGGAAGAATCAAAATCCCAATATTTTTTATTTTTGAGAAGAATCCAATCTCAAAATTTTTACATTAATATGGTTGGAGCTCACAATAAGAAAATATGAATAAATAATAATAATAATTTAAAATGCTCTAAGAAGGATATTTTTCACAAAATTAAAAAAAAAACAAATAAATCTATTTTCTGCATCATAAACATACATACAAAGTACCAAATAAGGAAAAAATGCTTATCCATCCAACTCACCAATTTGTATCAGTACATTTATATTACAATTATCGTTATTATTTTTAAATTCAACAAAATTTACCTTAGATTTTGTATCACTAAAATGCACCAAATAATCAAGTGAATAAGATATTCTAACAATGTAACCCCAAAAAAAAAAAAATCACAAGCTTCATATTAGAGGGTTTGATCCCTCATCCCCATATAGTTTAATTCAGCCATTAATTAGTACACTATAAACAAACAAAATTGTCAAATTTACTTTTAAGTTGTAACACTACTAATCCATTTAGACAGAGAAAACATGATCATGAATATTCAATATTGTTTTCAATTAATGAAGTGATGTCCTCAAATCTCCATGGATGAGGATAAACCAGCAGGCAAATTATTTGAAGAAGATGATGAACAACACGAATCCGACAATAATGGAGAAATTACAAACTTCTCAGAAATTAGAGAAGAAGAAGCCGCCATTGCAAGAGTAACCAACAAATCCACAAAAGCTGCAAAAATAAATCCATGGTTATTTTTTTCATTAACTCTCAAATACCAACTCAACAGCTCTTCCAAACTCTCCCAATCCTTCATCCCATACGCCTCCACCATCTCCTCCATCGATTTCCTAAAATCCCAATACGGCTCATCTGAATCCACCGCTAATACCGTCGTCCCATCTTTCAACGCCGCCCGCACGGCGGCTCTGTCGTCGTCTTCTTTCATTATCGACCTTGATTTCCCGGCGGGCTCGAAGAGCAGCCTGTCTGACCTGAGCCCTTTGATCATTCTCTCTACTGGGTCGTCGCGGGTGAAATCTGACGCCGTCGACAGGCTGCTGGCCGAGGACTCGGAGGAGAGTGTGAAGAAGCTGCAGACGGAGGACTCGGCGACGGCGTTGGTCCGGAAAGAGAGGGTTCTTGGATGCTGACATGACGGCCAGGGCCATGTCGACTTGCCGTCTGATGAGGATTTAAAGAAGAGAGATGGAAGCTTCTTCAGTATCATGTTCTTCTTCTTTTTGTTCATTAACATTGGTCTCTGAAACTGATTTTGGGTGTTGGGATGACTTTTAAATTTGTTTTGGAGGGTCAAAATTTGAGCTTTCTGTGTGGGCATTAATGGCGGATCAGTGAGTGGGAGATTTTTGAGGAGGTAGATATATGGAGAGTGGAGGGGAAGGTGAGAACTATAAAGAAGGTTAAATATTTATCAGTACATTATAAGTAAATGTAAAACAAACAAATTCTTTTCCTTTTTTGTGTGTTTTTGTTTCTTTCTTTTACAACAAAATAGCATTAAGGCATCATTATAGTTTTTTGTTGGCTATATTAATATAAAAATTAAATAAAAAAATAAAAACCAATGAATTATGTTTGGTTATAATTGAAAGAATAAAAGAGGGGAAAATGATAGTAAATTAGTGATTGATAAAATGGTAAAGTTAAACGATCAGAAATGATCTCTTCCCACCATATCAACATGTCTATATGTTTAGGGTCAAACATGCCCTAAATTTTGAAAAACTTTAGAAATACAATAATTAAAAAAAAAATAAAAATAAACTATGCTATCAACTCAATTGATTGAAAACTAAAATTGAATGTAACTACATGGAGGATATTATTGCTAAACATGAAACCAACTCATCACCAGCTATTCAGTGTCCAATTTTCTGCTATATAAAAAAAATTTCCAAAATTTCTTTACGCATGGTATTTTTTTTTTTTTTTTTTTTGCTATACATGAAAAAATCTCTTAAAAAATACCTTTTGTCATTAATTTGAATGAAAACTATAAATGAAAAGTATATATGTGTTTGTTTCAAATTTTTATGAAAATATTATAAATGAGATTTTATAATCACGCTCATTAAATCATCTCATCCCAAACGAATTATTACTATAATTCTTTTTTCAAAACCATTCAAAATTAGCAATTATTTTTAATCACTCTAAATAATCATTTCTACTCTTTATCATCCAAACTGCCTTTAGTTTTTAATTTAAAAGATATCCTTAAACTTAAAAAAGTTTTATAAATATCATTGGTTCTAAAAAAGTATATGACCGTTATATTTTTGATGAAACAGGCTAAAATTGTGTTTGAAAAGTAAATGTCATTAACCTTTTTAAAAAATAAATAATATTTTCTTACTTGAAAATTATTCTTTTTGTTACTCTCTTTCGATATTTTCTCCTCCCTCAAAATTAAGGAGAAAAAACATATATTATTAACATTTAAAAATATCGATGCAACCATTTGATCAAATAAATTCTATGAATTCAAATTTTATAATCATAATCATTACTAGTAACTCTTCAAAGATGAACTAAAAAAAAAAAAAAGTCTCACAACTTGTGTCTTCTAAAACATAACCCAAATGTTTGGATTAAATGTTAAGTATTTCGAAGGATAAAAATAAATTCTTGATGATTCTCCTATTATTTTATTATTGTTTAATTATACTTGTATCATAATAAAATTGAAAGTTTTTTTCGCAGATTTGTGATTTATTTAATATGCAAGTAAGAGACCAACAATGATAGACATTACATCGAAGATATACCTCGAAATCTCGTTTGCCACCATTAAATACAAATGTAAACACATTGGCCAGATAAATTTGTTATTAATAAAATAGTAAAAAAAGAAATTAATGGTCAAAGTTAGCTAGCATAGTGTCACAGTCGCACTTCAGAGACAGTGGAATGACTAGTGTGCGACACTTGCTCTAACTTGCAAGCAAGCCAGCCGAACCAAAATGATAAAGCGGGTGGCACAATAGATGCAACCCTCTATCACAGGTGTAGTGAAAAAAATTAAAAAAAAGGGAGAAAATAGAGTTTTAGAATTACTTTTGTCTTTAAAGTTATATGACACATACAATAAGGGTCGACATATCAACGATTACATTTATCATATAATAACTTGGTAGGAAGGAAGCTTCAAGAAGTTATAATCCCCTACAGTACATTTTGGCACACAATTGATGTGACACTCTTGCATATGAAAATGACGAGGAGTCAACACTTAGAATAATACGAAGAAAACTATCCTAACATGAAATAATGACAAAATAGCATAATGAAACGGGGTTGAACTGACATGCGACCATTAATAGCTTAAAAACGTAAAAGATAAAGTGGAACGAAAATAAATATGCATCCATTACACTACTTGCTAAATTTGATATCATACTACACATTAATTAACTTTATGCTTTTCCTTAATCCTCCCTACTCAAACTCACATGATCACTTCATCATAGTCGAAGAAGTAGCTGACTTTTCATTATGATATTTTTTTAATCAAACTTTCTCTTATTAAACACAATTTTCTATTATATGTGTTTTTTTTCACAAAAAAATAAAAAAATGAAAGACAATAATGGAGAAATTTACAGTCCTAGTCTGAGATCAAGAAACCCTTTGTCAAACATGAGTTTTACTGTAAAAGAGACGAATAATATTAATTAAACTTGACTTGTAAAATAGGATAAATCTTGAACAATTGAGATAAATCATTAACATACAACATGAATTCAAGTTCGAATCATAAAAATAAGACGTGCTTAATCTAATTATGATAAACAAACAATTAGTACTTTTGATCAGTAGTATAATATCAACAACATTTAAATTTACACAAAAAATTATATTTATTGGCATTAAAATATATATAATATATATAAATGAATGAAGTATTAAAGTTATATACATTTAATCATAAAAATGAATGAAGAGAGCAACATTTAGCAAATGAACTCGTGTGGATAAAGTGGGGGTAAAACTAAATAATTAACTCTTACTTGATGGTCTGTCTTTACAAAACTTACCATTTTTTTTAGTACAAATCCTTTTATTTATAAGGTTAATAAGAGTAGTCATTATTTCGAACCAGTGACCGTAGTGTTGAATTGTACTACCTCCAAATAATGAAACCAACGTGTTATTGATCATTACGGTTAAACACATTACTTGTTAAGTGTTGGGATTTTGACAAGATTTTAGAAGAAAAAATTGTAAATATAAAAAAGTGGTGTGCTTCAAACATAATAAAAAAGAGTATGTATATCTCAATCAAAAACACTTTAAGTTTAGTGTACTTAATTATTCAATTTAATTTCTTTTGTATTCTCTCGTAAAAGAGTAAGACAAATGATATTAGTAGTATAAATTTTTGAAGAGAGTGTTTGTGCAATTAAGGTTGGGAAAATTTGTTGTGTGATCATAGCAATTTTTCACACAGTGAGAGTTCTATATGTCCATATTTTCTCGTCTAATTTTAGAGTTTTTTTTCAAGTAAATCACTTTTTTGTTTTTTTGTTTTTTTAGCTTTTTTAGCTAGATTTTTTCTTAATCCTGCTGTATTTTGGTAAGGTTGTTCCCAACAAGTGGTACCAAAAATTTATGTTGATAGTTTTCTAAATTTTTTTTGGTATATACTCTATAGTTGAGTTTTGTCTGAGCTTTCACATCAGAAAATAACTTTTGAAGTGAGTTACGTAGTGTTCACTATTTACTAATTTGCTATGAGTGAAGCAGATATGTCAACATACCTTTACGAGTGTAGTGAAGATTGATGTGGAGAAATTTAATGAAATGATGATCGTTCACCTTGTCGCAAATTACAAATTTGAGATATATTTATACAGTATGGATTGCACGAGGATTTAAAGAAAAGACTAATATGTGGTGCTTCTAAAATCAACAGATTAAAAGATGATAATGATCTAGTACATAGTCTAATGATGGTTCCAGTAGTGGTTCTAAGAATTCAAGTAATCAACAGAAGAAGAAAGACTTTATGCAAAAGAAAAATTGCGCGAATTTTTTGATATATTTAGTGTTTTTGAAGAATAATAAAGAGCGTTGAAAATGAGAGGAGGAAATAGAAGAAGGTAAAGGATTGGAATACAAAACCCATCAATCAAAGAGATAAATGTGTGGGTCCAAAACTTGGTGGAATTTTGTCCAATAAATAACTCTCTCTCTCTCTCTCACAACCCCATGGATTTAGACCTTTTTGAGAGTCACACTTCTGTGAATAATATCAAGTAATTCATATGAATTCCTATTTTTAGTCATGTTCTTTCTTTATAGCACATCACTCCCTACTATATTTTATACATTCATAACCTTTTGAGATTTGAAAGTTCGGCTAGATTTCAATTTTGTGTGGTTGGGGAGGGTCAAGAGATAAACTATATGTTGAAGAAAATAAAGGTTTAATATGACCATGTATTTATTGATGAATATTTGAGTTGAAGCATTTTAATTATTGGTATTTTGTTGCATTGAGGAAATAGTCTAACATTTTTTTTATGGTATAGGGATGGGGAGCTAGAGTTGAGATATCTGAATGGGGGAAGAACTAGGGTGAATATGAGGTGGACAGGTGATCCCTGTTTTGGTGAAAGTAAATTGTTTTGTAGCCTTGTTGAATATGTGTAATATACTGTATATTTACACCTTACTTGTCAATGCTTCTTTTTCTTATCTTAACAAGAAATGGAAGCTGAGGGATTCAACAAAAAAAAAAAAAAAAAAAACTTGACCTATTATAGCGAGAATTATTATTATTTATACATTAGAGAAAACAACTACTATTATGTGTGTACTGAATGGGTCAATGACGCAGTGGTACAGTGGTTTCATTGTTTGGTGTTATTCCAGTTCAATACTAACGTGACAGGTTCGATCCATCACTAAACAATATTTGCATGCTGCCGGCAGCTCCTATTTCTGATCACATATTTCTGTTTTTTTTTCAGAAAATAAAAAATAAAAAATAAAAAATTGTTGCCAGAAATAGAGGGCTACATGCTGCTCTCTTTACTGCCAAAAACAAACAAAAGAAGAAAAAAAAAAATTAACTTAAAGATCCTTCCAACGTAAGAACTGGTAAAAAAATAGAAGAGTTGTTCCAACTGACAATCTTATACACCACGTAATTGCAGTACATGAAAAGTTTCCAAATGTCCAAACAATCACAAGCCTAATGCACATAAAAAGGGAATGTTATCGTGCCCCAACCAAATGAGTTTCCTTTATCCTGCCAAATCTTGAAAACCATAATGGCCGTTTCGTGATTATTGAAATTTCCATGCCCCGAATTTTAGATATATTCAACTTTATATATTATTCAACCGTATTATTGATACACAAGCAATATTTTACATGTCTGATACGATAATATATAAAATTTTCATTTTGATGTATTCAGTAAAAAAATTAATATAATAAAACAAAAATAACGCAAAAGAACATTTATTTCATTAAATAGCTTTATTTTTTGTACATATATAAACAAGAAACATATAATGTCCAAGAGGGCTTAATTTAACATTAGCTAATATTTATCATAATATAGAAATATGTTTAGGAGAAAAAATTGACAATGCATCTCACATTCATGCAAAAACAAATGATGTAATCAAGATGTTCATTCCACGAGAATCTCGGATTACCTTAAACCAAAAAACTCCTATCGTGGTCCAAATCACACCATATCCAAACAAATATATGGTAGGTTTCATTATCATCCTAATAAATCATTTTAAAAATTATATCAAATATTCTAATAATAAGATTCAGTAAGCATTTGAAACCACAAGGGTAGGAAACAAATTACAGCTTGGTGGGGTGCCCTACTCTGCATACATTTGCAGCATTCTACGGTCCAGTGGAACTTTTCTACGGACTCTATTTCTGATTGACGTGAGAACTTAACTTGTAGCTTAATAGCTTCTTGTCAAATATGCTATTTCTTTTGGGCGTTTATGTATTGCAGATTTCTCATCATCTTATGCACACAATGAAAGAAGGGAAGATAACTTAAAAAGTGCCATCTTTAATGTAAAAAGGGCCATCTTTAATGTAATGCAAGCCGAAGAGAAAGGACCACCAATGTAAGGTCAAAATCACTTCTGACATCAACCTATCTCCTACTAACGTAAATGAATGGAAGGCCTACAAGTTTAAAGAGATGAACAACACAATGCCATTTCATTCGAGTCACCATCTCTACAGTCCATTTAAAAAGATTACAGGCTGACACAGAATAGTTTTGATACCCTATTAAAACGATAAAAAATTTATAGCATAAGAATCCAATGAGACTATTAAGATTTGACAGGAATCTAGTGAGAGTAGTGTAGCAATTAAATAAAGCATTTTCATGAACCAAAGGGAAAATCATAAAAGATGTGAAGTTGAAACCATACCCCATCCAGAATGGTTCCGAACTTCTGGTAAGTATTATAAGGAGAATTGCCGGTTCCTTGAATGGATATGGAGTGTGGACGTTGGATATTACATTCCAAATCAGCAGGCTGTAAGAATCAAAGCCACACTTTTTATCGCCATTGGTAGATCTTCAAGGAAAGCTGTACCTGTTATCCTAAAATCATTACTATCAAGTACAACTCTCAGAGAGAGAAAAACATGAACTCCAATGAAGCTAATAAAGAAGTGAAACTAAATCGTCGATGAAAAAATTCCACTACTGACTTGAAAAACAGAATTATTGTTAACTGAAGAATGTTGGACAACATTGATTGTCATCGTCATTCTTTAAGTTTAAATTGTCATCGTCATTCCTCAAGCTGAAAGAGGGAGAAAGAGAGTATTGCAGCAAACAACCAACACTCAAATTAGATAATACTATTGGGTACATTTATATTCAATACATTTCCATCATTAAAAAACCAGCATCCTTTTAACACAAATGGACAAGAAAAGACTATTGATCAACGATGAAGCAACGCAAATCATCAAGATTTAGGTTCTTTCCTGGTATGTGCTCAACTTCCACAGGATTACACAGCATTGCAAACTATATTTGCATATTGCAGGCCATATGATCATGTGTACATGATCTTGAGGCTAGAAGTATGTGCCTTCTGGAGGTTGAACGAGCTTTCTATTATGCGGAGTTGCCATTTCCTTTTTCAGTTCCGTGAGTATATCCTCCATGCTGTACTCTCGCCTCCAATTTGCAAGAAGTTCAAATTTCTTCGACTCAACCTGTTGGATTAATCATTACGTAATAAAACATATTTTGCTCCAAAGAGAAGGTCGAGATCAGCAAAAAAATCTTTTCGCTAACATGTTGGTGAACTTGCTGCAAATTCAGAGCTAAAATTCTGAAAATACTAGTTTAATATAAAATTATATATTTTTATCACACTTATCTCTTATGCTTTCTTTCAAACATCCCATTTGAGTTAAATAAAAAAAGTACTAAGAGATTCAAATTGTCAACTATGTGAATGAAATAAGAGGTACCACTCCAGTTTCATGGTTCACGCATGTCATGTTGATTCTTGAATGGAAACGAACACTTGGTGGCTTCTCAGGGTAATCTTTGTCACAAAACAGCTTCAACTGATAAATTCTACCTTCATGTACAGACTGCAAGAAAAAAATATGCATGATAAATTGTGCCATAAAATATGAATTATTTTAGTACAACAATTGGGAGCGGAGGATTAGAACTAATGATTTCTTGCCACATTTTATGTCGAGCTATTGCTCTGGTTGGTGTCAAAAATAGGAATTATAAGATACACAAGTTTTTGCCTAAGAGTTAGGATTCCCAACAGCACTCATTGTTTCAACCGTTTACAGCACCAGTCTCTTCAAATTTTTTTAATACAAGGATTCAAAAAATGAGAGCTCTTCTCCAAACTACAAGGAGAAAAACATGTTTTTTTCCCTATTTAACAAAATTTGAAGGATGGATTTGAGCTCATGATCTTTCATACATCATGCCACTTGAGTTATCGTGTTGTTGGCAGAAAAACATGTGCGCTAATAAAACAATTGGGAAAGAGCAGGAATCGCTTTTAATTATGAAAGATAGTCAATGATTTTTTTAGGGTAAGAATGAAATATATATTCACATCTCATAACCAAGCCAGTAAATTAGAAGTACGAAAAGGAAGGACAGAAGCCATTACATTGTGTGGACCAATAATGGTGCCAGTCCATGAACGCATATAAATGTCATCTCCATCATCCATCCCATAGCTCACAGTACCATCGCCTATGCCCTTTTCTCCACGTTCAAGCTCCTCAAGCAATCTGAAGTTCCTTGGAACTGTAATGGAAAGCAAACACTTGTAAGATGTTTGAGTTCTTCCATTGACGAGGCATCAACATCATATTCAAATCTACAATCTGCAATGAACAAATTATTTGATTGACTCGCCCTCACAAAGAGAAACATAGAAAAGAGTGAAACCCACCGACTACTTTAAAATTTTACCAAGCGAGAAGTATAATCATATTCTATACTAAAATATTCAAGAATGCTCCTTCGGACATTTATCTTATGCTCATCAAGCTGCCATCAAAGCCATTGCCTCTCACTGAAGTCGAATGTCTAGTAGACAGCTGAGAAGCCATTGAAAACCTTATTCTCCAAAATATATAATAACTAATAAGGATATGGGGAAAAGGAAGCTAGAAGAATAGTCTCCCAACCAACATATCAGCCTAAAATGAGAATTCCAATAGAACTCGAATCTATTGATTAACGAATCATAACATAAATACACAATAAACCAAGTAATGCGAGGTACTTGGACCCTCCGGGCCTCCCTAACTCTTGTGATCCCTCAAGCCCTCACAATCATTCAGTTCCAAGATCATTCATCACTACTTATTCCTATTTATAGCCATTATATAGAACTAACTCTCTAACTAATTGCACAAATGCTCCTAATATATTCCTAATACTTCTTAGGCCCAAACAAAAGAAAACTGATGGCGAGAGAGAAGGGTGGGGAGCAATCACCAAAAGAGAAGCAGTGGAGCCCCCCGACCGCCCCCCACCCCCCAATCGACACAGTAGGAAAAGGGTTTCGAAGATTATGGTTCAGCAATCACCAAAACAACCATTTCTTGCGTCAACGTCTCTTCCACATTCTAATCTCCAACCAGAGGTCCAAAGCAACCACAATCGATAGAAAATGTTGATCACTTGCTGATAATGCCACAAAACCATTCGAGATTGATTTTTCTTTAGAACAACAACCTTCATTTTTTTTTTCTTAACTTCTTCTGCCTGACCTTAGAACTCCAAGAACATATGGGTGCTCTCGATCTACATTGTGTTGTTTTCTTTTCTTTATCTTCATTAATTTCTTCCATGGATTTTTGAATGTTTCCTCTTTATTTTCAAGAACACATTGTTCTCTACTTTCATCCTTGCAATTTCTAATATTTTTATTCTTGATCTTCTCCTCCAATTATGTGATTTTGGATTCATCTCCCTTTACTTTTTTATTAATCTTCTCCTCCGCTGGAATTTCTTCCTTGAGAACAATATTTGGTTTCACTGATTCTTCACCTTTCTTGTTTTGTCTTCCTCGATTCTTTTGAAGAACACTGATTTCCATTTCTATTGTTCTTTCTTATTTTTATATTTCTAATAGCCTCTCGTCTCTTCTCTTTAATGAAGCCTCCTACTTACTTTTCATATTTTCCCGATGTTCTCTTCCGTTTTCTATTCCTCTACACTCGTTTTGGCCCTTTCCCTCCATTCCATCTAAAATAGTTCGAGAATCGAATCAATCCTTACCCATGCTTCATATAGATCGGCCCCCATAGTCAAAACTGATTGAAACTCTTATGATATCAAATTGATAGAATCATAATCTATTGATTAACCAATCATAACGAAAATACACAATAAACCAAGTTATCCAAGGTACTAGAACTCTCCCTAACTCTTTAGATCTCTCAAGCTCTTACAATCATTCAGTTAAACATAATACAAAACTATCTTTCTAATTAATTGCACAAATGCCCCTAATATATTCCTAATACTTCTAAGGTCCAATCCTAACACAATGGCACCGAAATCTATTGCCGCTTCTTCTTCTCCACTTATGGTTGTCGCTCTTTCATGTCGTGCCTTCAAGGTATGTTTAACCCCTTAATCTCATCGAATTTGACTACATTTAGTAGCCTTGAGCAGCTAAGCTTTTGATTTTTTCCATTATTCAACACTTTCTCTCTGTGGATTGCAATTATTGTACATCAAAATAAGAATCTAATTTACAACTTGTACAATTTCCTCAGTTTCTTCAGTCAATTTCCCTTACAAACTCTCAACTAATTGCACATATACCACTATACTAAACTAATCCTGATAGCAATCCTATAAGAATCCACCACCTTCAATTATTGTCGACTAAAAAAAAAGACATCAAACCATAAAAAATAAGAAACTAAATGTTGGGGATGCAAACAAAGTGTCCCAAATCGGTTAGAATAGGGGAAGATCAAGGGTATATAAGTGTTGACAACCATCTCCATTGATATGAGGCCTTTTGGGTGAAACCAAAAGCAAAGACATGCGGGTGTATGCCCAAAGTGGACAATATCATATCAATGTGGAGATTCGGGTAGGGTTGTCATCCTTAACAATTGGTATCAGAGTCGTGCCCTATCTTAACCGTGTCAGTAGAACGCCCCGGTGTAGAGCAAAGATGCTTAAAGCTCGGAGAAGAAAAAATTGTGGTAGCTTTACCAGGCTGGCTGAATACCTTCACGAGAAGAGGAGTTTGGTCTAGTGCCGAATGCAAAAAAGAAGAAGACGAACACATAGAGAGGTTCGGTGGAACTTTGTTCGAGGGGAGGATTGTTGGGGATGCAAACAAAGTGTCCCACATCGGTTAGAATAGGAGAAGATCAAGGGTATATAAGTGTTGACAACCATCTCCATTGATATGAGGCCTTTTGGGTGAAACCAAAAGCAAAGCCATGCAGGTATATGCCCAAAGTGGACAATATCATATCAATGTGGAGATTCGGGTAGGATTGTCATCCTTAACACTAAACAGAGTGAATAAAGAAATCAATCCAGTTCAAGCAAACAGCTTGAGGAGAGAAACCCAAAGACCTTACAGGCTTAAAAATAAAATCGTATCATTAAAAGAACCCTAAGAATACATGTAGTGTGAAACGAGCTGAGAGCCTGAGAGATACAAGTATGTATACAACAACGAAAACTACGATCCATCTGCGGAACAAGAATTTCTTTTTCACAAAAAACTAGAAGCCAGTAGCCAATGGCAAGCCCTCCCCCAAAAAAATGCAGTAGATATGTATCTCAAATAAGCAACACATATATAATTTACAATACAGTGAGCCGAGTTCAATAATCAAGGTCCAAATATTATTCCCATACCAAAATTAATCTTACCTACAAAATCAAGTATAGCATTTAGATTTTAAAGCAAACCAAAACACGTAGAACACACATGAAATCAAGACTCACAGAAGAAAATAAATCAACGGCGTAGATGCAACGCGCAGATAAACGCAAAGGAGTAAAATAAAAACTGAATTATTGAACAATTAACACAAGCTAAAGACAAGTAAAAAAACTATCGACATAATATCAAATCAGCATAAAATTCGAAGCATGTGACAGAGAAATCAAGAGATCAAATGAAAATCCGAAGAACGGATTAAGAAGACTAACCAACAACGCTGGAGCCACCTGAACCAAGCGTCATAGATGAATCAAAATGGTTTATCACGATCAGCTGGTAAGGATCTGATCGAAGAGTGAACGAAGATGGAACACTTGAAGAAAACAAAGGACAGAACAAGAGGAATAAAGAGGAAAACTGGAAGGCTTGTGATCGATAGGTTATAAAAGGGGCAACGAAAAAATTATTATTATTTTGCATTAACCGGCGATGCACCAGCTTTCTAATGGGCTTTTCTTTCTTATTACATGGCCTTCTTTCACATGAACTTTTTGAAAATTGGGCCTACATTTTTTTAAAGGGTAAATTAGGTAATGGTTGCCATTTTGAAACTAATTAGATAATTGATTAAACTTATTTACTATTTAAATTTATGCCTTTTTTCAATTTTTTTTTTTTTTAAAATTCTGTAAAAAGATTGTGTGACTACATTTGACCATATATTAAAGTTAAAAAAGATATTTCTTGACCATTTAAATATATATATATATCTTTGTTAACTATAATTAAATAGTTCAGTTGATGGTTTGTAAAAAATAGTTTTAAAAGTTTGAATGAAAATTTTAAATTTTAAATATCACCTGAGTCAATTGTAAATTGCAATGATATTATTCTTGAATTAATGACAAAATTAAAATAATTTTGGGTAGGAGCTCATTTTTATTACTAAGGATCAAAAACTTTGAAATCGTAGAGAATTCACAAAAGTAAAAAACTCTCCAAATTTTTTTTTTGGATCAAACGGTCTTTCGAAGTCTAAAAGTATTTGAAGATCAAAACAATACGTTAAACAAGTAATGCAAACATGAATTAGAAACATCAAGTGAAACATTCAAAGAAGATAATAACTCTAAACTAATCATCAAAGAAAGATCAAGTCAATAACTTATCCAATTATAATCAACAAGTTAAAGACTGACTATTAAAGAATATCAATAAGTCAACAAACAATTCAACGATCAACAAGTCAAAGATTGATTCAAATATCAACAAGTCAGAGACTGATCATCTAAACAAATCAATGCGATAAAGTTGAACAACGTTATATAAAAAGCGCAACTAATGAAAATAATTACTCTTATTAATAACCAAAATATAACGTCAAATGTTTTAGATTAGTTCTTTAATTATAAACTACTAGATATTTAAGGCCAACCACTAATAACACCACGTTGCACGCACTCGAAACGACGATTGATGGTTGGTTCCTGCTCTGGTGATGTGGGGACGACTTGGGACACGATACGCAACTGCTTCCGAGACTTGCAGAGATGCTATCGGTGGCTGTGCACGGAGAGCGATGGCGATAGCCATCTCATGATGTGGAAAACAGAGAGGATTTGATTGCAGAAGATTACAATAGATGACCTAAAAAGTGTTATTTTGTCTTTATATACAATTTAAAAAAATGTTACTAAATTACTTAAATGCACAAAAGATTAAAAATGACATTTTTACCCTTCTTTTCTAATTTCCAACTTTACACCTCTTAGGATATGAATTATTTAAGTTCTTCTAAACCAAAAATAAATTGAAAATACTCGAGAGTTTCGATATGGTTAAAATCTAATCTTTAAAGATGAAGACAGAATTTTCAAACTTAATAGGAAGAAACTGCAAAGCCGTTAAAACAAATTTAATTTCAAGAACAAGCGCAAAGTGGATTAAGCAAATCATCATTGTAAACAATCTATGAAGCCCCAAAGACAATAGATAATTTTTTTAGAGGACAAATTCAGCGTGAAGATGTATCATCCCAAAGTAAATCAGCTACTATTATCACCATTTCATTACCATGATCTTTAAGTTTGCATAAGAAAGAACAAGGTACAGGAAGATCTTTTGTTACTAGAAAAGCTAGTGTCAGTGACATTCTCTACTTGACCAAAAGTATTATTTACAGTGTGTACATTCTAGCACCTAAAAGCTAGTTGTTGCCACCAATCTATTTACATGAGATCAAGGTCTAGCTTCTCTTCAAGCTTCTCATCGTGACTCGACTAGTGTTTCCTGCAATTAAAATCCTATTATACTCGACCAATTACCTCTCTTCACCCTTCTTATCTTTTGAACTTAATGGATATATAGCTTCAGCCTCTTTCAATTTAATTCATAATTAATTAGCCCAATCTTAATAACCCCTCTCCATTTCTTTACCTACTTTTTTTACCACTCACATCCTAATAGTTACTATAGGTAATTCCCAAGTGAAACTTCACTACTTCCCGCTCTTTTCCAATTAATATTTAAAATCATTTATCTCATTTACATTCTTTCGAGAAAATAATCAAAATACCTCAGACTCAACACATTCAAATCAAATCAATATAAATACAAAATTTTTGTTTACACTTGCGCTTAACTTATCTTAATTGTTGAAATTTCACGTGAATATGTGTCTCTTTTTTTTTTCAATTTGAATTTTTGCTAAAATATATTGAAGCTCTTAATTGAATTGAAGTATTCAAGATCATTTTCTATACTCTTACTACCCTTAACACAACACAATAACAAGAGGGAAAGCTTTATTTGAATTTAAGCATTACATTTAAATTGTTATTAATAAGTGTCATCTATCTTTTAGCTATTCAACGTACACAATATGAAAAAGCCAACAAAAACTCGTATTGAACGGCCATGTTAGTAAATATTTTTCGACTTCTAATTGATATATATATATATATATATATATATATATATTATAGTTGAAATAGTAAAGAAAAAGGTTAGCTTCATAGAGTAGGATGATTTTAATTTTTATTTGGATATAGTTCAAAAGAGACGTTTGCTACCAAAATTACAAGTCAAATTTTGGTTTAATGTCGTATGCAGAAGACAGAACAAAGGAAACTAAAACCAAACAGAGGAAAAAGAGGGTAAACTGGAACAGAGAAAAGATAAATAAGTAAATAAAGCAGCCCTTCAATTTCATCTCAATATCTAAATAAATTAATATTAATTCCTCTTCTAAACTCTATTTTCAGAAAAATGAAAATTGGCCACTTCCATGATACATAAGAATATGGGCTTCCCTTTTTTCCCTACAAAAAGCTCCCCCTTTTTTTTTTTTTGATTTCACCTCTAATTTAAAAAAAAAAAAAAAAAAAAAAAAAAAAAAACAGATGTAAGTTAAAAAAAAACAGTTAACAGGCAAATGGAAGTTGCAAAGTAGTTAAGATTTGGTCATTTTCTTTGTCTTAAATCTTCCTGGCGGCGGCGCCATTGTCATGAAGGAAATCAAGCAAAACAGAGCTCTTGCATTTGGGGCATTTTGGGTCATTCTCGGACAGCATGACGTACATGAGGCACCGAGGGCAGCCCACCAGCACCATTGAGGTGGCGCCTTCCGGGCTGCTCGAGTATTGGAGCCCCGAGCCATGGTCCTGGTTTAGCTCCAACGACACGCAAGAGCTCGGTGGTGATGTCGGCGACACCGTTGCTGATCGGCTCGGCGACGACACGAGCGGATGTGGTCGTGGCGGCGACAGGTTCAGCTTCAACTCAAGTTTTGGAACACTTCCATTGCTTCTTCTACTCATTTTCTTCTACTTTTTTCTGTTATAATAAAAAAAAACAACAACAAAATTTACTCTTGAGTCATCAACATAAACTTATAAATTAGTAATAAATTCATTTTCATATAAGGCTTTGTTTTAAATCCTGAACTTCTAGTAAAAATTCCAAAAAAAAAAAGAAAGAAAAGAGATATTCGGTTCGAACTTAAATTTTGTAGTCATTTTATACAAGTAGAGACATTGTTCAAATTTGTAAGTCTAAAAATTTCAAAACACACAAAAGGATCCAATTCATTATAAGCTCTTCCAATACAAGAGGAATGGGAAGAAAAAACAATAAAAAAGTTATTAAACGCCGAATTTATGCGTATACCTTGAAATTTGAAAAGCAGAGGGTGGCGACCACGGCGGAGGAAGGCGGAGAAAATGTGAGTGATTTGTGGGAAACATAGGACTCCGGGGAATGATTTATATAAGGAAATGCAGTGGGAGGGAAAACAAAGCTATAACTATAATATTATTAATATTAATATTTATTTTGGGTTTCTTTCATCAATTTAGAGGGAGTGAATTGAATTTTGTGGAAATTTGTGGCAGGGAGTGTAAATTAAAATTGAAGGGAAGGGCAGGGAAAGGAATTAATGTGGAGAATTGCAGAAAGTAAATAGGGATTTTAAAAAGAAAAAAGCCAAAGGGGTATTTGCGCTTCATTGATTACAGCACGAGTTGGTGTTTAATTTTGTTGAGAGAGAGAAGGAGGGAGATTAAATTTAATGTAATTTTTGGCTGCAGAAAAAATGAAAGTTTGCCGACCAGTATTTATTTTTATTTAACTCCAAGAATTAGCTGCCTACGTTCGGCGTAACTTAAATGTCATTTTTATTATTCAAATAAAAACCAAATTTAAAGGACACCCGCCAACTCGGATTCATTGGATCGCAGCATCCGGTGAATTTATGTTTTTTTACCCACCTCCCAATCATAATTTAAGGCAAAAAATAAATTACCCATTCCAATCTAACACTTTTTTACTGCTCGTTTCTCATTAGTTTTTAAGAAAATTTTTAAAACATGCAACATTAGGCATAACTCAAAAAATTAGTATTTCTGATTTCCATTTATTAAATAGTTATCAATGTTTAGTGTGAAAATATACTAACAATATTTGGGGTTTCTTGAGCTTAATTGATATAATTAAATTTATCACACTACCATTTTAAATTTTTAGATTGATTGGTAGTTTAACATAATTCAACATAATATCGAGTAAAAGTCATGAATTTAATTCCTTAATGAAGTCGTAGTCTAAGTTATAGAGTTAGATGGATTTTTGTTAAAGTCTGAAATATTAGTACTAGAGGGTTAGAGTCCAAACAACACTTTTTGGAGGTCTTTTGGGTAAGGGTGTGTTATGAACCCTAGACTCTATTAGAGCTAATGGTGTGTTTTCTTAGGAATGAATATGAAATGGAGGTTAATTTTGTGGTATTTTATGTTTTGCATAACTATAGAATATGAGCGAGTCGTATTGATAGATAAAAGGTTTGTTTGGAAGGGATATACATTTAATCTTAATTATAATATTGATTTTATTGATCAGTATTTCTTTACAGACAAAATGGTGAAATCTAGTAAACGATCTGAGTCGAAATTTAAGTTTGTTAGACAAAGCCAACGAACTATGGGACATTAACTAGTTACTATCTGAAAAAAAGAAAGATAACACTATCATTACTATGTGAGAGGTATGTGTCATATGATGCTATTAGTACTCTATTATTTTTCTAATGGAGGACTGTACTCAATAGTATTATTTATTTTTAAATTTACAACCATCAAGTTCTTTAGCTTGCCATGAGTACAACTCATCTAATGAGTTATCTACGACTATTGTGATTCCTATAGACTTTGGACTACTTGTACCTACAATTATACCATACGGTTATTCATGGTTTCAAGGTAATATGTACTAAATTGTTGTTAGAACAATATGTACTATTTAGTATTGTGAAGTCTTTATGTTTTTTGATTGTATAATACATATTAAACACGGTAATTAAGCATGCATATTTAATAAGAAAACAAGAAGGAAGCAGTTTAAAGGAAGGTAGAGACGACACCCGTAAACAAACTCCAATTGAAATTTCAACAATTGAGGAGATGGGTAAGTACATATACATGTGTGTGTTAGGGGTGCAAGGACAAACCGAAAAACCAATAAAACCGCACAAATCGACCTAAACCAATATCAGTTCGGGTTAGAACCAATTTTTTCGGTCGGATTCGGTTTAAAAAATGTAAAAAACCGAACATATATAGTCGGTTCTGATTTTTCTGAAGCATAAACATTAAAAACCTGAACAGACCGACATTACAAGCAGTGTTTGTGGCTCATTTGGTAAGCGCTTCTGCAATAGTCTTTCTGCGCGCGTGTTCGATTTCAATTTGGCTCTTAAACCAAGTCCAACCATATTGTCTACACCTAGTCTGTGTATGCTTATGCAGTTTTTATTTGGCTGATAATCGGTTAGATTTGGTAATAATAGGATGATGACATTCCAATTGCGAAAAAAACTTAAGAGATTGAATGGGCAATGGACAAAGTGTCTTAAGAAGGTTAAAAAATGACTTGAATAAAAAAAAAAAGAAAAAGGAAATGAGTGGAGTTTGGATTATCTTCTTTCTACAACTTATTTCCCCCATCAACTCAACAATCCTCTCAAATGCTAATTTCTTCTTTACTTTCAATGAATATTAAAGAATCAGTTATGATAGTTTATCCAACATCCTCCCCTCAACTAATATACCACCAGCACCCTCGTAACTTTATCTTTGATTATCACCCATAAAGTCTCGTACCAATGAGGGTGGTTGTCATCTCATTTGGGATAAATTGGTTGTATACCAACAAAAATTATATATATTAAAATTTTGTTTTATCTAATGTTATAGGCTAAAATATCCCGAAATACTCGAACAGGGCCAGGACCCCCAAAGGTCGACCACAGTGTGCCTGAAGACTCAGAGATCGGCCAAAGGATGTCGGGAGTCCCCGAGGGGCGGCCAAAGGGTACTGGAAGCCCCCGGGGGGTCGGCCAAAGGGTGTTGGAAGGACCCCAAGCCCATGCCAACCCCCTGAGGATCGACCAAGTCCATCCCAACCCCCAGGGGTCGGCCAAGGAAGGCCACAACCCCCAAGAGGTCAGTCAATCCTATGTCGATCCCTCGGGGGTTGACCAAGTCCATTCCGACCCCCGAGGTCGGCCAAAGTAGGCTGAGACCCTCTGAAGGTCCACCTTGGAGGTTAGGACTCCCCCCGAGAGTCGACTGAGTCCAAAATAACTTTTAGGACCATTGTACCGTGAGATAGCAATAGCCGAGGGATATAACTAATAGGCCTAGAACCTTTGAGGATGGGCCATAGAGGTTAGGACTCTCCCCCAACAATCGATCGAGTCCAAAGTGGTCATTGGATCCGCTGATAACGGCCAGGAGTTACGCTGAGAGGGCCAGGATCCCCATTTAGGGGCGAGTCGTGGAGGTGAGGACCCGTTAGGGTTGATTGAGACCAAAGCCGACCTCGAAGGAGATTGGTCGAGTGGGCCGACCCCAATAGGGTTAGCCGTGGAGGTTAGGACTCTCATGTGGACGAGTCGACCGAGTCCGAGTAACATTTAGGAACGTCACACCTGTTGGGTAGAGCTTCATAAAGTTACACCGAGAAGGTCGCACCCCCCAAGGGTTCGGCCATGGAGATGAGGACCTGCAAAGGTTGACCGAGTCCAAGTAACTTCCGAGTTAAGGGTAATGGTCAAGAGTTACGCCAGTATTCATTCCAGGCTTAATGCGCGGATGTTTCTAACAGCTGGCCATTAAGCCACCAGTAAGTGAGCTGCAGCGGGTACGAGACCGATCGTTATAATAAGTTAGACCATTTCCTCAATCAGATCTAAGTTGAACTACGATCACAATCTTTGTAAGCTGTTCTAAGTCCCAAATTATTCTCAAACACTCTTCTAAAACTGACTTAGGGAGATCAGAGTCCCTGTGGCTCACACCACACCTGGTGTCTTAAAATTGTTTTTTTTTTTCTTCAGGTTTCTCGTCTTTGGTAAACAAATTGTACCATTGATATTTGTTGATCATTTTTTGACATCAACATCTAATAACTTAATAAAATTATTAATCAAATATCAAAATTCATTTATTATATACATATAGACACAAAAACTAAAAATGATTTTGGAATGAAAAACTATTTTGAACCATTTAGTAATGAGTGGTTAAATAGTTATAAATAAATGTTTATTTTGAATGATTATAATATCTATATAGCTGTAGTTATTTGTCTCTTTAATTTTTTTTTTTTTTTTTTTTTTTTTTTTGATTGAGAATAGATAATCACACAAAAAAAACATTAAGGAAGTGAAAACTACAAATTAATGCATCTCACATAACAAGTCATCAATTTTAACTTGGTACCTGCTTTAACAAGAAGATCTCTATTATTTTAACTTTTCGATAAAATCTATAGACAAGTTTTGAATTAAGTATCATTAAAATATTATAATAAAAACACATTTTCAAAATATATGATTCAAATTCCAGACCCTCATTTTTCTAAAGTTAGTCTCTCAATTTTATTGATTTAGTAAAGTTCCTCACTTTTAATTGTTATAAGAGTCAAGTTAGAATAATTGTCCTTAAACGATGACACAATTGATTGATGGTGCGCTCCTCGATGACTTAGGTTGTAAAAAAAAGTTAAATTAGAATTTTTTTGTAATAAAATAAGTTTTGGGAGGTGAGATTCAAAATTTAGAAGTTTCAAATGATTATTTATAACTCAATCACATGAAAATGAGCTAGTGCAGTAATTTAAAATAATCATTCATTTTTAATCGGAAGATCTTTGATTTCAACCAAAAGACCTTATATCAATAAAGATTGTTGTCGGATCTTCTCCTTCTAAGTAATGTGGGATAATTTGTTTGCATCTCAATACGTTGAATAAATATAAACAAGATGTTTTATTGTAACTCACACGATTTCACAAATCATCAAAATGTCTTTGCTCACGTCGCCGACTATATACCGCAAATCAAGATGCTAAACATGCATCATATAAATCGTCAAATAACCCTTATGATAGACACATAAATAACCAAATTTACTATTTTGAAGAAGATGAAACCCAGAAATCGAACTTTTAGGCATAAAGCTTTCTATTTTTCATTAACTTTTCATAAATAGTATATAGAAATTAAAGATCTCTTAACAAACATAGATAATACATAAATAATATTCTAAATATTTGTTGATATTCAAATATCAAATGTAACATATCTAGAGAATATCTCTAGATATATTATTCCTAACAAATTACGTTAATGTGTTCTCATTGTGTAATACTATTTCTCCAAAGCAAGATTTTGAATTCTGAGTTGATGTGAATTGATTAGAGTAACCATAATATTTTAATATATACGTCAACCAAAGATACATACAACGAAAATTAAATGAAGTGGAAGTAGGTAAGAGTTTACATAAGCTAAGAAATTAATAACATGAACATCTGGTGACTGTCTAACAAATAAAACAAACTACTTTTATTTTCAGGAAAAAAAAACCCTTAAATAAATTAAAGTTAGTGTTTTGATGACAAAAGCAGTATGATCTTCTTGTATAAATACCTTCACGGGCACCATATATACAATCTTACCCTTCACTAAAACCCAGTAAATCCAAAGGCTCTGTTAATTTTAGTTGAAGAGGATCATGAATCTTAATGCTTCTGCAACTGATCCTCTTTTAAGGTAAGTTTCCATGCACATAAACCCATTTTATTTTTAAAAATGCCCTAATTATATATTATTATTATTATTATTTGTTTTCATTTTACTAATTAAGCAATTACTCAACCCCCATGTAAGTTTGTGATTGATTATAGGTTCCAAATCTGAAATTCAAAAACATAAAATTGTTTAATTTGTAATGTTGGTTTTTTTTTTATGCATTTACTTCCTTTTCTTCAAAGATTTTACGAAATTGTTTTCATTAGAATATTTTACCATAAAAAATAATAAAATAAATGGATACATTTGAATAATTAAAGGATATTTGGGCGTAGATTTTAAAAGTATTTAGAATTAATATTTAGAATAAGGATTTATTTTGAATATTTAAAAGTAATGATTGCTTGATGTAATTTTTAAAATATTAAAATTAACATTTAAAATAAAATTTATTTTGAGTATTTAAAAGTAATGATTGCATCATGTTGTTTTTAAAAGTATGAAATTTAGTATTTATAATAAGAATTTATTCTCGATATTTAAAAATAATAATTAAAAAATTTGTTTGAATGTAATTTTCTATTGTATTTACCATCAATATTTAGAATGAAATTTTATTTTAAGTATTTAAAAATAATGACTAGTAATGATTGCTGTGAAAAATTTATTTGAAAATAGTGTTTAAAAATATTTAGAAAATAAAATTTTATTTTAAATATTTAAAAATAACGTTCACTTAGATTTAAAAAACTACAAACAAACTTTCCTAAGAAAAGATCCGAAATGATTGAATAAATTAATACAAAAGTAAATCGAACAATATGTTTAATTTGATATAGTTTTGAAGTAATTTCAGGCTGCAAGGGAAGGTTGCGATTATAACGGGAGGGGCAAGCGGGATCGGCGCAAGCGCAGTGCAGATATTTCATGAAAACGGAGCCAAAGTGGTAATCGGCGATATCCAGGACGAAGCGGGCCAAAAAATCGCCGAGGAACTAGGGGAGGGCGTTAGCTACGTGCACTGCGACGTGTCGAAGGAAGAAGACGTCAGCAATCTTGTGGACGCTGCCATCTGCCAGCACGGCAAGCTGGATATCATGTACTCCAACGCCGGAGTCATTGACCGTCCACTTGGCGGCATATTGGACGTTACAAAATCTGACATGGACAAGGTATATTCTTGTTAACTTATATTATTTATGAGTAAAACCATAAACACAAACTTTATATAATTTAGAGGACAGTTAAGAGTAGAGGAAGTAGAGGTAAATTTTAGGTTTATTTTTAATGTCACAACATTTTCTTTAACTTTCTTCACCATTCTTTAATTTTTTTTCAAAACTTCATCAAATTTTAAATTAAATTTTATATCAACTTTTTTTTAAATAAAATATTTTTTATTTTATGAATAAAATATTAAAAATTAAGTAAACTTTTCTTTTGCTTTTTTGCTTTTTTTTTTTTTTTCTTAGTGATCGAAATTTATAATTGAAGTGAATAGTAGTTGAGTAATCAATTACTTGTTTAGAAATTGATGTTAATAGTAGTTAAATGATAGGTTTAATATGAAATGATTTGATAGAATGATTGATGAGTGGTTAAGAATAATGATTTACTCTCGAATACAAACGAATGAATTTTAAAAAATAGTGATTAACTACAAATTAAAAAAAAAAAAAAAAAAAAAAACCATACCCACTTCTCCTCACATTTATATATTAGAGAGTTTTACTCATTATTTATTCACCTTAAATTAGTCCATAAATGGCACAATTAAGTAAGTTCTTTTGGTGATATGTTTTATTTCCTTCTTTTATTGATTTCTTAAAAAAAAACATTTTTTTTTTTTAACTTATTGGGTTAAGATTTGATATGGGAACAAATTATAGGTGAAAACAAATAGTGTAACAAACAAACAAATATATATATATAATAATGATAATAATATTAATAAGTAAATATTATAATAAATATCTGGAAAGATCAATTATGAAAATGATTATTTTGCTTAAAAGTATTACACTTTAGCTTAATATAGAATTTTAATTTATTTTGAACAGAAGAATGAAAAGTTAGGCTCTATTGCTGGATTTCATCTTTCTGTTGAGTATTTGAATTTAACGGAATTCCAAAAATATAAATAAGTTTTTAAAAGGTATTTTTTTTAGTTTTTAAATTTTGATTTGATTTTTAAAAGTATAGGTAAATTGTGATACAAAAATAAAGAAGGAAAATTGTATTAGATAATCTATTATCACAAAAAATAAATAAAAATTATCCAAAAACATTGTTTTTTTTTTTTTTAATGTAATAGTAGTATGCACTACATACATCAATATTAAAATAACTTACATTGTAAACATAATTTATTTATAATAACTCTACGCATACAATAACTTAGTTGATGCCCTATAAATACTCCAAAAAATAAAAAGTTTTTGTTACATTTGAACACATTTTCTTAAAATAGTACCTTTAGAATTAATTAATTTTGAATAAAATCTCAATATCAGTGAAACTATTTAAATATGATCTTAGCATTCCAGATTCATAAATTGGAGGTGAGTATTAAAGTTGTTCCGCACACAATTTTGTTGATCAAATCAAAGTGAAATATAAAGTGATGTATTGGGGATGATTTTATTGAGAATTCAGGTGTTGGGTGTGAATGTGATGGGGGCATTTTGGGGGGCCAAGCACGCAGCGAGGGTGATGATACCTGCCAAAAAAGGGTGCATTCTTTTCACGAGCAGCTCCACCACCAACATCGCAGGCCTCTCTACGCATCCATACGCAGCCTCCAAATGTGCCGTTCTGGGCTTGGTTAGAAACCTCGCTGCTGAGCTCGGCCAGCACGGCATAAGAGTCAACTGCGTCGCACCCTTCACCGTCGCCACGGCCATTACAGGGCCTATGGACATGGCGCAGGCGGAGATGCTCGAGGCCATGGTCACCGGCTGGGCCAATCTTAAGGGCCCCATCCTCAAGGCACACGACATTGCCAAGGCCGCACTCTATTTGGCTAGCGACGATGCCAACTATGTCAGTGGCCTCAACCTTGTCGTCGATGGTGGCTATAGCGTTGTTAATCCTTCCATGCTTAAGGCTGTCAAACTCATGGACTGAAAAATATGTCTTAATAATTAATCATTCCATGCTTAAAGGCTCTCAACCTTGATGTTTAGTCGATGATTAACCTATCTTTATAAGATAAAAGTATCTGTGTATTTCTTATACCGAACTTTGGAATATCAAGTTTCAATTAAAAAAAATTACAATGTTTCTATTTTGAATTTTGGTGGTTTTAAATATTTAACAGTTGCTAACTCATGAGAACAAAATATCACCAAGTTAAGGAAAATATTTTGAGTATATAAAAGAGGCGGAGATTCTACAGATAAATATAAACAAAGTACTAAAAAAAGCTCATCCATGGTTGAAAATTTTCCGAACACATCACCTAATATTATCCAGCTCCAGAAGGGCTGGCTACTGCATTAAAAATATCAAGGAAACAAGCAAGAAAAAAAATGTTTTTGATGAATTTTTGTACTTGAATCCAAAAAGAAGAGAAAAAAGAATTCAAAGAACTTCATTTTCTACAGAAATCTTACAAAACATGAAGCAGACTTCAATTTCACAATCTGGAAACCTTGAAATTTTGAGCAGCGGGCTGCTGCAACTATTTAGCACCTCTCTGTGATAGCAGGCAACAAATTTTAGCCCCTGAATAGCATTCCCCTTGCAAGTTGTGCAAGCAAACAAGCTCAAGCAATCGAGCGGTTCTCGTTGCCAGGCTCATTTGTACTTCCTCCAACTCACATCGTCGCCTCTAATCTCCATCAGCCTAGACTTCAAATCATTACCTGGAATCATGGAAGCTCTCTCCGACCTTGTATCCACAAGGTCTCTAGAGGACCGGGCTTGTTCCCAGAGCCTTGTTGGGCTGGCGGTGACTTTAAGCGAACCAAACCTCGACCCAGATAAGATCTGGTCTCTAAGGTTCTTTGATGAACTGTAACCCTGACTGTGATCTCCATAAGCTTTTCCAGAAGCCACTTTCTCCAGTACAGAGTTTCTTCCCCAATCTATGGCATGAGCTCCTGAAATTGGAAGGTTTTCTGCTTGGTTTTCTCCCCATTCTACTACATCAGAAATGCTTCTTTGTAAAGAAGTGCTTTTTCTTGAACCCTTCTTTGAAGTAGACTTTCTTGCTTTGAGTTCATCATCTAATGAAGGCCTTCTAGCATCAAGAGGAATACCAGAAGAATGAATCCAATCATTGCTTTTGTGGTTGTCCATATTTAATTCTATAGAATGAAGATCACTCTCAGCCAAATCTTCTTCACATTCTACTCCATCTACAACTTCTCCTTCCTCCTTTTCCTCACTTGGATACAAACGAACTCCATTTTTATTAAGATATGCTGCAAATTTCACTTCATTTGAGTCGCTAGATCCCGACTCTTTTTCATTACTTCTTTTGATACCCAGGAATGCCTCTAGCTGATTTCTAAGTTGATCAACGTCGACATTTTTGTTGTCAAGATCATACTTAGTATTCGTGGAATCAATGTGAGTTTGTTCCTCATGCAGCACGGCAGCGAGACGCTTCATCTCTCTTTCTTTCTTCACATTATCACACAGTTTAGCAGGTTCTCTTAAAATTTCCTCGACTTCTAACTTTTCGTCCTCAACATCGATTGCTAAGTCATCGCATACTTGCTCCATAATCTCCCTTGCTCTCTTTTCGCTCTCGAGTTCTTTGACTACTTTCAAAAGCGATGACTTAGTCTCAGCTAGTTCTCTTCCGAGCTTCTTGTTCAAGCTCTCAAACCTTCTCCGAAGTTTCCTTTCCACTTCGAGCTCTCCAGCCACAGACTCAATAGCAGCCTCCACAACTTCTTGTTCCTTGCTCTTCCATGCTTCCTTCTCTTCAGCAAAGCACCTCATCAGATAGCTTATGTCCTTCTGCTCATGTCTTTGCTCTTGAATAAGCTGATTGGTCTGTAATCTAGCCTTCTCAAGCTCAGCATGTAAGGCCGAGATTAGAGACATACTCGTCGAAGAACGATCTTCATGGCCCCAAACGCGGTTAATAATTTTAAGAAGCTCCTTAGAAGTTGTCAAAGCATTACTAACTTCCTTCAACCGTGTCCTGAGGCCAACATTAGGAGCACTAGAAGTTTGAACCCTCGATCTTGTCTCAATCTATAGAACAAACGTCAAACTTTCATACATGAACACTCCTTTTCACCATTGGAAGAAAACAAATTCGACTAAAAGTAAAAATAGTCACAGAATGCCGTACAAGATATCAAACAAAGATGAACAACTAAAGCACATTTAAGCAAATAATACTAATACACAGCATACCTCCATCAAACTAGCATGGCTCACAGAATGAAGAACACCAACACTATGATCAGCAAGCTTTAGCCTCTGAGATATGGACGGAGTTCTTCCGCAGAAACTTCCCGTTCCCGAGCGATCCGCCCTCTACAAAAGTACAGACCCAAATGCTTAACATACATGACAGACACAAGGTACAACTTTCATATTCAAATCCATCTGATCCAAGGACAGGAACAATGCAATGTTAGATCATACTGATTAGAAGAAAAGGCATCTCATCACAGCCCCACATGTCAATCTCCTCCATTAATTTGAATCCAAACACCAAAGAATTAAACAACCATCTCTATGTTCCAAATCAATAGAAATGTCTCTCCCAAACAGCAATGTTTTACATGATTAATGCAGTAAATCAGATAAACCAAACAAGAAGGTAAACCAAAAAAACCCAATTGAGAAACCCACCTCGGAAACAGGGCTATGCGACGGATCGGAGAGATGGGGAGGCAAAGAACCAGAATGAACCGACCGTGTCGTTTTCTCTCTAACCCTCATTTCCTTTCCCAATTTCCTGTTCTCCATGACGAGACCCTCCTTCACCTTCGTTGACGGCAACTCATTCATCTCCCACAGCGTCGCCGCCAGCTTCCTCGCCGACACCGGAGCTTGTTTGGACCGGCCCTGATACAGCTCGTAATTGGGGGATTCAGTGGAACGAAATGCAGAAGCAGGAGATCTCGATTGAGAGCTCATAAGCCTCCATGAAGGCAATGGAGTTGAGGATCCAGCCCTTTTACCCAACACTATCGCTCGCTTAACCCTGTAATTGTGAAGAATCGAGGACGAGGAAGAAGCAGATGAAGAACAGCCTCGTTTTCTGATTTTCCCTGGAATCAATTCCGTCGGTAGATTCTGCCTTGGCATCGTCGGCTAGATCTGTAAATGATCAATCAAGAGAGAATCAGACAGAGTTACCCTTAACTCCTTATCAGGTTGATCAGTCAAATGTAAAGCAAAACAGTTCATAAATCAATAGAAAAAGCATAGAAACAATTTCTCTTTTCTTTAGTTTTTCTTTTCCATTTCAACTTTTTCTCTTTACTGTACCCTTTCAAATCATAGCAGAGCCAAAATCAGGGCAAAGCAAAAATGGGTTTGCGAATCAACCATGGAATAAGAAGCTTAAAAGAAAGCCAATGAAGACACTGCAAGAATTATAGAAGAAGGAAGCAATTCAAATACAGACTGTAAGCTTAGAAGAAGAAGAAGAAGAAGAAGACGGGCAGTGAATAGGGTAAAACGAAAGAACGGATAGGGAGGAAAATGATCGAATGCGGGCGGGACCAGATACACTCGAGAACGTGGCCTAATTGCTTCGTATAAAAAAAAATAAAAAAAATATTGCATTTTCAAATGTCCTTCAACGAAACAGCGCCGCGACTCGTGAGGGAATTTCGGCCTATGGTAAAAATATAAGAAAAACATTTATTGGATGAATTTAATTTAAGGGAATTTTAAAAGGCAAAATTAGAGACAAATTAAATGCATAGATTGTGTTACTAGGAAACACCCCACCCCAAGGGCCATTCATTTATGTTCATTGTCTGTTCATAGGTTGGTGTGCTCTCTTTTTCCCTCTTTTGTTGATATCATGCTTGCAGATATATGTCTTAACCAACGGTTTGCTAGTTTGGTATTCAAGTTTAAAGGTTTTAATTGGTCAAACTTTTTAAGCGTTTATTTTTAATATTAGTGTAAAACGGATATAATTAGTGTTGTTTTATTGAGAGTTGTATGAAAAGCATGCAAGTTCAATACCAATTAGCCTAAAGACGAGTAGTGGCAACCCATAGTGCACGAAGGGGTTCAAGATTTCGGCCTATCTTCTAGAGGCTTTCACCATCGCACTCACAAATGGACGTTCATAATTGCTCCAACCATTTGTGTAGTTGTCGATCAATTCGACGATACCCCATTGTAAGACCTTAAAGAAAAGTAGAGTACTCAAGGTTAACGCTATCAAGTTCGAGCGACGTGGTTTTGGTTCAAAACAAAATGACATTGTTGGGGTGCAAGTGTGGTTGATGACTCATACATAAGTAGTGTGATTTTCATTTTTAAAAGAAACAACGTCGTCGCGCTCTTCATTTATTTTTGATTCATGTCGATGATGCCATTTTTGAGTGAATGATCATATGCAGGTTCTAGGAGATTAAAGCTCGAAGTATTAGGGGATGTGTGCATTCTATCTCGACTTATAGGTAAGCAGCTATGTTTTATTGTCGTGTACATTTTTATTTGTTGTATGAATATGTTTAGGAAACTAGTGTGAGTTGTTAGTTGTGTTGTATGCTTTTCAAGTGATGTCTGAGTTGTTAGTGGTGTTTTATCACTCTTGGAGAGATGTACTGTTAGTGGTGTCTCACTCCATTGAGAGTTGAGTGTGAGGTGCTAGAGATGTTTCACTCATTTGGGAGTTCATTGTGAGCTGGATGGTAGTTCACTCCTTTGAGAGTACATGGTGAGTTGATAGCGTATAGTTTCACTCATTTGAGAGTACATGGTGAGTTGATAGTGTAGTTTCACTCCTTTGAGAGTACATGGTGAAATGCTAGTGTAGTTCACTCCATCGAGAATGTAGGGTAAGTTGCTAGTGAAGTTTCATTTCTTTAAGAGTGTAGGGTGAGATACTAGTAGAATTTCGCTCCTATGTGAATGCAGGGTCCTGAGATGCTATGTGAGCTTCCCTTCGTCGAGAGTGCAAAGTGAGATGCTAGCTAAGTTCCACTCCTTTGAGATTGCAGGCTGAGTTGCTAGTAGAGTTTCACTTCCTTAAGAGTGCAGGATGAGTTGCAAATGGTGTTTTACTCAGGGTACGTATATGATGAGTTGCAAGATGTTTTCACTCATTAGAGAGTATGACGTGATCTGTTGGTTGTGCTTTACTCATTTAGAGTGTGATCGCATTTGTGAGTTAAAGATAATATAGCGCACTTAAAGATGCGCGATTATTTGAGGTGTGAGTTAGAAGCATGTTTTAGTGGTGTACTATGAGTCTAGGCATCAAAGATTATGGATATGCGATTTTTCCTACAATGTTGAAGTGTGATTCATTTGTTGAAGCCTGAAAGATGTAATGAATAGAATTGAAGCTTATTAAGCTTTTACCAATTTAGTGTAAAACTTTGAAACATGATTTTATTTGAATTCATATATAATCGTTTCAGTACGACTTATTCATATGGGTTACAATATAACTTGCTCAAACGTGAGACTTGTATAAAAAAGTTAGCTCGTAGCTCTGAAATTAATATTCAATTTGTGATAAGTTATGCAAAGCCTTTAACTAAGTTTCTATCATTTCTTTAGATGCAAAGCCAAATTGTAAAATACACATAAATTAAGTCTCTCTACAAAAGACCAGTTAAAAATGAGTAAAAATGTGTCTTTAAAAATAAACAAAAGAGCAGTAGCACAATAACATTAGTAAATAATATTTATAAATAAAAAATTGAATCTAAAAAACTAACTAAGATAAAAGTTTATAATAACTAAATCTAAGACATTTAACTGTCAAAAGACTCAAGCCCAAGCTATCATCTCCAACTAAACACTATACGTACCTACTTCATTCAAATTGATTTATTTCTTTTGAAGTCGCCATTTTGTTTTGTCTTATTTTTTTGGTTAAAATACTATTTTGGTCCTTAGATTTTAAGATTTGTTCTATTTTTTGTCTATAGATTTAAAAAAATAAAATAAAAATAAAAATAAAAATCAATTTTTGTCTCTGAACTTTCAAGTTTGTTCATTTTGGTCCATAGGCTTTCAAATGTCCAATTGTAGTCTATTGTCTAAAAAAAAAATCATTGTAATCCCTAAATTGTAAAAAAAGTTTAAAATTGGTCCCTATAATAAATTTGAAGTTGATATTTTTTTAAAATTAGTTCAACAATATTAATAATTGTAATATAAATAAAGAAAATATGTGAACCTATTTCTTAAATTTATAAAAAAAATATGATCATTCATTTCTTACTCAAAAAAAAAAAAAATAAATAAATAAAGTTAGTTTTTAAATAAAACTTAACAAAAAAAAATACTACTAAAAATCAAATTTAATTTATTTCGAAAATCCAGGGAAAATTGAACATTTGATAGTTCAGGGACCAAAACGGAACAAACTTGAAAGTCTAAAGATTAAAATAGAACTTTTGAAATTCTAAAACAAAAATAGAAAAAGTCTCAAAGTCTAGGGACCAAAATAATATTTTAACTTTATTTTTTTTTAGTGTAATAAAGATTAGAGAGATAAACCAATGAATTTTTGCACATTTGTGGTTGAATTATTATTATTACTTTTTTTTAGTACAAATTGGGGAGAGAATAACAAACCCTACCTACAAGGTCTACTACTCTCAAATTAATTAAGAGCAAAAATCAATAACGTTGATGTTGAACTGGAATAACACCAAACAATGAAACCACTGCGTCATTGACATGTTCGGTTCTATAAATTGAATGAGAGAGTAATTAAATAAATCAGGTGGTAGTTTATGGGTGAATAAAAAATAGAGTTGGCTTTTTGGGCATATAATTATTACTGATCCAATGATAATTGTTTGTGGAGTCAATAATTAAGCACACTTCTAATACCATGCTAAGTTCTCCTGTTTTTTTGTTTTAATTATTAATTTTCCATCTTTCTTTCTTTATCAAAATAATAATTATTACTCTAATAATTCGAACTATAAATCTCGTGAACATTTATATTCAGATGTCGATTGAACTATATTCTCTTTGACGTCTTCTTCATCAATATAGTTTTACAAAAGTGCTTTTCTTTTTCCACAAAATTATTATACTCTTGGAGAGAATGAGAGATTTTCATGGTAAAATGTTGTAAGTGAAAATTTAGTAGCCACGCCATGTTTCAACAAAGCAACGAAATCATTTTGAAAACTTGATACATTTTCTTTGTTTTCAAGGAAAGTGAATTATTTACAAGCAACTTTTTAAACAAACATAACTACCTACTCTCTCTCTCTCTCTATTTGATTTAAATCATTTCAAAATATTGTTCATTTAACATTTAAATGTAACCATAATAATAATAAAAAAAAAAAGTTTCCCTTTATCTTTTTTCAATTTAAACATGGGAGTGCGCCAATTATAAAATGATGCGCCTGCTATATAAGCTTAAGTTCATAAACTCTACCTCAAGTACTTTGCTTCATACACCTTGCTTTTAGATAGCTAACTGAAGATTTTTGGGCAATTATGTTGTTGATGTCAAAAAATGGTCAACTTGGATCAATGATATTGTTTACCGATGGCGAATTTACCTGCAAAACAACGAAAATTAAACACACTGGGGTGCTGTGAGTCACATGGCCTCTGATGCCTAAGTCAGTAATATATTTTGAGAGAGTTTAGATAGAGAGCTTTAAGAACTTAGAGCAGCTTACAAGGGATTGTTACCGTAATTTAGCTTGAAGACAAATGAGAATCGCTCTGACTTTTATAGCAGCTTAACCGTTGCAACTTAGACCCCAGGACTCCCGACATCCTTTGATCGTCTCTCGGGGTCTTTCATGAGATGAGTTTAGTAAACACTAAAAATGTGACGAGTTAAGTGAACAACCTGAAATTTTAGGTTAATTTGAAACATTCCTGTAGTCCAACACAAGTTTGGATGATGTCACCCGTAAAATTTTAAGGGTGACTGGATTTTAAGAAGAGGAAGAGAAGGAGTTCAATTTCTTGTTTGTTTTCCATTAGAGTAAAACCAAAATCCTCACTATAAATATAAATCAAATCTCATCTCATATTATCAATAAAAAAAAAAAAAAAAAAAAAAAAAAAAAAAAAAAAAAAAAAAAACTCTATACTGCTTTGAAACACTGACCTAATGAGGACAAAAAATGCACTATAATCAGGCATTCAATATGCAAATTTATTAAGAACATCTACGAAAGGCAACAATTTATAATAATTTCCCCTAAAAAATATTACATAGCTCTAACGAAATCCCCAAAAACTGATTCGTATAATTGAAGATAATACCGTATGGATGTGCGCACGCATATCAAATTTCTAAAATCTTCTAAACAATCCGTGACAAATTCCATATTAAATTTTAATATCTACTAATATTTTAATATTAAATCTAAGAAATTTTTAATAACATCTCAACGATATTTATTCTTAATACTCTCTTTCTTGATGTTGATTTCACTATGGAACTCAATATTGCTAAACTTATTGTGCCATCTTAATTTCACTAACTACCAACCTGGCTTCATTCATGTTGTCAAATAACAACAGGAATAGTGTGGATTTCACAAATCATCAAATAATCATCTGCGATAACATAAACATTCTCATTTAACATATATGATCATTATAACAAGTCACTTGTTTGGCTTTTCTTTCTTTTTTTTTTTTTTTTCTGTCCTCCTCCTTTCTTTCTTTTGAGAATATCACTTGAATGTTTGTAGGTACTGCCTAGGCCTATGAAACACAACTTGTTTATAAGTAAACCGGTAACGTTTGTGGTTATGAGGAGTACATGAATAAATCGAGTTCATCTGAATGAGAGTGATCTTGGAGAATATAGTCTCATGCTTAAGAAAAGTTTAAAAGAGTTAATATAAACTACATATATCAACAAGGTACGCATTTCTTTTTGGTGGCTAAATCGAAGGAACTTCAGTTTTGCGTGCTTAGCTTAAAGTAGTCCTTGGTTGAGTGACCTCTTAAAATTCTTCTTAGGATGCATGTGAGTTGAAGACAAAACTAGCGGAATGACTTGTGTTGGTCGGCCCATAAGGCAAGATCCGGATTCCAAAATCTTATTAAAATCCTGGATCAGTACCGAGGTTACATAACCTTGACCTACCTTACATTCTTGAATGAGACATTCTGTGTCTACACATTTACATATATGGATAAAATATTCATTTAATGGCAAGTTTTAGCTTTAATTTTTGTTAATAAATGTATAACAGTTTATTTTCAATATATTTTACAGTGAAGTTTTTTATTTTCTATTTAGAAAAAAAAGTGTTAAACTAAGAATTGCCTAAAAAGATTATGCGAAATATTTCATTACCTTAAGACTTGAGAGTTCTTTATTTGGAATTCCCCATTAAATCTCTATTATTTCAATGAAAATTTATGAGTATCCATTATTATGATTAGTATTATATTTCAGTTCAACGTTGATATGTATATGAATTGAAGATAATTTCTACAATAGTTTAGTATTATTCACTCATTTGTATAACTATAGGACAATTTACATTAAATGTTTTTTTTCCTTCTCTAACCAATCTCGTTTTCTTAAAATGAAATGTCTATATAAATATGCCCCACAATTATATAATGTATTGCCCGCAACACAAACAAACAAAGGTCCTTTCCTCATTTCTTGAGGGTTTTTTTTATTTTTTTTATTTTATTTTCATTTTCCTTTTTTTTATTTTCTGGTAATAGATGAATTGAATATGCCAATAAGAATTTGTTGGGATGCAAACAAAGTGTCCCACATCGGTTAGAATAGGGGAAGATCATGGATACATAAGTGTTGACAACATCTCCATTGATTTAAGGCATTTTGGGTGAAACCAAAATCAAACTTGTGCCATAGATGCATCATGTTTATTTATGAATTGCACTTGTTATATATTTTGGTTCGTTTCGGGTTGAACCGAATCAAATTTACAACAACCCGAACTCGAATAAAAAATTTCGATTCTCTATTTTTTGAATTCAACTCAAACCGAAAAATAACTCAACCAAACCCAACCTTTATAATTTGAGTTGGGTAATTCGGGTTCATCGGATTGTCGACTCATTTGTACACTTACCTAAAGGTTTAAATATAACTTTGGCCCAATTCTTTTTTAAGTTAAGATTTATCTTTAACTAAATATGTTGTCAATCGTTTAAAAACTCTTAATTAATTTAGTAAAAGCGTTTGATATTATTTTTATTCATAATTTACACTTACTTCGAACCCAAATGCTATAATTAAATAAACTGTTTTAAGTTAAATAAATAAATGTTCTTACAAATCTTGCGCAAAATATAGCAACCATTCACTTTTCCTTGATTTTACGCAAAGCATTACATTAATATTGCAACCTTTCACTTTCCCTTTATTTTACGCTAAATATTGAATAGACAATATCAAATTCTCTTGTTTTCCAGACACACAATATCAAATCCTAAAATATCTCATAATTAACAAAATCTTACATACCATTTAACCATCTAAATACTTCACATTTCATGTTATATATACCTATCATTTCTAATCTTAACTTGAGTTATAAATTAATAATTTGAAAGTGCAAGTTATAAACACATATATTGTACAAATATATGCTGTACATATAACATAAACCATAAAACATAAAACAACTTATGAACCTAACACGTACACTACTAACACAAAATCATTAAACTCACTGATATACATCAAACACGTCATACGTCAGACATCATCGAATACGTCACATATAACACACATCGTCACGTGAAAACAACCAACCGCATAAATCACAACTAGTTTCACAAATCACCAAACTACCTATAATGAAAGCACACCCATTATCGAATCTACGTACATGAGATGCTCTACACAAGCTTGCATTTGAGTGAATTAAATACATTTTAATCAAGATTAGTTAAAATAATAAAGGGATTAGTTAGTATTGGTTTTATTTGGTAAAAACAAATGCATTAAACTCATGTTCAGCCCTAATGGCTTTTATCTATAAATATGGCGTTGGATTGTGAAAATAATTAAGCCTTTTGTTTAATTTAGAAATTAAAGGAGAGTTTTGTGCTTTATTTTTTGAGAGAGAGAGAAGTAAAGTTTGAAGCTGGTTGGGCATTGTAAATTGGTTGAGAAAAATAATAGCCCAAATTGATTGAGCCCCACGTTTCTTTCGGCCTTGCACGATCCGAGAGATAGCAGAACTCCTTGTCGTTGTTAGTTTGATTACACATGTATAATGCAATAATCGTAAAAATATCAACCTACAAATCATATTTCAAAAATAATTATAAATATAATTACTTTTAAATAAATTAAAAAAAATGTTGTTATTGTATTAATGAATATTATGATTTGTTATATGTATATTAAAATATTAATAATTTTACATACAAACATTTTAAATTTGACTATATTTGTAATTATTTTGTAAAAATGGAGTTGAGCTCATTCATGCCATTGAAATCAATATTAAATTCCATTTCCAAATTGGAATTTAAACCCATAAAGGTGTGTTCAACTTTCTCTCCAAAATCGTTGATCCCGCTCCCCTCATTAACTCCTCATTATTGGTCAATAAAAGCATTGCAATTTACTTTTGAATTACAGTCCGCCAACAACGTATTCTCTCTTCCTAAATTAAAGACAAAAGTCATGTCATCATCATCTTCCCCAATAATATTAAAATTATCCAAAATTTCTACGATAAATTCATCTTTCCCAAAAAATTGCCTTCCCTAGATCTCCCAGATTCCTCTCCCTTTTTCGTAATATATAACCGACGATTGATATCATCAAACACAAGAAAATAGAGTAGTCTATCATGTCTTATATATATATGTCGAACAATCTTCACATATTCAATGTGAGGGCTCTAACATGATTATTTTTTTCGAAAACTATCTTGAGTTAGATCCGAATTTGTAGACTGAAATATCTGCTTTGACTTACTCGCTTGGATCGTATCCAACTCTTTAGAATTATCAAATGTTCGATTAAGTCTTTACCGGCTTGGGTAGAATTCTCGAAACTTTGGGACTAATAACCCACATTATGTCTATCTCTAAATCAATTAGCTATGAGAGGAGTAGTCCACTTTATGTATTAAATGTGTTGAAGAATCCTCATATTTCTAATGCGGGAGAAGTGCCACAAAGTGAATATCTTCAACATTAACGCCAAAACGTCAATTCCGAGAATTTTGCTCCCACTGTCATTAAAGTGATAATGGTACTCAAATTCTAAGAGCTTAATGAAGTACCTTTACATTAGAGAAAACATAAATGTCATCAATACATTAATAAATTAACACTAACCCTTATACTTTTAAAACAAATAGCCTGGTATCTCTTTTTTGTATGTATAATCAAATATAAAAATATAATATTTATTTTCTTAATTGGCAATTGTAGAAGCGTTTGAACATCTTCATCTAACGATAACCAAACTTCATGATCAAAATTTTATCCATTTCACACTGTTTTCTCTTATTTGAGAATTTATTCTATAAATATTTTGATATATCTTTTAATTATGTTAGATGCTGCATTTCTGCATGAAATAAATATATTTAATTATATTTTTGTTTCTAGCTCTGAAATAATAATGATAATATGTGAAATAAGACAAATTGTTCTATAAAATTAGTTTTTTAAATTCATTAATGTCACTATAAAATTAGTTGCATATTTTTAACGTGGTAAGTGAAAATGTTATTCTATGAAATTAATGCATTTTTTTAAATATTAACGATGAGTAGAATTTGAATAAACTCAAACCGGTAAATCTAGTTGTTATTACGTTACATAGGATGGTTACTAGAATATATGTTTGACGAATAAATAAAGAAATAAATAGTTTTGAAGAATAAAATGTTTTTTTAATGATTTCATGAGACGGTAGTACTTTGGCAAATTAGTTCAACTTCACACCACGTATTTAAAATAATAATAATAATAATAATAATCAGTACTCCGCCAAAATAAGGTGATAATATGAAGATATTTTTGAACCGTGATTGTCTAGATAGATGACAATCATGAATTAAATTTATCTATTTTTAAACGGCTTAGAATCCTCAAATACATCAATCTTAACAACAAACAAAAGTGAAAACTACATTCCACTTGTTATCCATTTATAAATTAAAAAATATATGGAACACAAATATAGAAAGATAAAATGTTGGGAAAAATTGGCACCACCATTTTTTTTCTTTTCTTTTTTTTATTGTGAAAGTGACGTTCAGGTGGTTTATCAGTGTTTGACATCTTCTGCAAAGTTAGGCCAAAGATTAAGACCGCCTCTCTTTGTTTCTTCTTCTTCTTTTTTTTTCTTCATGGAAAAACAAAGTCAAACTTTGTGGCTTTTCCCTTTACTTTCTCCCACTTACGCTAGGTCTTAATGCAAACAATTAACTCGTCTCGTCTCATAGAGCAGTTGATTGAAAATTTAGATTCGAGAGGTATGCTCCCTCAAGATTTTAGGTTTGATATCTAACAATAGTTTGTAGTCTCTACTTCTTTGATATATTTCAGTGTCAGGCCTAGAGACGGACAAGATTACATGAATATAGTGTGAAATTGTCTATCTCAAAAAAAAAAAAAAAAAAGAAACTCATCTTTATCTCTAAACTTACATGATGCACCATTCATTCATGGCAAGATTACAATTTTAGTCTAAACAAATGGCTTCCAATTTCATGTCATTTTCCTTTAACATAATTCTATATGTATTACTGGTGTTAATTTATATAATCAACATTTGGATCGTTGTGTGCGCGTGTGCGTATGGAGAAAAAAAAAATCATTCCTAACAAATTTTGAAAATATTTCTTATATGACAAAAAAAATAGATTGTTTGAGTAAATTGACAAAAATATACACGTTTTTTAATTAGTTGAACTGATCAATTCAATTAGTTTAGATGATAGTCATTAATTTAACTTCATTCAATATCATTGATTCAAAAAGATAGATTCAATCAAACTCATTAACCGTTTTCAATCAATTTTCTGAATAAAAATTTAAAATAAAATTTTTGAAAAACGATGGCTATGTAGAAACTATTAAAAAAAAATGTAATAATTAAAATACATAAATTAATTTATTGAGAATTGACTTAAAAACCGAAGAAAAGGGAAATCAATTGCGCGAAGGCAATGTGACCATTCCGTTACTTTCGTTTTATGACTAGAAAGGGTCCCACCTCATCACAACCGTACATCATAAACACTCACCATTCCTCCATTCGCCACATGTCCCTAACCCAATTGCCCAATCCCCTCTCGTTTTGACCAACAAAACTGCCTACTCTAAATCTGTCTCTTTTTTAGGTAGTATATTATAAAATATTTTAAAAATATCTCCCCTCCACTTACTTTTTAGGTAGTATTTAAGTAATTTTATAAATAATCATTTTAAGTGAGGAAAATATTTTGAGTAATTAAAAATTAAATAATAATCTATTTCAATATAAATTTTTGCATATTAGTAAAAGGTAATAGTTTATTTGAGAGGTAACTTGAGTTAAGTGTGTGTATATATATATATATATTTATTTATGGTAAAAGAGTTGCATGAATGATGCAGATATTAGTGGACTGATTTGTACGTGGATTTCCAAAAAAAAATTTATTTATTAGATTTATGATAGTTATCTTAGCTCAATTTAATTAAATAAGACTTAAATTTTAGAAGGAAAGAAATTACAATTTAAGGTATTGTTTAAAATTTATAAGATCACATATATTTACCAATATGAAATTATTTATATTCATTAGATTATATATATTTTTTAATTTACTAACAAAAAGAAACATTTTCCATACAAATAACAAAATATTTATATTGTTTTGCTTCTTATTTAAAATCTAAACTTGTTTTCATCCGATTTAAATAGTAATATATTTTTATTTTCCTTTAGTATTTCTATATTCTATTTGGTTCGGTTTTATGTTGGTTATTTCATCCAGAATTGCAAACGAACCAGTATATTTCAATTTTCTAAAATATTAAACCGAATGATCTAATATTGTTCTAAAAAAATATTAGTTTGGTTCAATTCAATTTCGTCCATTTCGAATTTTCTTTTCACCCTTAATGATCGACTAGGATGAAAAATAATATATTAAATTTTTTGTTAACATTGATAGTTTTTTCGTATTTTTTAAAAAAATATTTATTTATATTATATTACGTAATATTTATAAATATTTTTTAATGCATATTATATATTTTTATACTACAAGACTTTGCATTTTTAAAACGATAAAAAATTATAAAAATTAAGGAAAAAAAAAAATTATACCAAATATCGTTACCAAACAAGTTTTGTTCTCGTTTCTTATTTTTATAAAAAATAACAAACAAAAATAGTTGTCAAATAGATTCTTGCTTCTCATTCTAAGAAAATAAGAAATAAGAAACAAGAAATATGAAAGAAACGCGAGAAAGAAGAACCTTATCAAATGGGGCCTAAAATCCCGAGCAAATATATTGTTATCAGCGTTTTTTTTTTTTTTTTTTTTTTTTTTTTTTTTTGGTTAAAGTGTAATGTACGTACATGTGAAATGAAATGTCTATTGTTTGCAATTTATGGCTATATATTATAACTCTTTCTTCACAAGTTAGGACACAAAGAAAACTGGTCCTAAAATAGGCACAAAGCAATAGTAACAATATTTTTTAATGATTATGTTTATATGTCATTCATAGCCACAAAAAATGTTATAAATGAAACTGGAATAATGTAGATTATACTTCTTTAATGACAATAAATAAGTGTTATTAAAGGTTTCAAAACAAGTTCAACTATAACACTTTTCTATTGTCGTTATAAAATCTTCATTGATTATAAATATGTGTCATTAATTTCAACAATGACTATATTATAGGGTCATAATTGGTTATATCATGACGCAATTAAGAAAGTGTCATGGATATGTCTTGCGTAACACCAATTACTATGATTCTTATTTTTACGTAAGATATTTATAACTATAAATTATAGTTATTATATGTAATTTTTTGTATTAGTGCTAGGGTTGAAGTCATATAAGATATATGAGTATGGTAATAGCCAAATATTGTCATAAAATGGAGTTTGAGGAGACAATACCAACACATTTTGAATCGTTCAAAATGAAATTAAATAAATGAAGATTGGAAAAAAAAAATAGCCTATAGATTTTTTTTTTTTTTTTTTTATTGTTTTCTTTTATACTAAATCTCTTTCCAACTCTATTCAATCTCATCAATTTATTACATTGTCTCTAAATCTAAATGTCACATTTCCATCTGAATTTTTACGGCAATACATTCATTTGAAACAACTCCAAAATGTTTGATTTAGTTTAGGAATTTGTGGACCGAAATATATAATACCGCTTTGGATTACTTGCTTGGATCGGATCAGAATTTATCGAGATCAAATTCCCTCTTAAATCTTAAATCCGCTTGAGTGGGATCCTTGGATATATGAAGCTCTGATACCATATTTAAAAGTGTGGACATTCATCTCAAAATTATCAATTGATCATGAGAGAAGTAGTCCATCTTATCTTATTATTATGTTGAAACATCCTAAATATAGGACAAACTACTCCAAGTAAGTATATTTAATATTTGCATTTATAAACACATTAATTGGTTATCAAAATAAATTCTCCTTTTTCTCTATATTCTGTTTTTACAATGTTTTTTACAACAATTTTCTGATTTTATAAAAGTTTAAACCAGTAAATTATGAGAGGAAATCATTTGAAGAGTTGAAATGGGAGAATTCATGTTCTGAAATTATGTTGAATTATGTAAATATCGATGAATGGGTGTTTACATTAATTTAACACATCCCAATCCTGTTGAAGAGATTAATTTATTGATGTTAATTTAATCACGTTGGTATGCTTATCGGTTGACTCAAAACATGAGATAAGAATCTTATTTATTTAATTTAAATCGGCAATATACGAAGACGGGTTGTTCTAATTTATTTTAATGAAATGAAAAATTGTTTCTTGTGAACTTTATATTCCAAATGTTTGATTCGTAGAAAATATATTCGAATCACACTGTTGGATTTTGATACATTACCCTTGGAACACAATAATCTACCTTGTCTTGTTTCATTGAACTGATGCAAATCTCAAAAAATAACCCCTAAATACCCAATTTTCATTATATATAATACACCCACAATTTTGAACGTTCATCAATAGGTGTCCGTTTTCGATAAAAATTAACTTCAAACTAATCTTATTAGTTTGCATGAAAATGAAACTAAAATGATTACTATTAAGTTGATTTGGTCGTCGATTAAATTTATTTATTTTTTTTTTTTATTAAAAAACATATTCATCATATATATATATATATACACGCAATTTTTATTGAAAATTCAACCATTAGTTAAAATATGTGTATATATCAAATAAATTTTAAAAATATATTTAAAATTAAGTTAATTTTATTTATTAAATAATATAATTATTTATACGAAAGAAATTAAAATTATATTAGACAATTGTTACTACACCATTGAATTGATGACAAATTTTTGATTAAATATTTTTTAACCAATCCTGATCTTTTTAATTGAATTGGTTGAATTGATTTTCGAAAAATATATGAATAATACACCAAATAATCATCCATTGGAATACCAAACGCTTGCTTATTTTCACTCTCTCTCTCTCTATATATATATATATATATATATATATATGTTTTTAATAATATTCTGTCATGTTTCCGTGTAAAGTTTGTTCTGATATTTGGGCATGGAAGTCATCAGATGTTATAATAAAGAATGCAATGAATGAAACTATGGGAGAAATTAGTAGGACTCTCTAGAATTCTTCTGTGACATCATTTAATTTCTTGAAAGTTGCATTTGTTTTTTTATATGTTATTAAATGATGAATTCAAAGAGTAAATTTCAGTATGTTCCTTTGCTTTTTCTTTTGATATATCTCTGAACAAACTTACAAATATGAATAAGTTTTTTTTTTTTTTTTTTTTTGGTTTGGGTTTCATACTCACAAGTGCGAGACTCAAAAACTTTACTTTTATTGATCACATCACTAAAAAAAAAATAATAATAATAATAAAACAATTAACATGTTCAATGTATGGAATAAATAATAAACATCTTGAATATATCCACCATTTTTAAAATTCTAAACTAGGTTGGAAAATGTTTGGATGGAGTATTTAAAAGTACAGTTTACTAAATATTTTTAAAAAAATTACAACTAGAACAACTTTATTCTTTTAAAACTAATTTTCTTAAGTGGAATGAAAAAAAGAAAATGTAAAAAATGACATAATCATTTATGTAAACTCAACTTGGAAAATAATAACTTATCCGGTGAACCGAAAATAAATAAATAAATAAATAAATAAAAATTGAAAGGGAAACTTAATCCTATTTAATAATGTTTTCAGGCGAAAGATGCAACCTGGCAGATTCTTGTTTAGCCCTAACCTCAAAAATGCTTTTTTATATTTTTGTGGTGAGGACTCTCCCACTTGGCTAAATAATAAATATCCACAATCCTCATTAAATAAAGGCCGTGTTTGGGGTGCTCCATTACTGCAGGTTTTTTTTTTTTTTTTTTTTTTTAATGTAAAAAAATTTTAATATCTCATTAACTTTTCTCTATTCTCAATCTTACACCTTAAACACATATTTACTAACATTTTTTACTCTTTCCTTTTATTGGCGTACAGGTTTTACACCTAAAGAACTTCAAAATTAAATCAATATAAATAAAGACTGTTTGGAAGAATTTTTTTTTCTTAAAATAAGTCCATCATTTTCGAAAATTTCCAGCCCCATAAAAAAAAAAAAATAATAAAGACATATTTTAGAAGTAGGAAATTGTTAAATATAAAAAAATATAGAAAATTCTAGAACAAACTGGTGTCAAAAAAAAAAAAAAAACTTAGATATTTCTTTACCTTTTTCCAAAGATAAGATATGACAAAACTAAAACACATTATTTACTTGTGACAAAGAGAAAATGTGACCAAATTGTGACGAGTGATTTTAGTTTTAGAAGTTTATATGAGTGCTATAAATTGGTGAGTATCCACTACTGGCAAAACATCCAAAATCATCCAAGACATCTAATTTACTAAAGAGTGAGGTTGTGAGATAAAAATAAAGAGTTTCTCCTTTGCAAAAAGTTTGTTGTAGTTTGTAAAAGAGAAAATTGTAACTTTTATTTTCATAGTAAATTAGTTCTTCTATACTTGTCAGTGATTTTTATTCTAATTTATTTAAGGGATTTCTACGTAAAATCATTGTATCATCGTTTCTCTTCTTTCTCTTTTTTTTATTATTATTATTATTCTCAATCTATTATAAGGTTTGACCTTAGTCTGTTCGATTTAAATAATACTAACAAAGATGAGATACAAAACAACTAACAGAGAAATGACAGAAACAAGGAAAATAAAAAATGAAGATGAGCTTATTGTGGTTGTTTTTGTATATACACACACTCAAATGATTCAAAAAAAAAAAAAGAAAAAGTAAAAATTGTACTAAAAATTTGTTTCGATTAAAAAGAAAGCGACTGGTCGAGAATTGGATAAGAAGAAGAAGAAGGGAAAAGGGTGCCTGAATCTACCTACAAATTGAAGTGCCTTTTGTTTTAACATACCTACATTATCTTCTTCTTTTTTTTTTTTAAATTTTAGTTAATTATTAGATAGCCTGTATTTAATATGTAAAACAACTTTCATACTTTTATTTCATCTTTCTAAAACATGTCTATTTTTTTAATTTTAAATATCCTATCCAATAAATTCATGAATTTATAAATTGTAATAAATCTCAAAATTTTCACTTTTATCCATTAATTGCTCAATCTTAATAATGATAGTGTATAATAAATAATTAATTTTATATAAAAAAAAATATCAATCAAAATTTATATCTACCTACTTAATTAACTTACAATTTACAGATAACATAACTATTTTTTAGATTTTATCCAGCGGATCGTTGTGCTAGTGGCCGCTTTTATTTCTATGCATCAGTTGTAAATTATTTTATTAAAAAAAGAAATATAGCTTTGCTGATATATACTAAATGCTACTAGGAATTAAAAAAAAAAAAAAAAAATCCGTGGCTGTACTAAAACAGAGTTCTATTTATGCAAATTGTTTTTTTGTTTTTTTTTTTTTTTTTTTTTTTTGTGATAAACTAATATCGGTTACATGCATGCATACATAAATATTTTTTTTTTATATAGATTTATGGTTTTTTTTTTTTTTTTAGTAAAAAAAAAAAAGTGAAGTTAGATATACCTGGAGAGAGTCAGACAGACAGCAGGCAACAAGAGAGCAAGTGTTTCTGCGTGTCTGCCTGTACATACACACATAAATAAATAGCGAAATAAGAGGAGGAAATTCAAACACGACTATTTTTAATTAATATTTTATTTATTATTTTTTATATATCATTTTATTTTGAGAGTATACAACAATGATCTTACATAAATAGATATGTAATTGGACAGCAAAATCTTATCTCATCTCTGCTGCCTTTATTGGAAAAGGAAGAATGAGGAGATCAGATTGATTGAGTTTTTGTTTTATGTTTTATTTATAAAGCTTTCAATTTTATATCAATGGAGGAATGGCTCACAAACAGAACATCAATAGTAATGGAGGACAGCAATTTGAATATTTGATCCATGCATTCATCACTCATTATATGCTCTAACAACACTACACGATTTTTTTTTTTTTTTTTTTTTGGTAAAATAGTCTAATTTATTTATCATTTTATTTATTCATTATTCGCGATCTTTATTAAAGAATATTGAAGTTTTAATTTGCAATTCATTTTTTGTATAAAATTTTATCTGAAATAAATATCTTATCTCCTAGACACAAATTCAAATCTTTTTTATAGCCTATTCTCTTTAAAACACTATGAATTCTCAAACAAGTTATTAATATTTCTAAATTAACTCATTTTCTCTTCTTCTTCAATTTCCTCTCCTCTCCACTCATCGACCCAAAATACAATCACCTCTAAGAAATTTGAGTAGAAATATATATATATATTACTATCCTAAAATGTTTGAGGAAAGTTATACTCTAATCTGTTTGGAGTGTTTTGGGGTGTTTGTCTAAGAATTAGATTAGATAGTTTATGGACGTTTTGGTGGAACTTTTTAGAATTGTTCAATCGATATTGAATCAAACCATTGAGTTAATCCAATATTCGTTCCATTAAACAAACCTTGGGCATAATGCCCCAATCCAATAACAACCTAAGAGGATGAACAAATCCCTTACAAAGATATCAAGCCCCAATCTACATATTGGACAGTGGGCAACCTACTCACGACAAAAGGAAGACCAATGAGCACAAATAAGCATAGCAACTCGAATGAACCATGATCTTTTTATCCATGGAATCTAAAGACTTTGACTGATAAAGTTTGAAACCCAACATCAAACCATTAACTTAAGACTTTTAGAGTCTTTGGAGATCATAATTTGACATATTTTTAAACATGTATCATGATTTTTTTTTTTTTTTTTTTTTTTTGAAATTATAACAATTGAGGTAGGATTTCGAATTTAAAACTTCAAGATTGTTAAATATTTCTGATATAGTTGAACTACTGTTTTTTAACCCTGATTAAATCTTTACAAACCAACCAGCCATAACAAAAAAGTGGAGAAAAGATAGAAAAAGAAAAAAGGGTGTATGTGTAAATATTATTAAATTGTTCACTGAAATTAATGATGATTGATGCATTCGATCACGCGAAAACCTGAACTCCTCTCTCTCTCCTATCATATTTTTTCTCTGTCTCTCTCTCTCTCTCTCACTGTCCTGTCTTTTGAATTCTAACATCAACCCAACTAAATAAAAACACTCTTTTTCCATATTCTCAAGTACATCAAAATCAACAATTTCCCTTTCTCTGTTTTCCTTATTTCCAAAAATGTCCTTTAACCACTTCTCTTCTGAATTCCACCACCTCAAATCCTCATCCTCCGCCGCCGCCGCCGCCGTCGACCACCATCCGAAGCAGCTCATGTTCGAGAAGCCATTAACTCCCAGCGACGTTGGAAAGCTAAACCGCCTCGTCATTCCCAAGCAATACGCCGAACAATACTTCCCCCTTTCTCCGGCCGGCGACTCGCCGGACAAGGGCTTGCTTCTCACCTTCGAAGACGACTCCGCCAAGTTGTGGCGCTTCCGTTACTCGTATTGGAATAGTAGCCAGAGCTATGTGCTGACTAAGGGCTGGAGCCGCTTTGTCAAAGACAAGCGCCTTCAACCTGGTGATGCCGTTGTTTTTCAACGCCATTTCCGTGATCAAGATAGATTTTTCATTAGTTGGAAGCGCCGCTCACCGGTTACCACGCCGCCGCTGAATGGATGCGGCGCCGGCGGTGGCGGTGGCGGTGGTTGGACTAGAATGTTCTGTTCTTCTAACCCATATCCTTCTCATCATCATCATCATCATCATGAGCATCATCAATCTCCTCATTCTCTTCATCCAGGTTTTTTCTTTGTTCTTCTACTTTTTGTTTTGTCAATTACTTCGCTTTTTTTCTTTATTTTTTAAATGAAATTCCAACATTATCTCATGCAAAAGTACTCCTATCTCTTTCCCAATCTTTATATTCCGTCTAAAATTGGACTTCAAATAAAAAACTAACTCAATATTAATATTAACAGTTCAATAAGCTTAAATGATCAAAAATGAAATAAAAGCGAAAATGTAATAAAAGGTTTTTTTTTTTTTTTTGAAAAACCAAATCTAAAAATACCAGGTTGGTCCTTAATTTTTATTTTTATTTTATTTTGGTCTCTGACTTTCAAAAATTCAATTGTAATCATTTTAAACGTTGAGTTTTATTTTATTTTAATCTATGAATTTTCAAAATTCAATTTTAATTTTCAAATTTTTAGATTTGTTCGGTTGTAGTCCATAAAATTTTAAAAATTTGTGTTATATATATTTTTTAATTTTTTAAAGAAAATTATAATTTTTATCATTAAATTGTGAAAATATTTTCACATATTATTAATGAATCAATTACGATTAATATTAATTTTAAATTTACGATAAAGATTAGTTTAAGATTTTTTTTCAAATTTTTAAGATTAAATTTAGATTTTTGAAAGTTGGACTAAAATTTAAAGCTAAAAATTATGGATTAAAATTAGACTTTTCAAAGTTATTCAAAATTATACTTAAAAAAAAAATAAAAATAAATAAATATATATATATATATATATATTACACACAATTGTTATGGTTGACTTGTCTTCGCTAGGTTTGAAATGTTGATCTTTATTCATTGGTATATTCTTTAAACACAAAAATATAGCCATTTAAAAGGCACGAAGAAAGCTGGGTTTTTTTTTTTTTTTTTTTTTAATTTCTACTTTTTCTTTTTTAGCTCCAAGTTCATGTACTAACGCACAACAAGGTTTCTCTTTTCAACAATAAATGATTGTCTTCAATTACTCATTAAATAATAGTAATATATTTTATTTTAATATCATAATTGAATATTAGATTTTAGTAGTAAAAGGTTGATGGTATGTGCATTGTTTTCAGAGTCCTCTATTCGGAGTGAAACAGTGTCGGTTGGGAACTCGAAGATACTGCGCCTGTTCGGAGTAGACATGGAGTGCCAAACCGACGTGTCGGAACCTGAACCTCCATCAATGCTCGGTGGCGGGTTGAGTGTAAACGGTCGAGATCCGACCCGGCACACCTTCTACACACATTATTCTTCTCCTCTACCTCATCACATGGTATGACAACTCAACTCCATAATCTTTTTTTTTTTCTTTAATTGCATCTCTGATTCCGTTTTGAAAATTGTTTCATTTAATTAGACAGACTAGATTCAAAGTGGGGGCAAAAAGGGAATAAGAGTTGAAAAAAATATTGGTGAAAATGGCTTCTTGTCATTTATTAAATTGAATGGTCTCCTCTTTTGCGAACAAATATCTATGAATGAATCTAGAATTTGTAGCTCAAATATTGCACATTTTAGTGGTATGATTCAATGTCATAAGCTAACCCATTTGTATTAAACAATAGTTTCATTACAGTGATCAAACTCATAATATGACATGAGTTCATTATAAAAATTTAAAAAAAAAAACCATCATTTACTGTACCTTTTCTTTAATTCTGTAATAAAAAGCAAGTTCATGTTATTATTAGAAAGTGTATATATCTATTTCAAAATTAATTAGCAATAAAAAAGGTAGCTTACCTATCATATAAATGTGGCAGAAAATTCGCATCTTTCCAATATAAAATAAATGACCACGAGCTAAAATATCTATGTTTAAATCAGATGTGACATCATTTGTGCTGAACGAAATTTTCTCGAAATATATTTTGTTAATGAAAAAAATAAATATATGATTGTTATAAAAATTTTAAATAGCCAAGCAGGACTAGTGTCAATAGTCAAGTTAATTTTTTTTTTGGAAGAAAAGGGTAGGTATCAGATTGTAAGGGGTACATAGTAGTTGAAGAGCATGAGAGAAATGATAGGATACCAAAAAACTGTGCAGAATTGAACCAAACCTCTGAAAATTGAGCCCACAATCTGCTCCATTTTCATTGAAAAGTGGCAGAGAGCAGAATATGGAGCAAATCTTTTTCTAAAAAAATTAAAAGCACACTGTTTTAAAACAGAGTTAATTTTACACATAGATATATAAAAGTATTTATTTATGTTGATGGCCGTAATGGTAACAGGATTTCCCAGAAGATATGAAGAAGATGAAATACGAAGGATAAAGATATATATATGTACAGCAAACCCCACATTGGTTCAGAACAATACAACTCCCCCCATTAGCTACACTTTTTTTGTGGCCAACTTCACAAAGTCAGGGATATAAATTAATTCATTAATGACGTCATAACATGCAGGGGTGTTTTGGGAATTTGGTTGAGAGAAATGAGGAAGAATATTCTATATTTTGTTTGACTAAATTCAGATTCTGGGTTATGATTTTTGAGATCACAACCTCGAACTATATGAGCATGAGAGTAGTGTGGGGGTGTCTTAATCATGCTGCTGCTTTATTTCAGTGGGTGGGATTCAATTCGATCGGATTGGAGACAGCCTCATTGTAATTTACTACACTGCCCTTTACTACTTTCTACTATTACCACTATACAAATTTTACCAAATTCTATTTACTTTTTTTTCTCTCTTTATTTATACATTAATATGTGTTTGGATTTTGAGGTTGAGGAGAGCAGCAAGAAACAAGAGAAAATTTAGTAATTTAGATACAAGAATTGAGTAATTTAGAAATAAGAAGTAGTTGTTTGAGAATGAATCTTCTAGAGATAAGAAGATGATTTTTTTTTTTTTTTTGGAATTTGAATCTATTAGAAAAATAATTTTTTTAGATAAATTTTGATATAAAGTTTGAGATTTGATGAGATGTTAGAGAGAAGTTGACGAGTCGTTAGTGAGAAATTGTGATGTACTAAAAATACACGAATTTCAATTTCTATCTTCCTCTCCTCCACCCCAATTGTCCTGTCTTTCAACTTTTAACTATTAAATGTTGGGTGCAGTCCAAAGAATGACTTTCGTGTCTTTGTTCTCCACCAAATTTAATTTTTATTTTGTTTTAAATTTTCTTTCAACTTTTTTTATATAATCATATCTTTGATTATTAAAGGAAATATCTATTTGAATAGATAATTTGAACGATATTTTTCTTATCTAAAAATTAAAAGTTTAAAACAAAGAGAAGAAATATGAATTAAAAAAAAAAAAAGAAATTGTAAAAAGGATGAGGATTGAGGAAATGGGATGGGAAATTACATTCTTCTCTTGGGCTCCGAATTTTGTGGATTTATGTGGGAAAATTGAAACATCGCTAACAAAACGACATCATATCTGAATTATGTTAGGTTCATGCCATGTCATTTCTACATTCAAGTTTATATATATATATATATATATATATATATATGATGAGTTAGTACAAATTAATTTCAACTAGACATGTGATCGTATAACATGTGATGAATATACCACTTTGGTAATTTCATTTAATTTGGAGATTCAATATAAGATATATATACGAAAGTGGTTAAATGTCGTGCATTTAGTATTGAAATGAAATTGAGTTAGGATAAATGATAGGTAATTGAAAAGAAAATTCCAATGTATTCACCCTTCAACTTTAAACTTCGTCATGAATTAATAAAGAACTGGTAAGATGATCTGTAAGTGTTAAATGGGCTTTTGCTAACATAAATTTTAATGAGAAAAAAAGATGGGCAAAGAGCAACTAATATGTTATAGTAATATGCCAAAAGAGCCGTAGCTCAACGACATTAATGAACACCAAAGAATTATGAGGATGATTTGTGATTTACGAATGAAGACGTTATTGAGGAGGAGCGGAGTTTCTAGATCGACCATTGCAGAATTGAAATCGATTGCAAAAGATATTGATATCGACCATTGCGGATTGATAAATCGGCCATTGCAGATCAGTCCAATCGCGAATTGAAGCTTGAAAACGACTTCAATGAAATTTTTCTAGCAAAAATCAGTTTGGTGAAGGCTTGTGATCCGGGGATAAAGAAGACAATGGGATGAATTAACTTCAATCAGTGTTCTGATCGACTTCAATCACTAAATGAATCGACTTCAATTAGTGTATTACAACAATCAATCAAATTATATAGACTCAAATAAGAATATATAAATCAAGGAGTGTCGCTAATGCCAATCAAACAGGGAGGTCCTCACATGTTAACCCAACAGTTAGACCATATGTGAACAGTTATGTTATGTAATTAATAGTAGTAATGGTCATTTGGAAAGTAGAGTATCAAAACTCAGGCTAGCTAGAGAAGCGTTGAAATCCCCCTGCCTATGAGATTGCAGTGTCCCTCCCAATCAGTCTATTTGCATTAAACACCGTAACAAATCAGGACCCTATTAACTGTACACTATATATGCTGACATACCATTTCTTACGTTTCATCTATTCTTTACTATTTTGGGAAAAGTAATATGACATGAATATTTTCACTTTCAAACAGGGAGTTATATTGTCTGTAATCACTCTAGAAATTTAAAATTCAAATAAACAATTATTAAAACTAAAATTTCTAAACATAGTGTCCAATTGATTATGATATCCAAACACTTTCAAAGTGTAGAGGACAGCATAATATTTTAACAAACCTCTCACTATTGATTTCTTCTAAAAGTCAGTATTTTTAGAAAGAGGGCAAGAATTTTCAATTGCAAATGGCCGGCCCCCCTTCAATCGGTGTAATGTCAGTCATTTTCAAGCACAAGAAAGTATACTCGAGCATCTTAGTTATGACCTAACTCTGCCACTACTACACGCATCTCTCTTTCTCAATTTGTAAAATCTGTGTCCAAACACCTTCCTTGTCAATTAATCATAGAGTTATGGTTGTACATGAAATCTAATCCATCATACATATATCTCATGGCTATGTTTGTTTTTAGTATTTGGTAGTAAACAACCACTCATCAAACTCTATATCAAATTTCACATCAAACATATCGCTCAACAACTACTAATCCCGCCAAAATAATAGTAGTTCAACGACATTAGTGAATGACAAAGGATCTTGAAGTCACAGATTCGAATCTCCCAACACTTAATTGTTGTAATCTCAAAAAAAAATAAAAAAAAATACTAACACCAATTCTTAAACAAGTACTTAATTATTCAATCACTACTAATATCAATTCTCAAACAAGTTTTTACCAACACGAATCCCCGAACAAGTAATAATTACTCAACTATTACTAACATCAATTTTCAAACAAATATTCGACTACTATTCCTCAACTCTACTATTTTCTATAAAAAAAACAAACACACCCAACCGTACGTCAACCAAACTTTATAACCGAGAGCAGAATATTTAAAATATTTTTTAGATTGAGATTTTTTAAGAGTTAATTAGGGTAAATCTAAACTTGTAAGACATAAATATTGAATGAATAGGAAGTGTATAAAAGTCAAATATTTCTATAAAAATAGCGATATATCTAATTAACCCTAAGGCCCAAATGACAGAAGCCTAACAAACCCAACAACTGAACTAATAAACCTAACAAAAGTACCAGAAATTTCAGAACGAATTCTAACTATTATCATCTCTCACAGCAAGTGCTCATGACTCCAAGCGCGCAGCAGGGAAGATCTAAGTTAAGAGATCTGTGGTTGATGAACAATTGACAAGAACTGATGAAGAACTATGTCCACAGCAGTTACCTTTTCTCGAATGAAATGGAAGTCAATTTCAACATATTTAATCCTCCTCTGAAAAAAATAAAAATTATGAGCCAACGTAATAATGGATTTATTATCACAGCCCAAGTAGGGAGATATGAAGTTCACGAGGAAGTTGGGGTTGATTTTCAAAATTTGTTATCAAAATAGGTCACATCCCAAACAATTTAAAAAAAAAAAAAAAAAAAAGTCTTCACGTCTCTTCCAAAGACGCCACATGCTTTGATTTTTTTTTTTTTGTTGCTAGTGGGCATAATTAATTATTTCTAATTATTTTATTTTAACAATTTATATAATTACGTGTTTTCTTAATAATTTAAGTTAAGGTTGTGGAAAAAGAAGTTGTTAGGATATTGAAAAATAAAATATTGCCCTGAATGCTATTTTTTTATCGATATATATACATTAAATTATTTTATAATCATAAATCAACATATATTTTTAAATCTTCGACACTAGTAACCCTTTGACATAATCATAAATATCATACACATATCTCATTTATCAACATTTACTATAATCCCAACAACAACAACTTTCAACGTAATAAATTTTGGTTAAAAACTCGCTAACAATGGAAAGACAATCAACTATATTATCTTTTTACTTTAACGTTAATTGCTCGATTTTGTCCCTATCGAGGTCGATTTATTGATTCATGGAAAAGAAAATTAGTGGAGATCATTAAGTTGATTTCACACAAATTTGGTGAACTACACCTGTGAAATTCACCTTCGACGGTCGCGTCTAGTCATGTGAGCTTTAGCTGTACATTTTGTCAACCGGTTATTGTAGTTGGAACAAAAAATATAATAAATAAAATGAAGCATACATTAAACAAGGTGAAGTTGAGGTTTATATTATTATTATTATTATATATTTAATGTCACATATATTTTTTTTAATAGCTCTAAACATCAGAATTTCTCATTTTACCGACTTCCTTAACCAAAAAATTATCATCTAAAAAACAGTTAGTAGGATTATAGTGAATGTTAATAAAATATATATGTGTATGATATTTATGATTATATCAAATGGTTCCTAGTTTCTATAGGATTTAAAAATATATGTTGATTTATAATTATAAAATAATTTGATGTATTATATTGATTAAAAAAAATAACTTTTTAAATATCCTAACGACTGTTTTTTCACAAGCTTACTTAAATTATTAAAAAAACATGTAAATTATATAAATTGTTAAAATAAAAATAATTAGAAATAATTAATTATGCTCCACTAGCAAAAAGAAAAAGAAAAGCTTCTGTAACTATGATAGCCATAACCCGATACTCGGCTTGAGTCGAACTTCCTCGTAGCATGGCTATGATTTTCGATCAACAGATTCACCCGCCCAATCAGCGTTTGGTTTGTTTAATAAGCCCAGCTGATAAGGTTGCCCAAAAATATATATATAGAATAAGAGACAAAATATACATGTATATATTATATATAGGGAGTCATTAGATGCAGGCCGGAGTTTGGTTAGGTAAATAGGGAAGTTTGAATTTTGTGACATTGATGATCTTAATATGTAATTATTTATGTAACAATGTTGCAAATGCTTCATTCAACGACTCCACAATCCGGTTTCAATGAAGCCTTTAAGCCTTCTTCTATCTTCAAGCCTTCTTCTTGATCGCACCATTGGCAAATTTCTAACTTCGCTTTCTGTTTTGTGCCTCAACCCTTTGTTCTTTTTTCTTTTAATCTAAAATTATTCATATAAAATGGTCAAATTTAATTTGGAATATCTTGCTAATTGTGAATCACATTTTATTTTTACAATTTGTTAAATTGTATTCAAAGTATAAAGTTTGGTTATGATTTTTCTAACACGTGGGAGGTCGAGATTTTGTACAACACTATAGGATTTTTTTATTGTTTGAAAGAGAGTTAGATAACCACAATTTGTGCTTGTTTAAGTTTTATTTTGATATTATATAGAGCTAATTCTCGAACTACTTTAATTTGATACGTCAATCTTCTCTACTCCCATTATTTTATTTATTTTGATTCATTTCATTTCATATTTTGATTTTAGTTTGAATTTAATAGAAATCTCAACATATATTTTCCTTCCCGTTTATCCAAAGAAACATGAACTAAAATTTAGAATTATATATTAAAAAATGAAAGATAAAAATGTAATTATAAGTGAATAAAGAAAAGAGAGGGAGGATATATATATATATAGTTTATTAAAGATAGTTTATTATTGATAGTTGATTTTATTGATAGAGAAAAAGTAGTGAAAATATAAAACATTAGTTAGATATACAAAGGCCTTTGAGCTTGGCGGGATTAAAGCATTTGCAGCCTCGTTTGCATTGCCTATTGTCGTAGCAAGAATTGATACCGCAATCCGTGTATGTCTCGGGCTTCAATTTCATCACCATTTCCCTAATTTCACCATCATACCTTTCCTTATTCTTTGCTTCTATAATATCATCATCATCTGTCTCAAGCTCAATCCCAGCACCACCCATTATCAACAGCAACAACAGCATCCCCACCGCTACACCTACCTTCTTCCCTTCCATCTCTAAACCCTTAACCTGATCTTCTCTTTTTCCCCTACACTTCTTCCTCTATTTATACTCTCTTATTCTATCTTCTTTTCTCTTTATTTGCTGTTTACTCCCCCCTCTGCTTCCCTTTTTCACCATTCACTCCTTTCACTCTTACTTTTCTAACACTTCTTTTTAATACTTGTATTTGTACCACCATCTATATAAAACTAGTTAAACTAGTTAAATCTAAAAAATAATTACTAATATCTTAATTAAAAAAAAAAAAAATCTTGTTATTGTTTTAATCTTATTCTTTTTTATAATACAACAATATTAGAATTTATTTATATCTGTAATTATTTTGTGGCAATTTTTTCTTGTTTTTAACAGTTAATCGTCTAATTTATTGTCAAGAAAATGTGTACAAAAACATAATCATAGGTATATGAATTGAATTTATAATATTTTTATTCTTTAAATCGTTTTGACCACTACCAACCATTGAAATGAGTATAAATGTTGGGAGTCACCTATGGATACAAAAACTCAAATCAATGGATAAAAGTAATTCAATTATATCAATCAATAATAATTACATTAATAATTGAATTTACAATTATAACAAGTTAGCACTTCTCTTTGATTTAGAATGATAAACGACAACTAGTTTATGCCAGTACACGAGAAAGTAGAGTTAGATACTTATGATTTATTTTATTTATTTTCAATTAAAATTAGGTAAACTAATTGTCTTTAATTAATTGACTGAATGGACTAAAACAATTCAATTGATTAAAAGTAATAAGTCTAGGTGATTGAAAGTAAGTACCAGAAAAAAAACAAACGATACCAAAAAAGAAAGCGATACAATTTAAAGAAAACGTGATATGATAATATTATTGAGATAAAATTATCCATCTATAATAATTTTTCTAAATTATTTTAGAGATTTATGTGTATCATTTATTGGACTCATAAAAAAAGAAGCCTAAAATGAAAAGAGACAAATTGCCTTTATAAAATGAAGTTAATAATTGATAACACAACTTCGAACTATTAAAATAGGTAAGATATTAATCACTAACTATGTCGTGTGATGTGATAGGAAAAGTAGTTTAAAGCAACATTTCTTCTTTTTTTCACGGGAGCAATTCTAAGATATGTTTGGTATGCTCGGAAGAGCAGAAAAAAAAATAAGTAAAAAAAAAATAAATAAATTAATAATTAACGTTATGCAAGTAAGTGATTCAAACCATAGATAATGATCTTTCCCTTCTCGCTACACCAAACCTACTTTAATAATTAATAGTCTTTTTATATAATAAAAATGCAAGTCTCATGTCTCAAAATTATTAATATTAAAATAAAAAAAATGTGACATCATATAATCACATATGCTTTGAAGAGAGGTTTTGTCTCCCACAAGATTTTGTTCAAAAAAGTTGCAACTTTCAACCTATGAATAATAATAATAATAATAGTTTAATTTTTTTCGAATAAGACTTAGGTGCAGGCTCGCCCCGTATTTCTCTCCAAACATATGGCGACGCCCACCCACCCGGTGACGCCGCATCTTCATTTTTATTTTAAAATAATTTGTTTCCTTTTACTATTTTTCTATTTTTTAGATAATTCTTTTTTAATAAAAGGTTATGATTTTCCTTTCTTTTCTTCTCGTTTAAAAATAATTTGTTTTGATAAAAGAGCATAGCTCAGTTGGCATTAGGGATATACTTGTATCATCATGTAGTTTGAGTCTCCGTTTCAATATTATAATTTTAAAAAAAATGATAAATTTATCGTTAAAGGTGATCTTTTTGTTTGTTCAAAATATTTAAAATATTAATTTATTTACTTGATTTTATAATGGTCACTTTTATTTTCCAATCTACACAATATAAATTATTTTCAACTATACTATTCTTTTACTTTAAGGGCGCGTTTGGGCTGTCGGGTTGGGCCAGAAAGAGTTCCAAACTGGCGCGAAATGAAACACTGAAATGTTGATCATTTAAAAAAAACTTGGAAATATTAATATCAATTAAAAATATTATTTATTAATGATTTTACTTTTTATAAAAAAAATTAATGTATTTTACTTTTTATAAAAAAACATCTTATTGATCTCATCCATTACTTTCATCCCACCTCAACTCACTACCACAAACGCCGTTTTTCTAATATCTCACCCCAACCTATTACCACAAACGCCGTTTTCCTAATGCTTTCCATTTCATCTCATCCTTTCTATCCCAACCTGCCCTATATATCCAAACGTGACTTAAATGATAGTCCTTTCTTTTTCTTTTTTTTTTTTATAATTTAAAAATATATATTAGTTTCCTTTTTACCTATAACTTCAATTCATAAAGTGTATATAAAAATAAATTAGTATCATTTAAAGTGTATAAATCTTATTTTGTAGATAACATCAATTCATTTAGGTAACATTTTTTTTATATCAATCCATTAGTTTAAACTTTGAAACCATTTATTGTGAAATGAGACATAGTTTTGATAATTTACAATTAATACTAGTTTCATAATCAGGGTCCATTTCATATTTTGGGATATAATTATTGTTATTATTGTTTTTTTTTATATATAGTTTTCTTTTCAAATACCAATTATTTAAAAATAAATATAGTGCATATGAAAAATAAATTATAAAATAGATTATCATAAAAAAGAAAATTAATGAATTGATCTAATAATGAAAAAGAATATTAAAAATTGAATTTGAGGGAACGAGCAGCTATTAATAATTGAAACAAAATTAAAATACTAAAATTAATCGTTTAAATAATCCTAGACTAAAATGAAACATAACTCAAAAATTTATAATTAAATTAAACTTTTAAAAATTTAAAAATGAATAAGGAAACAAAAGGTAAATTTTGGGAGTAACAATAATAAAATATTAGTGGAATTAAATTTAATAGATAAAATATGAATTAATTTAGATTTTGAAAATGGAATGTCCCGTCCTGACTTTATTGAAGTCAACCGAAAAAAGACGTAAAAAGAAAAGTAATAAATGGGATTTATTGTATAAGGTTGATAATTGATGACACAATTGTAAATTATTTTTGGTGGTAACGTGCGGTGAGGATGACATTATTATAAATAAGTTTTCAGGAATATCTCTGACATCAATGTTCCAACTTCCATTTCTTAATTCTAGTTCAACTCAAATAAAATAAAAATAAAAATAAAAACAAAAACTATTTCTTCGTTCTATTTTGTGTGTGTTTTTTAAGGTTATATGAACTAATTAGTACAAACAACGTTTGTCCATTTCAATCAACATTTGTCGATGGTAATGGTTCGAAATTTCAAAATATTTTATAATGGTACGTGAGTTAGAACTTAAGTTGCAAATTTAAATTTATAAAAATATATATGGAAACAACAATTTATGCTAGGTGAATAATAAGAAGCATGTAATTTGTACTTTCAATTCTATATATAAGAAAGAAACCAAAAGAAGTTATGTATAATATAATTTTGATATTTTTTTTATATAGCAAAAAATTGTGTCAGTTCATCATATAAAATGATCAAAATTAATGCTTTCGCTTTAATCACTTTAAATAATAGTTTTCAATCACTTCAGTTGATAACCTTCATTGAATAGTTCAATTGATAGTCTTTAATCTACAATTTAGTTGAGATAACCTTTCATCAGCAGATTCAGCTAATAAGCTTCAATCAGTAATTAATTAAGTTGATAACCCTTTGTAAGACGTAAGTATTAATAAATGTACATTTGAGTTTTATTATTAGTGAAGTTCATATGTGTGAATATGTGTTTATCTTTTAGGATGCGTTTGTTTTTTGTGGAAAATAGTTGAATGAAATGGAAGAGTTAATGGTAATTGAGAGTAGTTAACTGCTTGTTTGAGAATTGATGTTAGTAGTAGTTGAATTTTTTTTTTTTTTTAACAAGTAGCTGAGTTATTAATTACTTGTTTTGGGAATAATGTTAGTAGTAGTTGAATTATAAATTTGAATTGAAATTTGATTGAATAATTTTTGATAGTAAGTTTGATAAGTGGTTAAAAGTGATTTTTTACTATCAAATACAAACGAGTGATTTTTGGAGAAGTGATTACAAAAAACAAACGGACTTAGTTAGTGTATAAATGAGGGTGTTTCCAACGATGGATCCCTAGGTGTTACGGTGTGAACATGCGTGATATATAGGTGAATGGGAGAAAGAGTGATTGCTTCCCTGACATGAACCTGTGCGGTGGGATGGATGAAAGCGTGTCGAGTATTTCCAGAGTAACCCTTTGATGGGCAATGAGGTCATAGCAAAAAACAAAGTCATGATAGCATATGTCCAAAGTCTGAAATAAATTGAGAGTCAAATATCGAATTTTAGAATCGAATTCGTGATGCTAGTGTTAACAAAGTATGAAACAACCACGTCACCAACCATTTTAATAACGCTAACCAAACATGGTTATTTTGGATTTTTTTTTTTTTTTTTTTGAGCATAATTGGTCAATAGTTAAATTACATGTACTATTGTAAAAGTTAGTTATAAGTTTTATAGTTTCTTTAACTAATCTTTAAACATAAAGCAGTTAAGTATGAAATGATATACCTCTATAAGTCGATGTGTTTTGCTACCATCAGATATGAGTTTGATTGTTGTCATTTTCATTTTCCTCAAAAGAATGACGTTCCACGTCGTAAGCATTATGGTTACTTTCTTCTCGTCAAGGGCGAATCCAGACATAACAGTGGTGTGGTCATGTGGTGTGGTGTGGTGTGGTGGGGAAATATTTATTTATTTATTTATTATTTTTTTAATGTATACAGTAATTTATACATCCATGTTTTGAGTACAACCGAGAGACTTATTGAGTTTTTTAAGGATCCGAATTAAGAAAGTTTATGGGGGAGTTATTGAGACTAAAGTTAGTCCATTGGGCGAGGCGAAAACATGGATGACTTTATTGTCCTCATCCCCACTACCAATTTTAATTCTCATCCCTTAAAATTCACAGTAAAAATTTTTGAGGAACGGTGCGAGAATTATCCATAGGGAATGATTGTGGACCAGTTTCCCCTCGTGAATTTATTCCGCATTTAAATTTTCTTTTCTTTTCTTTTTATTATTCCTAAATTTTTACAAACTTTCTTGATCTTAAATTAATTCACGAAAATTTAGATAATAGTTTCAATAGTAAAGATAAATGCTTATAATTAGTTTAAATGAGATAGTTAATTATGTAGGAAAAATATCTATGAGAATAAAAATTTGAATTACTTTATGTATATAAATGCATAAAATAAAATAATATAAAATATAAACGGGGCGGGGAACGGGGAATCAGGGATGTGGAATGCATTCTCCGTCCTCATCCTTGTTTAGCTCGCAAAAATTTTTTCATCCACATTCACTTTTCCATTTACCATCTAATGGTAGATTCACCGCTCCATTAGTAGCAAATCCCCATGGGGCCTCCACTCCATAGAAAAAAAGGACATATCTAATTGATACGTCTCAACATTATGTTTATTGATATGTTGTTGATTACGTACGATTTTAATTAAACCAAAAAGTTTCTTGGTACCATTTTGCGATGGTAACTGGCTGTCGCTTTAGGTACTATATGGAAAAGGTTGGCTACTATCGTTATATATATGGTCTCACAAAGCAATGGGAGTGTACCATCGCAATATGATAGTTGTGGCGATGTTAGTATTCTACCGTCAACATAACCTCCCTCGACATAGATATGCCAATGTTTTGTGCAACACCAAAAAAAATAATGTCGCCTTACATTACTGCGACAGCTTTTGCCTATACCAACGTATTCTATCGTCGTCGTATGGTCTTTTTTTTGTAGCGTAATGGAGTAATGTATGCAAATGAGAAACAAGCACAAGCTCTATGGATTTATTTAGATAAGCACTTTATATTTGCAATTTATCTAATATAGGGATGTTTCATGGTCAACCTTTTTACTTGGTTTCGCTCGAATACCAATCAAATTGATTTAAAAGAATGACTAGATGAGCAATATGTAATGCATTTTGGAAATATTTATTCTCATTTTTTTCAGTTAAACATTTGGATTTTGGGATCTAATCAGTGTTCATTAAAGGAGACTATTTTGAAAGATTCGAATTGAGGGAGCCTCCTAAAGAAGAAAATATTTCAAATTGAAGAATTTGGGAAATGCAAAATTGTTGCTATAAAATAGTTGAAATGGGTTGAAAAGGGGTCGCTGTTAATTCTTCGTTGAATTATGCATCTAATTTGTTTCTTAAACTCTGTCTCTCAAGAACAATCTTTATCAAAATGGGACAAAGGGGTCGCTGCAGCATGATATTACATCTAACGACGAGGTCTATGGGGTGAGGAAAAATTGTAATGTTTGTTGAAATGTGGAAGAGATAGTGTGGAGACAAAGGTGAAGAGTAAATTTACTTAAGTTAGGGTGATGGTAACTCCAAATAGTTTTCATGCTTTTGCTTCCTAAATATGATGGATACGCTTAGTCTTAAGAATGGATGTTGGATGAGTAATGACGTTGTCCTTCAATCGGAGGTTTGTTCGTATTTCAAGAATTTATTCATGTCCATTGATGATAATTGCAAGTCGTTTTCTTCGGTGAGATTCATCATTATTCCTTCAAAGATGATCACATTTATCTATAGACAAATCCATTCGTGGAGAATGAAATTTATGGAGTGTCTAAAACATATACGAGCCTTTCCAAAGCTCCACGAATGAAATTCATGGTTGGTGGTGATGTTATCAAATTATTTCTAAGCTTTACGAATGATGTGAAACTGATGGATACAATTAAATACACTTCATTCCATTCTAGCAAACATCAATTTGTTTCGGCATGAGATATGTCGGTTGAGCTTTTGTGCTCTTATTATTACAAATAAGGTAATCATTATGAGATCCTTCATCAGCAACTGTTATTACAACGGTTTGGCTACCATGTCAACCGTTGATCAGCAACAACAATAATACAGATGAAGGAATGCTATTGGGGATAAGGGGGATTCGAACTCGTGACCTCATGGTCATTCAGCGTTCGTTGATGCCTTTAAGCTACTGTTCTTTTGGCAAAAGTTATGAATTTATCTAGTTATAAACTTTTAGAGAGAAAAAAATGATTCATTATTTTTTGAATAATTTTACCATTTTCACGTATCTTAAAATCCTTTCAAATTAATTAAAAAGCTCAAATTTAAAGTTTAAAATCTAATCCAGCTTAACTTAATATTTACATCAAATACAGATTAACTTAATCACCCCGATTAACTTAATACCGACCAACTTAATCTTAATTCCTCTACTAAATCCACATACACATCAGAATTTAGGTGTCAGCAAATTTCTCTTCTAATTTTGTTAAAATACACAATCCTTCTATTTATTTATTTTTTCCGGAACTAAAACCACCAGCTTTAATGTAGATTGATTGAGCTTTTTCAGAAAGAAAAAGAGGAATTTTTTTTAACTTTGATTGGCTTCCCAACTAAACAAAGAGAGAAAATCATTAATGAGAAAGTATTGAAAAAAGAGAATGCAAATTAGAAATGTTCATATCCACGCACATGTTCAAACGTGCACCTTTCACACGCACATGTTCAACAAAACTAAATCTTTAACCATAATATGTTGTACATAATTATCAAATAATAGGTTTGAATTTCACAACTTTTATATTAGATGAATAATAAATATATAAATAAGGACCTTTCATAATAAATAAGGACCTTTTTTTTTCTTTTCCTTTTTTCCTTTTTCACTTTTGTTTCAACTCTTTGAGTTAAACATTAATATTTAGTATTAAGAAATTTAGAACATGTGTGCTCGTTAAGAAATTTCGACCAATCATAAATTGTCATGTCAATATCTCAAATTTAATAGTAAAATTAAATTTGAGACAATATTTCTCAAAATTAAATTAGATAAAAAATTTGTTTTATTTTGAAATTAGGTCAAAGTTAAATAAGATCTTAGTTTAATTAGTGGTCCAAGTTCATATGGATCACTCATGTTCATATAGACAAGTCCAAAGACCCAGACGCAAAATCTCATCAAGACCGAAGCTTAGGGTTTATGAAAACTCTATAAATAGGGAAGCTCCCTTCATTTTCGAGGGCAAAAGTTTGAAACTACAAAGGAAATTCACAAAAACATAACTAATCATTCAGTCAAAGACTGATCATTCAAGTAGATCAACAAGTCAGGGACTGATCCAAAACAAGCTGCCCCCAGATATTTGTGAAAGTATTTCACATCGTATATATTGAAATCAATACAACATATATCCTTGTGGTGTAAGATAGAAATTTTGTGCAAATATATATTTTATTATTTTTACACAACAATGAGATATGAATTTGAACCCGTGACTTCATAGTCCTTAATAGTACACCGAAGACACTCAGCTATTTCTCTTTGGGCAATTTTGTGTAAATAATTAAAAAAAATAGTATTGTCGTCTATTTTTTTTTTAAAAAAAAACTCAATAGTGTGAAATTAGGTCTGTTATAGGCAAGTTTTTCTCGATAATTTATCCAAATATAAATCATGTGAGTCGACACAGGGTGTCTGCTACGGTGGCCGAATGTCTTTATCAAAACATTTAGTAAAGGAAAATGTCTAATATAATTGAATACCGCATGAAAATAGTGATTAGAAATTTACATCAAACATCTAACGAATGATGAATTAACATTTAAGTTTAATTGCAATTTTAGTCACTAAAGTCCATTTTCTCTCCACTTAATTTTGGTAACTAATTCTCACTAAATAATCAGTAAATTTTAAAATATGTGTAGTTATTAATACGTTTTATATTATATTATAAATATTTATAATTATCACTAATGAAAAAAAAAAAATATATCAGAGTACTCATTAATATCAATAATTATATTTATTAAAAAAAATTAATTAATTATATTTATAATTATTTTTCGGATTAGATTAGTTTTTTAATTAGTGCGATTTCATACCTAATACATGAATAGAATATTACACAAATTTAACAACTGAGGTACCTAGTTGCTAATTTAGTATAGAAAATTAAAGTGTTAAGGATCATATTCAATACTTTTAAAAGTTCTAAATATTTGTAGGAATTGAAACTTTAAAATATTTAAAATTTATATTTAGAATGTATATTTATTTTAAGTATTTAGAATTAATGATATTATCAAAATTTTGTTTGTATATAGTTTTAAAAATATTAGAAATTAATATTTAGAATGAAATTTTTTTGAGATTAAAAGATTGATTTGAATGTAATTTTAATATTATTGAAAATTAATATTTATAATAAAGATTTAGAATGCAAAATTATTTTGAATACGGTGGAGTAATAAATGCAAATCCAACACACTGATAGTTTAACTTTAACCCAACAAATAACAATATATTTAAAAGGGAATAAAATCTGTTTAAAGATGCCTTCAAAAAAATATACTCTCTTTATTGGAAATGAATCGAAGCAAACACGCAAGTGACGCAACCGTTGTTTTGAAAGAAAATACAAATTGCAACATTATTAAAAAAAAAAAAGTATGATTTTTTTTTTAATCAAATAATTATAAACTTAATCAAATTTGAAAATATTTTTTTATATATCATTAAAAAAAAGTAATAATATGTATTAATACATTGACTTTTTTTATTTTTATTTTGTAAGCTTCTCTAAAAAAAAAAAAAAAAAAAAAAAAAAAAACCTTTTTCCCAAAAC
>JBBMEG010000018.1:12909658-12926980 GCA_037832605.1 Cyclanthera cordifolia
TAGAAAAGTATTTATTCCTAGTAAATCGAAAAGAAAATTGAGAATCCATGTTCATTATAATATTAAAGAAATATATTAATAAAAAATAAATAAACACGTAGATTTAGATAAACAGAAACATGAATTTAAATAAAAAGTCAGTTATGATAATGGTGAGAAAAACATGAGTTGGATTATGGGTTTATGATAACTTAACTAGTCGTTTACAATAATGAAGTCTGAGAAAACCTGCATGGATGTTAAACCTCTCCAAACATTCAAATTAAGGGCAAAAGAATGATAGTTAAAGACAGGAGATTGAAGGAAATCGTGAATGCTTTGAAAGGTGGCTACACAATTGAAGCTCGACAGCTTGCTGTTGTTGCACTCTCTTACATGGCATCCGTTGAAGAGTAACGAAAGGCGCTTATCGGTGGAATAGCAGAAGTTTCGGGTTTGATGAACAATTCTTTGAGGATGACGCGGATGGTAGCAAAAAGAATACAATGGTTATGTTACATGGGCTTCTCTTGCAACCGGAAAGCAACCATAAATCGATCTCAACCGAAGCAATTCCATTGTTGGTCAATTTGGTGAAAACATCTGACGAAGAAAGTCTCATTGCAGATTCAATTGAGATTCTATCATCTCTAGCAGAGAATCAGGTGTTTTAATTTTGGGTTGATGAGAGGAGAAGAGAGGATAGGAAGTTGAGGAAGAAGACGAAATTATGAAGTGATTTAGAGATATAAAATATTTTGGGTTGATCACGAGCGCTTGTGATGTACTAAAAATAAACAAAGAATTCAAACTTCTCATTTCTCTCATCTTCCTCTCTTCTAATCACATGATTCTCTAATCTAAAGACAGGTATCTCTTAACATCTCAATTCTATTCAACCAACAAATAATCAACTCTACCTGCATACACAGTTAATGGCTACGATTTTTTTTTTTTTTTTTTTTTGAATTACAACATTTAGGAGTGGAGATTCGAACTCATCACCTCATAGTACTTCGGCGTTCAATAATATCGTTGAACTAAAGCTCTTTTGGCATGGCTACGATAGTTCAATAATGTAAACTATTGCTTCTTATCGATCTTGGGTACATATTGTGTATCTAATAGCAAATTCAAAACGAAGATGATTATAAAACAACTACTTTATCTAACAATTGTGTAATTATTTTTCTTACATGTTGCTAGCTACAAACCATAATTAAGGTAGAACCAGTCTTTTCTCAATCGACAACTTGGTCGATATCACTACTCCGAGTAGCACGAAAACAAACAAGTAAACAACATGCAACAAATGAACCTAATAAGACTCTTACACAACGGTCAAATATATATGCAATAATGACTTTAAAACATAATGTTGGAGATACTCACCTTGTGGCATTTGTTCCACATTAGAAATGTGGAGATTCTTCAACACATTTATAAGATAAGGTGGTCTACTCCTCTCATAGCCAATTGATTTTGAGATGGATGACCACAATTTCTAATATGATATCAGTATATAATGTGTTTTATTAGTCCCTGAAATTCTGAGGATCCTACCTAAGCAATTTCTAACATGGTACATCGTATGCGAATTAAGTACGTAAATGTAATTTTTGATATATAAAATGATGCATTTTATTGACATCTTGTATATTATTCTCAAAAAAAAAAATTGTATATTAATACCTCAAAATTAGAGTCAAAAGTAAACATAGCTCAGCTGGCATCAACAATGCATTAACATCCACTTGTTCAATCATTCTATAAAAAAAAAACCCTCAAAATTTGATGTTTGATCATCGCAAAAAATGATAAACGTGTTTTTTTTTTTTTTCAAAACGTTTGGTAAACGTGCTTCACACAGAATTCCATATTTAATATTAGAACTGTCAAACGTGTAAAGATACCATATATATATGCATACAATGTGGATGAGATATTTGATTTGGATTTTGATTATAACTTATTGGTCAAGTGAGATATCAATTAAGATAAAAGGTGAATTAATAAAGATGATTTTGCATGTATATTAAAAAATAATAATAAATATTTGGTGTATAACACATTTGAAATGCACGCAACTTTTTTGGGCGGCCCTATCAAAATGATTAATGTCTAAATTTGTCAGTTTTCAATCACTAAACTTGTATGTCTATCGCTCTCTTTAAGGTAATCTATCACGATTGAAGTCAATTAGTCCGTTGATTAAAATCAATCAATACGTTGATTGAAGACAATTAGTTTCACTGCTTGAAGTTCGTCAGTGAAACTCAATTTCTATGATTCATAGTCCAGCATTTGTAATTCATAATCAACCACAGAGAAAAAGGGAAAAAGAAAACATTCTTAGCTTCCTTGTAAAAGTCTATTAGTTAAAAGTTCAAGAATTGAGTTCTATCAGTCCACTGATTGAAGTCTATCATTTCAATGATTGAAGTCGATCAGTGAAATTGATTGAAGTCGATCAGTAAAATTGATTGAAGTCTATCAGTCCATTGATTGAACCCTATCAATGAACTGATTGTAGTTCATCAATCAACTAATTGAAGTCCATAGTGAACTGATTGAAGTATGTAATCTTCAATCAGTATCAATGGTCGGAGCTCGGTGGTGCTGGTAGCAACACGTGGTGGCCGGTGACGGAAACAACGAGTGTCTTACTTTGTTGGAAAGCTCATCTCTTAGTGAACATGGATCCGGTTTCCATTTTGCAAATGAACTTCGTAGCTCGAGAAATAAAGAAATGAGTTTCGATGTTTATTCGCTGGAAAAAATGGTAAAAAACAACTCCAAATGCTGGCAACTTTTCAATTAAGTTGGAGGACGAAGAAATCGATGAAGAAATTGAGAGGAGGAAACAATCGGTTGAAGAAAGTGTGTAAGAGCAAGAAGAAAAACAGAGAAAATAACAAGCACAACATGGAACGTTGTTCACAATGGCCGAAACACAGATGATGAAGAATTGAAAAACAAAAATTCAATGGAAAGAGCAAGAAGAAGGTGTAAATGGAGGAGAATGAAGCAGAGTTGCAATGCGGATCGCGAACCTGAAATGGAGAAACGGACAAATCTTAGAATGGTGATGGTGAAATCAAAAGGAAGAAGAAGTACGATAAAATCCTCGACATACGAGAAGATGTATTCATCATTGCAGCCATTATCGTGTAGGCAGAATTGAGAGGAAGAAAAAAAAGTGAACAGTAATGGTTGAATAGTAGGGGTAAAACTAGAATTCCGAATGTTTTTAAAAAAATCTATTATATATGAATTTTAGAAACATTTGTGCTATAATTATAGTGCACGTTAAAATATGTGCTATCCACATTAAATTCTCATTAATAAATATAAACAAGTTCAAATCATATCATATCATACTATTTCAAAGTAAATTTTAAAAGAGTAATCATTTTTTAACCATTTTTTCCGTAAGTTACCCTTTAAACTACAAATATACCATTATATTTAACCCACACATTATTACTTAACTTAAAAAACACATGTGAATCATTCTATTAACTAAATAAAAAAAAGAAGTTTTTTTTGACCAATTTATTTTAAAATTTTAATAAAGCCAATTTAAAAAGTAGAAGAACTATTTGTTTTGTCAACCATTTTGTCTAAATAATGTATTGTTTATTATTACGCATATGCCATTTGCAAATCATTTTACATATTAAAGGAAAGAAACATGTTTTTGAGCAATTCATTTTAAAATTTTAATTAAAAAAAATATAGTCAAATAAAAAAAAGTTGAATAGTTGTTTGTTTTTTAAACTATTTTATATAGTTCGGTTGAATTTGGATGAAGGTCCTATAATGAAAACACCATAGATTACAAAGCGAAAGTGTTTCAAATGTAGGATAAATACGAGTAATGAAAAGTGATTTTGACGAGATAGTTGATCAAACGTCTTGCCCTTATACACCTAAATAAAAAGACCGCAAACAAAAATAAAACATAAACATATCATTGAAACATCTCTCTCTTTATTATCTAAAAAGTTAATTTGGTTCTTTGTTGTATCAAGTATAAAAAACAGTTTTTTTGTACTAAAAAAAAACGACTTTCTTAATCAACATGTTGCTGCAAATGTTTTAGGCATGAAATTTTTTTTTATGAATGTCTATTCAAGCAACAACCAAACTACAAATCCCTTTATTAATATTTTTTTTTTTTTTTTGCTATTCACCATACACCTCTACTAGAACCTAAGAATGCACCCTTTGTTTCTTAGGATATCCTTTTAGGATATAGATGGTATTTATGTTTCTTTAGATGTGAAGAAATGTTGATATTGCACTCAATAAAAAAAAAAAAAAAAAAAAAGAAATGCTGATGTGTATAAAAATTGCTTTGGTTGGCTATGTGGACATATATTGACAACACTAATACATTTGTTTTTTATATTTAAAATTAATACACAGGTATATAAAGAAATAGGCAATTGGTGTGGGGGCGCGTTTGGCCTGTCAAGATCCGCCAGAAAAAAAATAAAGATTGGGGGCAGATCGCGACCGTTTGGGAGTCGGGTTTATCCGACTGGGTTAACCCGCCGTGTGTGCGTTTTTTTTTTTTTATTCTCTGTTTCTCTTTCTCTGTTTCTTTCCTCTTCTGTTTCTCTATTTATCTCCATCATTATCTCTTGTTCTTTATTTTCTTTTTCTTTTTTGATTTTTTATCTTGGTTTCTCTTTTTCTCTAAGGTTTTTTTTTTATTATTATTAAAGTTTTTTGTTAAAGAAATGTCAGCAAAAATATTGTATTTTGATAATTGTCATATTGGTGTTAAGTTGCGCTTCAAATTGCAACTTCAATATAATTGGTAAATTCTCTATTGAATATAAGTTATTATTAAGATGAAATAAAGTTTAAAATAATTTTAAAAATTTCTTAAAAATAATAAATATTATTTTATGAATAAGAGAAAAAGATGTATTTAATTAGAAATATTATATTATCTTCAAGTTAAATTTTTTTTATTATTATATCATATCATTACTTTACCCCCTTTATTTTATTTACCTTCCGTTGGCACCGAACACAACTTACACTACCTTCCCATCCCTTTCTAACTTAAAACCTCACCACAAAACATTATTTGAATTTAAAAATAATAAATAAATAAAACAATAATAATTGCAATTTTTTCCTTTTGGGAATTTTCTTTTAATTTGTGCGTATAAATATATCTCATTTTTCAGCCGAAAAGACAAAAGCGTAGGAACTTCAAGGCCAACAATGGTGTCTCAGACCATTTCCGAGCCGGCGAGCGGCGACGCCACCTCTATTACAGACATCCATCCAGATATTCTCCGAACTCACATCTTGACTCGTCTCGACGGGCCAGCCCTCGCTTCCGCCGCCTGTACTTCGTCGCAACTTCACCGCCTCGCCGCCGAGCAGAGCCTATGGGCCCATCTCTGCCGTTCCACGTGGCCGTCGACGGCGACGCATCGCCTCCACGCTTTGATCTCCCAATTTCCTGATGGTCCTCATTCCTTCTTCTCCGATTCCTTCCCTCTCCTCTATTTTAACTCCCAACATTTCACTTCTTCTCCTCCATCGCCGGGAACTTACCTACGCCGTTGCCGCCGCCGCCAACTTCCCCCTGAATTGATCTCCGCCGTCGACATTTACCACCGCGGAGAGATGATTTTCAGCAACGTCGTCGAGACAGAGACCGTCTCCGGCTGGTTCCGGTGCTCGCCGTTTCGAATCGATATGCTCCATCCAAAAGACGCAGTCCCGACGCCGATCAAATTTCATAACGCCGGCGAAGAAACTTGCCGGGAGCTCGCGGAGGATCTTACTCTGAGTTGGATCATAATCGATGCCGCCGGCCGGCGAGCGATGAACCTTTCGAGTTACCGGCCGATAAGCTTGCAGAGGCACTGGCTGAGCGGGGAAGTTCAGGTGCGATTCGCCGCCGTAATCGGCGGCGACAGAGGAACGGCGACGGAGTGCGTGCAGTGCGGGATTTCAGTGACGTGTACAGGATCGGAGAGGGGGAATTTGCATGTGAGGGAAGTGAATTTGCAGGTGGAGGACATGGATGGAAATTTTTTGAATGGGAAGGATATTTTGGTAATTCTGGAGAGGGCGTTGAAGGGCAAAAGGGGAAAAAGGGAAAGGAAAAAATTGGATGAATTTATGGAGAAGAAAAAGGAGTGGAAAGAAGAGAAACTGAGAAGAGAAGGGACTTTAGATATGGTGTGTTTGGCCTTTGGCTTTGTTGGGTGTGCTGCTTTGTGTGTTTGTCTTTTGTTTACTTGAGGAAAAAAAATAACTAAATCAAAAAGCAACACTACTTTTTGTTTTCTTTTTAAACAGAAATTTTTGTTTTCTTTTTGTTCTAATGATAATATATATATATATATATATATATAAATCTCAATTTTTATGGATTAAAATTGATTTTTTTAAGGTTAGAGTTTTCTTTTTATTCTAATAATATATATAAAATAATCTCATAAATAAAATTAATTTTTTAAAGTTTATAAACTATCAATGTTTAAAATTAAAATTAAACTTTTAACAATTGAAAAATCAAATGAAACATGAATTAAAATGTTATTTTGTCCTTGATATTAATATGAATTTGGATGAAGTCATAAAGTAAAAAAAAAAAAAAAATTAGGTAGACATTTTAAGAAATCCAACTTGCTAGTGTCTTTTTTTTTTTTTTTTGAGAAATCCAACTTGATACGTTTTACCTCTTAAATTTTTTTTTTTTTTTTTTTTTTTAAGAAAGCTTTAATCCATTAACTATTATGGCACAAAATTTTCATTACATACCATAAAACAAGATCCTCTCCAATCTCATAGACTACATTCAACAAATCATTCCATGAGCACCCAAAAAAGTGAACATAGTAGAATAAAAAACTCGAAGAAGCAGAATCGCTAGAATGCATTTGCGCCTTACAAAATGTGAATCTCCAAGAGACCATAAACAAAAGCCTGATGAACATATTCAATACATTTATGAGTGACTTTAAAAAGTCTTCGGAAGATAATCCTAAAACCGTATCCATGGCTGAGGAATATAATCCCACCAAAGAAAGATAAGGATGAATCAATTCAAGCAAGAACCCGATTTCACCCTCAAACGACCATAGATTCAACTTAACAACACATCATTTATCTCTTTCAAAAAAAAACAACACATCCATGATCTACCTATTCATAAAAAAGTAGTAGAACAAAAAAAAAAAAAAAAAACTAGAAATGGAATTTAACCTACCTAACAATAGCCATACTATAACTTCAGGGAGGAAAGACTACAAGAGGGAATATAAAAGGAACTCCAGCCTTGAAGCAACCTGCACGATGGAAGTCTCATAATCGCTTGGATGATCAAGCCTTTTGGTTCGAACAAAAAACACTATCTTTCCTCTTCTGAAACTGATCACCAGTGACTTTCCCTATCAAATTGAATAATCAAGACTCCTGTACATTTCCTCCTCCATGAAACAAAGACCACACCTGACAGTGTTGTCTAAGAGGAAGGTTCCCTCTGCTTCGTCACAGAGACTAGCAAGAAACTAGAAGATTATCTGAGAAACACCAAACTCGTGAGACGACCACCACACGAACACACCTCGCTTCCTTTCTCGACTTTAACACTCGAGGGTTCTTCGCGAACTCCTAGTAAGAGATGACTCTCTCCGAAGGAGAAGGAGATGGAGAACCTTATATCTTATCCACACTTTTCAAAATTAATATTAATGGAGATTAATTCAATAATTTAAAAAAAGTAATAAAAATATTTGAACATATTTTTAAAGTTGAGAGAGAAAGATGAAATATTTTTTAAGAAAATTCCATAAAAAATTCTATTAAAAACCTTTTTTTTTTTTTTTGAAAAAATAATGGGCTAAACTTGAACTTTTGAAAGTTTAGAAATAAAAAATGAACAAAATTGAAAGTTAAATGACCAAAAAAAGAAAAACTTGAAAGTATAAGGACTAAAATTAGACTTTTAAAAGATGTTGCCGATCGCATAGATTTCACGAATCATTGAACTTTCACTGACCATGCCACCGAACATAATATATCACATATATGATCGAATTCGTCAAATTGTCGTTGATTACGTAGCCGACTATAATAGATAGCAAAATTAAATGTTAAACATACAATTTTACGAATCGTCAAATAACTCTTACTGACAAGCACACATGGTTGAGCCTATAATAACAAAATTTTAGAGAAGTGTGGCTCTGATATCATAATAAATGGTGAGAAAGGTATAAACCTTTTGATTTTCCATGAACTTTCCCGGATTTACTAATAAATATTAAATAATATACAACAATATCATAATAAATCATACTAAATTTCTATTAATATTCAAATACTTCTTTTGGGTTCACCAATCTTGAATTAATTTTCACTTTTATTTCATTGTACCGAATATCCGTTTGAATTTAATGAGCTCTAATACCATATTAGAAAGTATAAACATCTATCTCAAATTCAATTGATAATGAGAAGAGTAATCCATCATTTTCAAAGTGAGATACTAAGATCCTCAACATTATTGAATTAAAACAAAAACAATAGTTTCTCGCCATTGAATATACCAGATCCATGGACAAAAAATCTCTCTAGCTAAGTTACCATCAACCAACGGTTCAACACCACCAGACTCATTCTCCACTTGGTGTGAACCATCCAATTATCTATCATTTTCCCAGCTAAGTCAAATATATTTGCAGAGCGATTTTGACGAGGAAAAAACAAAAGACTTGACATAATTAAAAGCTTAAATCCTATAAAAAAAAAAAAAAAAAAAATGAAAATATCATTTTGATACTCCAACTATCAATTTTTTTCAATTTTAATCCATCAACCTTTAAAAAGTTCAATTTTGATCCACCAACTATCGAAAAAACTTAAAAAAGATCACTATTGTGCGTGAGTTAGTCTGCCGTTAGAAGCTAATGAAATCATTTTTTTATTTCACTCTCAAACTTCATCACCCTCTTTTAAGACTTTCTTCGAACTTTCTCTGTTCAGCATATGCCAGTGAATCACAAAACTTACATCGCCAATTTTTTTTAATCCTTTTCTTATCATTCACCAAAACAATAGTTTTCGATAAATTCTCGTGCACAAGCCTTTTAAGCTTGATATTTTTTTGAGAAAAAATTGCACAAATCACCCTTAAAGTATGATGTTTGTAATAATTAAGTCTTAGACTTTCAATTTGAGCAATTACTTCCCGTAAAGTTTTAAAAATGTTGCAATTAACACTCTTAAGTTAATTTTAAGAGATTTTCACGTGTGAAGAGAGTAAAATTGTCCAAAAAATGTTTAGTAAAATTTTACATTAGAAGTTATATTTATCTAATGATAGACTTTTAGACAAACAAAAAAGACTAAATATTTTTTGAACAATTTTACCCTTTTTGTACGTGAAGATCTCTTAAAATTAACTTAAAGAGGTTAATTGCAACACTTATGAAACTGTAGGAGAGGTGATTGCTCAAATTGAAAGTTAAAAGAGTTAGTTGTTACAAACATTATACTTTATAAGAAGTTTGTGCAATTTTCTTTTTTTTTTTTTTTTTAATTAACTTTTTCAACTACCTAATCTCATATGCTCAATTTTCCTTCATCGACCTCTATGATAAACATAGCCAACGTGTTCACATGAACAGTTCCAACAAGTTTTGGGCACATGGGTTGAAGATTGAAGGAGATTTTGTTTCTAAACAACCAATTAACCGGTTGCATTAATGAAAATTTTGATTTTGTATAGAAATTGAGATTTTAGATTAGTTCAAACAAATTATTTTATACATACTCCCAATACAAGCAAAGTTTTGATTTTTTTTTTTAACCAGAAAACCTGAGTTTAGCTCTCCTACACCTTCTGTCAACGTTTTTTTTTTTTTACTGGAAAATCAGAACTTAGCTCTTAATACCTTGAGTGCAAGGTATTGATTCTTATTTGGCTCACAAGGAATTTTTTGGCTTCATAGCTAGTTTCACAATTGATTTATTCTTGGAGAAGTATCCTGAATTTGTCCTCTTGACGAGATCTCTCAAGCCCACAATATTCTATTTTTTTTCTCTCTCAAACTCACAACTATTTTCTCTATTTCTTTTCCTTTTGAATTACAAAACGAAGTCTTCTAGAAAATGCATAATAGAATTGTTTGATGGAGAAGGGAGAAAACCCAGATAAAAGAGAAGATGGGAAAGGAGAAAGAAAAATGAAAGAGAGAAAGCCAGAAGAAGATGGAGTTTGAGTGAGAAATAAATTTATTTTATTTTATTATTTTTTTGACCAAAGACTAACTCCAATATAACCCCTAGGACCATTTTAAGTTTGATTGATAATTGAGAGATCAAAATCAAACTTTTAAAGTTTGATGGACTAAAATAGAACAAAAATTCTAGTTGATGGACCAAAATAATATTTCAACCAAACAAACTTTATTAAAGTATATGGATAAAAAAATAAAAATAAAATAAAAACTTTCAAAGTTAGAAATCTAATGGAAGTGTTTTAAGGATTGTTTGGCACACAAGATTGAAGTCTTGAACTAAGAACATTAAACGAAAAGGGTTCAACCGGAAGATTAGGTTTGACAAAGAGAAAAACTTTGCCTATAGATACAGGTGAGTCTACTTATGTCTACGTGGCACATCTATTAGCTTCACATTTGCTTGATTTTTTTGTAAAAATAAAATTAATTATAAAATAAAAAACTAAATAAATGTGAGGCTAATTTGAGTCACACAGACATAAGTAGGCTCACTCTACACATACATGTGTAGGCAAATTTTTCTTCCCGACAAATAATGTGGTGTTTCAATACATGTATTGAATTGTTGAGGTAAACATGAATTAGTATCTCAAAAATCCAAAAGATGTATGTTTAAATCATACCACACGTTGTTGGAGATACTCAACTTTCAACACATTTATATGATTGAGAACAATTCTCTTCACTTATCAGAAATTTTGAGGTAGAACCTCATACTATCTAATACGCAGGTTCATGGGCTATATTAGATATGAGATTTGAACCTATTTTCTACCGGGAGACTAATTGCTGCAAAAAGAAAGATTGCTATCATAATATGGCAATCTACAAACTGAAAAAATAAGTGGAATTTTTTCAAAAAAAAAAAAGCGTGGGAAAATGACTGAATGCCCATTTTAACTAGCTTAACAGATAGGAAGCAAATTTAAAATATTAAAAAATAATAAAACACATATTCTGTCAATCTAATTTTATCGAATTTAAAGGATTCCAGCAAGCTGACCTCTTTTTTCTGAAGTTTTTTACATCTCTGGCATGAAGCGAATTGCTGAAAGAAAGTACCTAAATCACACTTTTCGTGCACAGCTACATGGGTTGTTCCCTCCCATTCTGATAAATGATAAAACATAAAAACAAAAATTATGAGCAAAATCATTCATCAGTTTTCTCCTCAGGAGGTCCTCTCGCAATAGGAATTCCGCCACGAAAATTGGATGTTGGTTTTGCATAGTCAACAAAAATAACCCTTCCGTTCAAAGGCTGCAAACAAATAACGATCAGACTTGAATTTCCAAGACGTAGAAATAAGTAATTAGTGGAAAGTGCATACCTTTCCGTTCATCTCTGTCAGTGCTGTGTGAGCTTCGTCCTCGGATGCAAAGGCGACAAATCCAAACCCCTTTGACTTATTAGTGACTTTGTTCATCACAACTGTAGCTGGAGTTGCGAAAATTTGTGTTATGATCCATGAATTAAATCGCCACGGCTAAACATGAAAGCTTAAGTATGTAAATAGAAGTTACCTTCAACAACCTGACCGTATTGAGAAAAAGCATCTGACAATCCTTGGTCCGTGGTGTGAAATGGGAGTCCTGTAGCAAAATATTCCAGGAGGATTACAATTTAGAATATGAATAAGAACATAACCATCATTCAAGCCTAGTTATCAAGAGGACCTTCAGGGTTTAATTCGCGATGACCTACTTAAAAATTAATATCTTACAGCTTTTCGGACATTCAAATATAGTAGAGTCAGATGCTATGTCTCATTACAACAATGAAGGTGCATTTAAGTTTGTCCAGTCATCGGTATCAAAAATAAAATATACAATAAGAAATTGTAGTATGTTCATACTGATAAAATACTCAATAGCAAATATTTCACTGATAAAATACTCAATAGCAAATATTTCAAGAGCGTTATGAATAATATTGTAAACAAATGATTCTATTCTTTTTTTTTTTCAAATGGAGGTTGTGTGCAGGGAGTTGAAAACTGAAAAGGAGGTATTTGTGACCAGATTTTTTAGGGGCAAAGCGCAAGCGAAGATTCAATAAGAAAACATGAAAGGCTAGGCCATTCCTTCAAAATCCGCTCTGAAGCCCTCCTAGGGAAACCGCTCCTTAGAACTCAAGGACATGGTAGATTTTGTTCGAGTACTTGGCTAGGTTCCTGCGGACATCAAGACTCCAAGTTTAGCTAAAGAAGCTCTTACTACAAAAGTCCGCATCTTCATAGAACTGTTTTTTGTTTTCCTGATAGTTTCCTTTGGAGGTATACGTTTCAATTTTGTCCCTCCATAAGTACATGTGACTTAACTCTTAAAGATCAAGGATGAAAATTTTAAAAATAAATCCTGAACTGTACCTTCCTTTCATATCAATCCATCATTTTGATCTTTGGCAACAACATTAGGTGAAAGTATAGATATTCATTAGGGAGGTGTTTGAGGTTAGATGGAAATTAAGGGGTAAATATAGATGAGAATGATTATAGGAGAAAATGATTGTGGAAATCTATCATTTGAATTTGAAGCGAACAAAGAATAAAATAGTGAGTATAGATAAAAAGAAAAGTGGTTATAAAGAGAATGAAAATAAGTTATATATATATAAGTGTTTATAGAAAAATGAGATTATAGGAAATGAATCTGGGTGGCCAAAAAGTGGATAAGAGGATAATCCACATAATAATTTTTTATTCTCCTTCCCTAAACTAAGTGGATGTTTATAATATATAGAACAGATATCAATTTCGAAATGAATATCAACACAATAAGTTACTCCAGAGTTTACACAATCTCGATTTCCCGAGGTAAATTAATACACAATCTCCATTTATCTACAGTAATACTTTCACTTGTAAGATCAAAACAAAGTTTGTACTCAACAAAACCTAAGGTACGGAGACCTTAATTCGAACAATTCAGTCTCGCGTGCAGACTACACAGTTAGCTCAATTCACGAAACAGAGAAACATTTCACCAGCATAAACAAATAAATTCGCTGCAAAAGATATCGATTTCAATTCACATATGTAGACTGTAACAGTAGATATGATAAATTGGAAAAATGATAGAAGAATAGAGATGAGAAACTTTGAGATTAGATTACCTCCAACAAAAAGCTTGGATGCTATGCCTCTGAAAGAAATGAGACGAGACGACGGAGGAATTAGAGAGGAAAGAACGCGACGATTGGAAGAAATTGCCATCGCTTTTCTGATTGCCGCCATAATAGAGCAGAGCTGGTGAAAGAACGGCGGAAGGAGGTTTGAGTGGAGAGGCAATGGCGACGAGTGGTCGTCCTAAGGATTCAAAGCCCAATCCTGCCTCATTTCGGGGCCCAATGGCTGAAATTTACTTATCACTCTAATTAACAATGAAATTCCCTTTTTCTTTTTCTTTTTTGAATTTGGAGCTAAGGTCAAAATTATTACTATTTATGTTTGATTTTGTTTTTTCTCTACAATAATTATTTTGTTTTTAGTTTTGTATATTAAATAGTTTATAATTTATCATATACCATTTTGCACCTAAAATTACTTTTAATAATTATATTCAAATATTAATTTTGTAATTCTAAGTATTCTTCTAATCACATAAAAATATAAATTCGAATATTTTACTTAAACACGTGAATAAGTAATCAAAAAAATTAACTCCAAAAAAATTATAATATGTGCAAACTTTACAAAAAAAAAAAAATTTGAATAATATTATAAATAATCGTTAAACTAACACAAATTTTAATTGTAATGGTAATAGACAACATATAACAATATTTTACAAGAGCACCAAACAAAAGCAAAGAAAGAGGAGGAAAAAGAAAATTACACCCCAAGAACATTCACAGAAACAACAAAGCACAAAGATGATATCCATTAACGTTAAGGCAATGGCAGCAGCGATAATTAATAAGCGCTTCTGATTGCGAAAGCAGATAACAAGATAAGGAACATAATGGAGACAACGGAAATGAAAGAGCCAATGACGGCGCCGCTAACTTTCTGACAGAAATCGCCAAATTGGTCGCAGATTGCTTGCCAATTGGTGCTGGAGTTGCCGGTGTGGGCCAGGTACACTATGGCGGCGGCGGAAGCGGCAGCCGACGTCGCCAATGTGAGAGCCACCTACAAGATAATGTAATATGGTAAGCCTAAGTAATCGAATAATAATGAGTAATTAAGCGAGAGTAGTGAAATCTCTTTTTTTATGAGTTTACGGTGTCGAGAATGATAAGGAGAAATCGAATTCTGACAGCTGTCGGACGGACAATACAGATGATGGAGAATGGCAGGGAGAGAACCAGATAACCTGCAATGATACCCATTGCTATTAAGAAGAACCTGCATCCAAGGTGGAAACCAAAATTGATGGTTATAATTTATTCTACAGACCAAAAAAAAAAAAGAACGATAGGGAGAAGGAAGAAGATGGCATCAACTGTTTAAAACTTAACAAAATAATCCCGTCAAAAAAAAAAAAAAAAAAACCCTTAACAAAATAAAGTTAAGTCAAAGCGAACATGGTTCAGTCGACATTAGTGATGCATTAGCATCCACCCGATCAATGATTGAAGTTTCGTAGTGTCCACTACAAGAAAAAACCCCAAAGGCCACGAGGGTAACGGCGACGGAACACTTGTTCGTCGCCTTTACTCATAGCAAAGGCGATAGAAAAGCTTCCTCCGTCGCCGTTGATGTAAATCAAGATTTTTGAATTGGACAAAGGCGACGAAATAAGCGCTTTCGTCGCCTATGCCCAATCATTACCCCAAAACCAATTTTGGGCGGAAAATTTTTGGGCTTCGATGACTTCACCGCTTTCTCCTTCACCTTTGCCCTTACGTTATTTGTTTTTGGTGGGCAAAGGCGACGGAGCCTAATTCTGTCACCTTTGCCCCCGATTACAGAATGCGCATGTCGCCCTTTCTTCTCCATTTCTCCGTTTCAATCTTCCATTTTGTCCCAAATCCTCTTTCACCGGAAACCACCACCACTCTTCCAAAAGGTAAGATTACATGTTTATTTCGTTTAAACTTTCGTTAAATTTGTTTGAAATTACATGTTATGTGTTTAATAAGTTTAGATTCGGAATGATATTAGTTTCATTACTTAGAAATTAGATTTTGCTTTATAGTTTTTGGATTTAGGCTTTAGGTTTCTTTAGTGTAGTTTTAGCATTAGATTTTGATTTTTTAAATTAGGTTTAGTTTTTAGGTTTTATATTTTTAGGATTAGATTTTCGTTTATAGTTTTTAGAATTATATTTTACATTTTATTTTAGTTTAGTCGTTAGAATTAGGGTTTGTTTAGAAATTGATTTTTAGGATTAGATTTTCGTTTATAGTTTATAGAATTAGAGACACCTTGATTATGAGGCCTTTTTGGCAATAACCAAAAACTAAGTCATGAGGGATTATGAGGCCTTTTTGTTTAACTTGTAACAAAGATGTTGGAGCTCAATGCATATAGAGGTGTGTGGGGCGAGTGAGTGATTCACCCAAGTGGTATCATCAATAGAACTCAAAAAGTCTAGGCAATTGGCATCGAGTTTTGCTCATGGAGTTCGAAGGATGTCATGATGGTGACACACTCAATAGCACTTGGTTATGGCTCAAACTTAATGATTATTTTGATTGGTAAAGAAATAAATGATTATTTTGAATGACTACAATAGCTCGTTTGGATGTATATGTTTGAAGATAAGTTAATAAAAGCTTATTTTTAATAACTAATTAGTAAAGTGAAACAAACACTCCTTATGTTTCTCTTTAGTAATAAAAAATCACAGTTAATTACTCATTAAATGATAATAATATCAATCGCCTTACACTGAATTTTTCATCAAAATTTCACATGAAACTTATCATTCAAGTACTACTAATAAGTTCTCCCTGCTCCATTCCATAAAAGTCTCGTACCAAGTAATTAGTTGAAGCACAGAATATAGCTTGAAAGATTGAACGAGACCATTAAGTAGGTTCAAGGAGATAGTTGATCCTATTGAAAAGATAAAGAACCATCCGAATTTATAATAGGTGTCATCAATGTAAATTTTTTATCGTTTATGACAAACAAATATGATCGCATAAGAAATATGCAGGTAAACTTATTAAAGTAATCAACCTAAAAAAAGAAAGTGTTTTAATTGTCAACCTATGGCAGCTTCCACCGCGCTTTCATGCCCTATTCCCAACATAATAAACATCGGGAGTGAAAGTACTCATTTAACTAACTTCTTGGAATCTAATGAATGTGTCGTATAAGCTTCATCATCCTCCAAAGATCTCTCCAACTTTTTAGTATGCTTGTGCAGCTTTAATATAATCAACACACACATAAACTAGACAGAGAGAAACATGTACGAACTTAGTGTAGCTTCCAAAATTCCTAGCATTAATTTCTCATTCCTATATTGACATAAGGATCAATACTCCTATAGAAATCGGGTTAGTTGACATCTAAGACGTTAACTATTATGTAAAGTTGACGTTTTTTGCAAGCGTCAATTGATCTGGTGTCAATTAAAGTCATTACAGTTAACACTAAAATAGCGTCATATGAGGTTATAGTTGCTTTTATTGAATGTCAATTATGGTAAAGAAAAACATCATATAAATATACATCGGTTGACAGTTTGCAAACCTCGTGTATAATGTTAAGAAAAAGTATCAAATAAATATACTCAAGGTGGACGGTCTAGACATGTCATTCAAATAAAATATTGACACATTACAAGTGTCAATTTGGTTCTTTCGTTGAACCATATAAGATGCCAAGGAATATATGTTTATATTTTTCAAAATTCAGCCTAAATAGAACAAAAGTTTGAAAGTACTTAAAAAAAAAAAAAAAATTAAAATTTTAAATGTCATTTTGGATCTCAACTACACTTTTTATCTACTTCTTCTCCCATTGTTTTCTCTCTTTGACCCTTTGCTCCCTGTTACAGAAGCCTGAAAATGTTAAATAATATTGGAGAAGTCTAGATAATTCTTCTTTATTCTAGATGTTCAAAGAAGATTCTAGATCATACATGTATATTCAAGATTG
>JBBMEG010000018.1:12927080-12940076 GCA_037832605.1 Cyclanthera cordifolia
TATTCCTCCCTATACCCTTGTTCTTAGAAGGTTTTTTTTTTAACTATCAAAAAAAAAAAAAAAAAAAAAAAAAAAAAAAAAAAAAAAATCAGCAAATGCAAAATCTTATAAAAAAAAATTAAAAATAATGCAAAAATGGGTTCAATCAACTCCAATTTATGGTCATTTTTAATTAACTGAAATTTGAAAGTAATAACCTACCATCGAGTTTACTTTAAATTTTGTTGCTATGTATAAAATAATTTTAACCACAAATTTCTATTTATAATATTATATTGAAATGGACGACCTTAATTATAGAAAGGGAGACATAATTAAAATACAGATTAAATCAATTTTAAATAAAACACGAAATACAGAACCAAATTTTGGAACAGGGAAGCAACCAAAGCAATAGAATTACAAAGAAGGAAAAAGAAAAAGAAAAAGAAAAAGAAAAATGGATGAAATTACACAAAGCCCCAAAAACACAGCAATAATTACAGATAGAATGATCGGCGATTAGTGAGTGTTTCTGATGGCGAAAGCCGACAACAAGACGAGGAACATAGTCAACAAAACGGCGACGAATGAGCCGATCACGGCGCCGCTAGTTTTCTGGCAGAAATCTTCGAACTGGTCGCAGATCGACGGCCAGTTGGTGTTCGAGTTCCCGCTGTGGGCCAGGTACACGATGGCGGCGGCGGCCGCGGCGGCCGACGAGGCCAATGTCAGAGCCACCTACAAATTAATTAATTAACCCACACATGTTATTTTAATGCTGACTTAAATTAAAGGGACATAATTGTAATTAGAATTAACGTTGATTTTGATCGGAGTTTACGGTGTCGAGGATGAGGAGAAGTAATCGGATTCCGATCGCCGTTGGCCGGACGATGCAGAGGATGGAGAATGGTATCGAAACCGCCAAGTAACCTGCGATGATCCCCATTGCTATCAAGAAGAATCTGCATCCAACGTTCAAATTCAAAAGTTTAAATTTTAAGGTTATGTTTGGCTACGTCGAAAAAAAGAAAGTAAGGAAATGGATAAAAAGAAAGAAAAGTAAATATAAAATAATAGTGGATGCTATTGAAATTAGTCGACCAAATAATTGAAAGAGATTTCTTCCCTTCCTTTTTCCGCCTTTTTCACCCCACCAAAGCTCTAAACTTGGTCTTTTTCACTCGGAGAAAGTTTGAATCTATTCCTTACGTTTTAATAACTTATAATTTAATTCTTATAATTTTATAAAATAATAAAATATAGTTCTTCACAATTTAGTTTTTATGAATTGATCATAAATTCTAAAAAGCATTCAGAATTAAATAGGAATATATGATTTCTATTTTTTGTTGAAGATACTTATATATGATTTTTTATGTATTTTATTCTCAGAAACAATTATTTACTCAGATTTTTATTATTAAACACGTAAATAACTATTTTTTTTTTGTAATTTATTTACTAATAATTAAAAATGATATAGACTATTTTTTAAATTTTATCAAACACTAAATTCTAATTTTTCAAATCATAAAAATTAAATTTTAGATTTTTTTAAACCATTAAAATTAAAGTTTAGATTTTTAAATTAAACTCTAACTTTTTTTTCTTTTTTTTTTTTTTAGATTTTTAAATTAAACTCTAACCCCCTTTTTTTTATGTATCCTAATTTATAATTTATGCTAATTTTAGCTTTAATCATACTCTTAAATGTATCCAAATGAAAAGTACATAAACTTTTATGTATAGACAAAGATGATGTTGATTTCAATAAAGGATGTTTCTAAAATATTTAATCATTTTTTAAAAATAATTCGAAAAACTCTAAGCTTTATTTTGGTTTTTTCTTTTTTTTGGGTCATGAATTTCTGACAAAATCATAACAACATCTTCTTGATATTGATTGAGTTTGAGGGACATTCATTTCACCCATAAACCATGACATAAATTTTAATTTTAATTATAACCCTTAATTATGATTAAACTTTTAGAAAAAAAAAAAGTTATTTAATTTGTTGTAAAGAAATTAAGAGAAACTTAATTTTCAAAAACATAATAATTAAGGTTTTGGTGCAATAATCATTTATTTTTTGTTTTTTTAATTTTTGAAATTTAAGTTTACAACCATAACTTTAATATCTCTATTTTACTTGTATTTTAAAAAATCAAACAAAAATTTGAAAGGTAAAAAAAATATTTGCTTTGATTCATGAAGTTTAGTTAGAATTTACCAACTTAGTTGAAAAAAGATGGAAAGTAGATAGATAATTTGAGTAAAATACAAATTTAAATTTAAAAAACTAAAAACAAAAAAAATCAAAGAGCTATATGCATAAATAATTATCTTACTGATATCATAAATCTAATCTTTTTTTTTTCTTGTTTGCAAATTTTTTTTTGTTTTGATATTTGTATTTACGAGAGAAAATGTAAACTTTTTTTTTTATGAAATTTGATACAAAATTTGATTTGAGGTTTAATAGGATATTGGAAAAAAGTTTAGAAAAAATTGATAGGAGATTGTGATATATTAAAAATAAACAAGAAGTAGTTGAACTCCTCCTCCTCTCGTCTTCCTCCCCTACAAATTCAATCAGCACTATTTGAAGAAGTATGGGTTTTTAAAATTTTACTAACAAAAAGTTTGAATATTAAACTATTTATAGAAAGAAATATGGTAAACTTTTTTTCTTAGGAGTCATTCAACACCTAATTATTAACATTGGAGTCCTTGTTTATAAAAGTTTTGAAAACTAAGTCCAAATTAAAAAGAAAAAAAAAAAAGAGAGTAAACCATGACATTAAAATTATAAATTTTTCTTGATCATCACTTACTGAAAGGTGGGGAGATCATCATAGCTAGCTTCAAACTGGAAGAACTGAGAGAAGAAAGGGAGAGTCTCATCACTTGTTCCCATGGCCGCGGCTGCAGCCAAGGCAGCGCCCAAAGCACCAAGCCTCAGAACAAAGTCGAACACGGCGAACCCCCGATTCAACCCGCCACCAGCAGCAGAAGCAGCCACTTTCTTTTGGCTGCTGCCTGCGTTGGAGGGCACGTCGATGACGGTTGAGTTGCTCGAGTTCTTCATATTGCAAGCTTGGAAATGAAAGGGATAAAAATCAATGAGATAATTTTGTTAATTAGTTGGTTTGTGTAATGGTGAGAAATGGAAGCTTGGGAAGAGGCCTTTAAATTGTGAAAGATTTAATGGGTTGGTTGAAAAAAAAAAGGTGATATTATTTATAAGGAATTATGTGAGGAATATAATGGAACTTGGGGGAGTTGTTTCAAAATAATTATGTTTGACTTAATAAGTGCATAGTTGGTGGAGAATTTGGAGAATATGTGTGGTTGCATGCATGCATGGCATGGCTGAAAATTTAAGGTTGTTCATGGTGAATGCAAACAAATTAAAATGGCTAAATTACCATTTCTCACCAAAATAAAAAACTTTCGCCCTTATTTCATTTTTATCTCGGTTTAATTTAAGTATCTGAATTTTGAATTTTTTCCATTTTAATTCCATGTAAATATGATGTTGAACTAAATTACCATCAAACAACGAAATCAAAGCGTCACCAGCATTGTTATGATTAGTTGGGATATGATTGTCTATGTTTCATATATGCAAATAATGAAAATATATAATTGGGTAATACAATTTTAAAATTAAAGATCGAAACAAATTTACGACTTGTAAAAATTATTTTTTTTTTTAAATTCAATAATAATGGAAGAAAAATAGTTCAAATTCATGATTTCTTGGTTATAGTTATATACTTATGTTTTTGAGTTATTGCTTTTTTTTATTATTATTCAACAACAAATTTGGAGTAGTAATTTTAAAACATTTCTAAAAAACAAACCTTTAAATCACAAAATCTCTTAGCTAATAAGCAAAACAAACCCTTAAATCAATTTTTTTCAATTGGTTTGTTTACTCTCTTTTTATTATTATTATTATTATTGTTTTTTAGATAATTGGTTTTTGTTCACCTAATAATCATCTTTCTCTTCTTGATTACAAAATGATTGAAATGGAGAGGGTGTTAGCACAAAAGAAGGAAAGATAAAAGAAAATGTAACCTATACAATTAGAACACCAAACCAAATTACAAATTGTTATTATGCCAAATATATGAATATAATATTTTATAAATTTGACAAAAAAAAAAAAAAGCATGTATATAACACAAAGTTATATGTAACTAATTATAATAAAGTGAGCTACATAAACTTGAATCATACAAACACATTGGACAAAACCAATCAACTAATCTTCAAGTGGATAAAGTATTAAGTTTTCTTTTTCTTATCCAGCTAGCTATGTTACACAACCAACTCCCTTTGCTTTCCACACAACCTTCTCACTCACATGAAACCACTAATATATAAATATATTAGTTTTTTCTTGACTTGTATTAAATATATTTGGTAAGTTTTCTTATGTTTTATTTTATACAAATTTTGCTTCTTTTTTTATTATTATTATTGATTGTATTTAGGTCACATTTGTTTTTTTTTTTTTTTTGAGATTTCAACATTGGAGGTGAGAGACTCGAAGATCGAAAGGATGCTAATGCATCTCTAATGTCAATTGAGCTATGCTCGCTTTGGTAGGTTCATTTCATTTTAGTTCTTGAACTTTTGAATATTCAACTTAAGAGTTCAAAATTGGTAAATATGAAGTTAATATTCAATAATGTCAATAATTTTTAGGACAAGTAAAAGGAAATATATGGACATATTTCTAAAATTTATAGAGAATGATGGTAACTTTTTAAAAGAAAATTAACAAGAATTTTGACAAAAATTTTTTTATAATTTTTTTTTAATCTAGAAACTAAAATTGAACATTCAAGGTTAAAGAACCAAAATATAACAAACTTGAAAATTGAGAGGAGTCAAAATAGAACATAAATGGAAGTCTAAGGATTCAAATTGAAATTATAAGAAGTCTAGGGACCAAAATAGGAAAAGAAAAAATACTAATAACCTAACTAAAAAAATGTAGGAACAAAAATGGTATTTTTATAACTTTTTTTTAATATGAATAAGTGTTTATGCCAGAACAATACAACTACTTGATAATTCTGTAAGCAAACTCAATAGATAATTTATTCAGATGCTCTGAAAACAAATCAATCAAAGCAGGGAAAAGTTACAGATGCGTGAAACCAAACGAGGGGTCACCAAGAAAAAGAATGAATGCAAGAAAAAACTGCATGGAGATGAAACAAAACAAAACAAAATAAATCCAAGCAGGTATGGTAAACTATCGCTAAGCAGGCTAGTTCTTAATTTCATATAGTTGATGTATGAATTCTCCATCCGCGTGCAGCAAGTGCAGAATTCACCCGATTTGCAGCCTCTGCAGTGTCGTTGAGGGGAGAGTAGCTCCAACTCTCCGATATCTGTGAATCGAAACGTAAGACTGTCAGGGAAGGTTTGATAACATGAAACCACTGGATAAACATCATGGGGTGGTCTAGTGGTCAAGTAAGGCCTTCGGATGTTTAAAGTGATGAGTTCAATCCATGATGATCACCTACTTAGAAATTAATTTCTTACAAATTTTCTTGATATCTAAATGTTGTAAGGTCGTCCCATTAGTCGAGATACGCATAAGCGGGCCTGAACAATCATTTATATCATAAAAAATAGGTAGTTTGGTAAGAATATATATAATCTAACCGTTCAACCCTACAATTTTTGGATGTCAAAGAAATCTACGTGAAATTATTTTCCAGAGTAGGTGATGATCATGGATGGGTTATCCCCGAGACTCCTATGATCATTAAACTAATTTATGATGGTTTGAAATAAATCAAAAGTTTGATTGCACAAATCCTGAAATCACGAGGAAAATAAATGGACTTACATCCTCTTTACCAGTGAAAGGCCTGACCGCTCCTCGTTCAGCCAGGGACTTCTGGAAGTCTGCAAACTTCCACGTGCATCGATCAGCTCCAATCACGTAGACGGGTTTTCTGTCGAAATTATATACATGTCAGGTTAACAGAAGAACTTCAATAAAAGTGATGTTCTCAACCAAACATTAGTTACAAGAATGCAACTTGTACTACAAACATACCCAGTACTGCAAGCCTCACTCAACATACTTACTGAATCAGCTGTTATGACAAAAGCATCAGCCCGCGCCAGATGCCCAAGATGCGGATTTGGTCCTATGTAACACGGTAGGAATAAAAATCTTTGTAACCAAGTAATGGATAAAAATCTTAGGAAAGTTTCTATGATATATATTTAATTATCATATATGTTTTCGGAAAAACAAGGCAACTGAGGTACCTTTACCATCCCAAATGTAGACCTTAGGATGACTACAGAATTCTTCTACCAAGAACTTGGATACCTAACATCATATCAGGAGATATAATTATCAAATTCAAGAAAAATAGTCTTCCAAGTGTCAGATATCAATGGGCACCTTTTCTGGGGTTCGACGTGAAAATGAGATCCTAACACTTCCACAGCTCAAAAGAACATTTTGCAGCATAGAAGCCAACTGCTTTGCAAGATCGACGCCGTAACGACAATTTCCTGTATAGATCGATCATATAGATGAAAGATAGGGCAAATCTATCAAAAGCAGGGTAGGAAAGACTAAGATCAGCGAAGGAAGAGTTTAGATTTGAAAAGGGAAAAAACACAATATAAAATGTCATTCCAAGCAAATTTTGCGCTGGATCTCGACCACTCTCATGTTTTTTTAGTCTAAACGATAATGCCAATAGAGACCGTCGTGAGGTACAGAAGAATAAATGTTGTATAAGATTAAAACATGATTACAAATTTAAATGTAAAATAAACACAAGAAAACATCAAAACCTGAAAAGGTAAAAAGTAAAGTATTGAACATCTATTTGTTAAGGAATTATCTCAAATCGGAAACGTGAGGCAATATCCAAGCACTTATTAGAACGAGTGGACATTTGGTTTTGAGATGGATTTCCACACTTTCTAATATGGTATCAGAGCCAACCCAAACGGATATTCGGTCCAATAAAAATGAAATTGAATCCGATTCAAGATTGGTGAACCCAAAGGAGGCACCATCTTGAGGGGACGTGTTAAGGAATTATCCCACATCGAAAAAGTAAGGAAATATCCAAGCACTTATAAAACAAGGTGGGCTTCTCCTCTCATAGCTAATTGATTTTGAGATGGATGTACATGATTCCTAATGCCATTTTCAAGTTTTTCTAAAACCAGAAATAGAAGATTACGTGATGGGCCTCCGATATTAACCACAAGAAGTGGTCTAGGAAGAGAAGCCAATTCATCATGCCATGTGGAAGCTGCAGTCCTACGTGCAGCAAAATCAACCTGATGAAGAGCTCCAACAGTAAGAACCTGTGGATCAAGGTTCCAAAGGATGAACAAATGCAACAACGAATAAGTATCATTGCTTTTCGGTGTCTAGGGCCTCAATAAATGTGCAGAGCCAAGATACTTACCACATTTTTTCCAGGAGGTTCACAAGGAGTAATCCATGGCCGAAACAACCAAGGAATCTGCTGTCGTGCTTGAGGAGTAATAGAATAATAATCATGACGAGGTGCAATTACCAAATCAAATCTATCCAATCGAGATCTCGGATGTTGAATCTGAAGCAAGGCATTGCAACAACCAGTAGAGTCAAATGTTGGAAAATCTTAAGCACCTGATTAATGATACAGGAAATCAGAAGACTCAAGATAGACCAAAATAAGAGCTCGGACCTGACTATCTGAACAATTTCAGTCCACCATAGTCGTTTTTAAGGGGATTACACAGAGATGGGGGTTTCACCTGGACAACAAAAACATTTGCTGGAGCAAACCTTTTAATCGAGCTGGCTACTGATATAGTGTCTCTGCCAGATGCGATTACAAGCAACGGACCATCCCTATTAATGAAAATGATAAAGTTGCTCATAAATTGAAGAATTCTGTTCTTTGAATTCAATATCATTTGGAGGTGTGGAGAATTGAACTCATGACCTCTTGGTGATAAATTACATCAGGCCAAGTTATGTTTTAGTTAGCTAAATTGAACAATTAGAAGACAACTAAGCATATGGTCAGGAATTAGCTCTGAAGTTTAGTTTCTTCTAAAAAACCAGGATATATTACAAGTTTAGTCCTTGAAATTTCAAGATTGTACCTAACATGCCTATTAACTTACAGTTTTGTGTTTGATAAGTCCCTAAACTTAAAAGTGTCTAATAGATCTCCTAAACATTCAATCTGGTGTCTACTAAGTCCTAGATCAATCAAACGTTCTTTAAAATTTATGGATTTATTAGACATATATGATGGAAGAGTCAACTCTTTCTATGAGGAATAGTATTAAAACCTCCAGAATTGGACATGGATGTAAAGACATTGGATTAACAAAAGAGCTAAAGGATTCAAACCGTCAAGAGAACATTCGTATGAATTTTTTGTATCCCACTAGTTTCCCAACAAAAGGCACTGGAACAAGCAGAACATACTTATCAAATGTCTCGCGAGCCACTTTTGCTATTTGCTTTGCGTCAGCTTCTAAAACGTGTGATAAGCCTGCAAATACCATTTCCATCACGAATGGTTTTCAAGAGTCCATCACAAGGTAATGAAAGGATAAAATCCAAAGGATGTAAAGTTTCTTGTATTTGAAAGAATTTATTCAAATATATTTAACATTAGTTGATAACTAACAAGTTAATCAGGAGACCTACTCCAATAACTCAGTTTGCTTACATGATTACATCAAGGCTAACTATGGTACTAACCCCTACATCAGCCCACTTTCAAATCATTATTTTCATCAGAAGTTAACTTCATAGCCAGCTAGGCACCTATTAACATAATCTCAAAGGAGAACCGCCGTGGAGTGGCCTAGTGGTCAAGAAGGACTTTGGGGTGCATAAGATGGTGGGTTCAATCTATGGTGACTACCTACCTAGCAAAGCTATTAATTTCCTACGGGTTTCTTTGACATCCAAATGATGTAAGGTCAGGCGATATGTCCCGTGCCAATAGTCGAGATGCGCGCAAGCTGGCATAGACATTCACATGTGTTAAAAAAAACATAATCTCAAAGGAGGCACTTGGCTGAGAAGTTACAAAGGGGTTAGTAAATGAGTTATTATAATAACTCGTTTGTATGTGTGTCATTGTACAAGAGCTATAGAGGGATTATAATAATAACTTGTTTGGATGTGATTGTTTGTAGAGAAGTTGTAGGAAAATTTTGTTATTATGAATGATGTGACATCTATGAGACGTTAATTTAACTCTTTTTGTGAAAGAGTTAATTTAACTCCTCCTTTTGGTGGAGTTAAGTTAGTTCCTATGAGTTAAAATAAATTCCACAAACAAACATCGCCAAAGTAACTTATGAGGAACTGGAAAGTATTACCAGTTTCCTTAGTCAGCAGAGGCTTTTCATTCTTCCCTCCAACTTTTATGCTAGAATGACTAAAAATTTGCCTGATAAAAAGGTCCAATTTCTTGTGGACAGAAACTGGGAGCCAATGAAGCCACTCGTTGAACCCACCCCTTGGCCTCATAACCCGCTGCACAACAAGTATAGACGAATTAATGTCAATGAATCAGTCAAATAAGCTGAGTTAAAAACAAGCTTCCCACACAATCTATGTTAGTTGATATAATTAACTTTACACCAACCCATAAACTTAACATTTTCGGTTGATTGGTAATTTGACATAATTCAACTAATTCAACATGATATCAAAGCATAAGGTTCCGAATTTGAATCCGTGTAAAATAACTTCGTATACAATTAAAATTAAAATCCACTGGTAGGTTATTTATCAAAGTTTTAAGTCACAAGTGAGAGTAAAGAGTGATAGTTCATATAATTAAATGTACTCCAACCTACCTATTTAAGTTTTTTTTTGTTAATTGGTGGTTTAACATAATTCAACATGGTGGTATCCAAAGAATAGTGAATTTTAGGCTGTAGCTGAAATTGAAAGAACAAACTCTTCTCAAGAAAATTGATGATCCACATAACAAAATTTCACCCCCAAACTTCCAAATCACATAAACCCAACTTCAGACATGCATTAATTGATGTGCCTCTCGTACATTCTTCATCATAAATCTCAGAAATTGAGAGTAAATAACAAAAATATAGTAAAAAGAAAAAATATAACACACAGCAAGATAGCGTAGAACTCAGAAATTGATTGAATGAACTGGGCTCTTATGATCAAACTTAACACGGAAACTACAGATTCAGCGCTGAAAAATGGGTGACCGACAAACTGATTAGTTAAAGTCATTCTTTGTACAAAGAATGGTGCAAATGACAATATACTCACGTATAGAGAATGCCGACCTGAAAGGCCGAGAGCTCGGACCAAACCGAAGCACTGATTCTCCGCGCCGGGAAAGCCATTTCCGATCACGATGGCCCGTTTGATAGCGCCGTAAATCCCGCCATCGAATATCTCCGGCACGGCGGAGGACTCACTCGGAAGCTCCGGAAGTCTGATCGGTTTCATTTAGATTCCAATGTCCCGAAGTTCCTTGTATCCGAAAGCCCAGTGTCAGCTCAATAGTCGACTTTTTTTTTTTTTTTTTTTTTTAAGATTTACAATAGTGTCTTGATAAACAAAAGGCTTCGAATATTATTGAATTGAAAAAATAAAAAATAATTAAGAGTATTGTTCACACGATTTTGTCACATGTAGGCTTCGAATATAGAATCAGGAGGAAGCACACCTCTAGAACCCAAGTCTTTAACCAACTGCATCACTTCTTTAGGGACATCAATATTAAGAGTTGGTAAGTTAGAATATGAATGGTTGAAATAAATAAAGGATTTTAAGCATCATTAATAAATGAAGAGAATGAGAATTGATTACTTTTAATGTTTGGACAACCGAGAATCATTCTCTCAACAATTACTTTTTTTTTAATCTCATTTTGTATACTCATCTCAACTACTTTCTATAATTCCCATAAATATTTTTCACTTATATCATACATATTATTTTATTTTTCTAATTACTATTCACTTCACCCACAAACATAATTAATCATTTTTTTCATAATCAATATATTTCTTATTTTCCTATAATTTCTCGTTAATTTCATAATAATTATCATTCACTTTACTTGAAACACACCTTAAATAAAAAGAAATATTTAGGTTATGTCCAAAAATGATCTAAAGCATAATACTCACATGTGTGCCGCATTTTTTTTTTTTAATCAATAAAAATAAATAAAGAAAACAAATAAAATTAAGATGCTATTATTTGACTAAATAAATATATAATACAAACGCATTTTTGGTAGGAAAAGAGGCGGGACCCGGTTTGTCACAGAAGTTAAAACTTAGACGCCGTTCTAAATGAAATGAGCTGAGGTTTGTTTGGGCCTGGCCCAGCTATTGTTTCTTCATCTCTTATTCTTCCCTCGCTTGCGCGAAAGTTGTATCTGAAGGCTGAAGATTCTGCGATTTTGGTGCAGCAACGATGTGGGCAAGCGCCGAAGGAGGGTCGCCGGAGGTAACTCTGGAGACTTCCATGGGTTCTTTCACCATCGAGGTACTACTATTTCTTCTGCTTCCTTCAACTCCTCCCTCCGCTAAGTTTTATTTCAACTTTACTCTTTCCAGTTGCTTGGTTGTAGAATTCGATTCGACCTAGAGAAGAAGAAATTAAACTTATAAAACGACTGTGTTTCTTTATGGTTCACTATAGCTTTACTACAAACACGCCCCGCGAACCTGTAGAAACTTCATTGAGCTTTCGCGGCGAGGTTATTACGACAATGTCAAATTTCACCGGATTATTAAGGTTTGTATCTCTTTCTTTACAAGCAGTCGTTTAGCTGCAGGTTGATCTTTTGAATGTCTGAGTACTAATTTTACTTTACAACATGGTTTTTGGTTATTTTGTGTAGGATTTTGTAGTTCAAGGTGGAGATCCCACAGGAACTGGACGGGGTGGGGAGTCTATTTATGGGTATGTGTTATTTTATTTACTGTCAATAGTTTAGTGCTAAATAATTGTTCTTCATTTCATCACGTAGTTCTCTCGCCGGTTTCAAATGGCCAAGTACTTGAGCCGAATTCTGAGGTACTTGGTTGAGGATCTTAAAAAGTGGAGAGTCTTCTAAGCATTTATAAGATAGGGTGGAATACTCCTCTCATAGCCAATTGGTTTTGAGATGGATGCCCACACTATCTAATATGGTATCCGAGCCCATAAACCCGAACGGGTATTCGGTTCAATAAAAATGAAATTGAGATTCGATTAAAGATCGGTGAACTCGGAAAAAGACACCATCTCGAGGGAGGCGTGTTCAGGACCTCATTATCCCACAAAAGTGGAAAGTCCTCCAAGCACTTATAAGATAAAGTGGGCTACTTATCTCATAGTCAATTGGTTTTGAGATAGATGCTCACACTATCTAATAGTCCTAAAGTCTTCATCTCAAGGTATTTAGTAATTCGTTTTTTTTAACCTGGGGTTCAGTAAGAAGTTTGAGGATGAAATAAAGCCAGAGTTGAAGCATACAGGAGCTGGTATTCTATCTATGGCTAATGCTGGTCCTGATACAAACGGAAGCCAATTCTTTATCACTCTTGCTCCTTGCCCGTCCCTTGATGGTATGCACTTTTCTAGTTGTCTCGCTCTTTTTAAAAGTTGAATCAGTCAATTAATGTGTATACCAAAGAGGAATCGATGTGAAATGGATTGCTTCAATCTAGTATTTAAGAAAATAAAATGCTTGTATCTCTTTTTTTGTATTTGTGATTCTACATGAACTAAGTAGGAATGTGATCTCGGGGAGAACCAATGAAGTATTTATTCCCAAATAATTGTGTATGATGAGGTAATGCTGGCGCATATGTTATATAACGCTAATGAAAAATATTTTTTAGTTAAGAAAAATGGAGTACTTCAGTTCTGCCAGCTTTAAATACTTTTTAACTCCTTATCGTTTCAAGTTGTAGGACTCTGGACTTATACTTAAGCCTTT
>JBBMEG010000018.1:12953851-12971944 GCA_037832605.1 Cyclanthera cordifolia
CCTCTTCATTATTTTTATTGTGTTCTCAATCTATTTTAGCTGCGACCCTGCTCTATTCGATTAAACAATCACAACAGAAAATACATCTGTGAATGAAGGTAATTTGAAGAGGATAATTTTTTCTGAGAGTAAGTTCAGTGAAATGAAGCCGGCAAATCAATTGAAGTTGAGATCGAGGCGTCTGAAAACTAAACAGAACTGCAGGGTTTCAGGAGGTCCTCGGCAAGTGAATAGTGTGGTTGTGACATGTTTCTAATTATCATGGTTCTTTACCAATGAAATGTAAATGAATTCTGCTGAACATCAAATTATGTAAACTAAAATTAAGGGAAATTTGTATTGAGGAGATTCTCTTGGTCAAATCTTTAAATCAGAATTTTCTTTTCTGCAACAGCTGCTTTTAATTACAATTTCCACTTTCATCCCTCCAAAAACAATGAACATCTCAAAAAGAAAAACTACCAAAATCAATCAACAAAACCTGTTCTGTTCCAAACGGCGTTCCGAACTCGACGAAGATCCCTCCCTTTCAGAGTTCTTCCAACGCCTTCCAACACAGAGAACGTCGTGTTCGGCGACACGCCGTAGCCTCTCCCCGCGATCTCATGCGGCGGCAACATCTCCTTTTCCTCTTGCTCTTCAACAATCTCGCCGCCATTCCTCTGTTTCCTCATCGGCACGTTAATCGGAGCTGATTGCTTCAATTTCTTAGAAGCTGTCGATTGAGCATTAGATTTACTGATATGATTCAAAATCGGCCTTGGAATTGTCATTGAACTCTCTCGAGTGAGGATGGTTCCGATTCTCTTTTTGCGATCGAAATCGGCGTTGTCGTATAAGGCGGCAAGGATGCCGGAGGACTGCGGCGGAGGAGAAAAGAGATGGTTTGAAGAAGAAGAAGAATGTCGGAGAAGGTAGTCGCCGGCGGCGGCGGTGGAGGAAGAGTCCATTGCAGTTAAAACAGGGGATGCGGCGGATCGACGGTGAAATCGAGGAATTAAAAGAGAGAAAAACAAAGACAAGGTAAATTGGGAAATGGGAAATTGAAAATTGCACCGAAAGTTCGTCAGGACTCACGGTGGTGGGGCTTCACTGACGTGGCGGTTGTCTTCGGCTCCTCGTCGTGCTTTTCTGACGTACTCTAATGTACAAATGTCAAACCTGTTTTGTGTAAGCATGCCTATGTTGGACTTGGATTTTTCATGGTTAGTATTCAGAGTTTGAGAATGATACTTATACCTATAATTAAGTGATAGAATTGAGAATGTTTGTTCATGCTAGCAGATGAGAGGAGGAGGCTTGCTAGGACACATTGGTCTTACACAATAATCATTATAATTAACCTATTCAAAAACTAATCTAACCATATACTAATTAATATGCTAACAATTAGTATATTCATAAAATTATAAAAATTAGACAGTCTTGGTTTAAATCCACAACTGTCAAAGCTTGTTCATTTGTGCCCTAATTTTTTTGTTAGCCATTTAATTGGCTCAATCTTAAAAGTTAAACTGGTAAGGTGTCACATTTCGGCTGTAGTATGAAAGGGTTTGGTAGGACAGATTTGTCAATGTATGGACGCAAGTGAGCTGAGAAGAAAAAAAAGAAAAAGTTTAACTTATTTGATAAAGTTTAAGTGTTGTGTGACCATTGTTCGAAACAATTGCTACATGCCTAAATGCAATTTTGCTCCGGCTACAATTTAAAACATTCTGCAATTCCTGGTTACTAACAGAATGACACAATGTCAATACTTAAATTATGTAGCTCTAATACCGAATGAATCAGTGGCATAATAGTTTCATTATTTAGTTTATTCCAATTTAAAACCAACGTCCACGAGTTCTATTTACTTAATGTGATATTCGATCTATAAATTTTCAATCGAATATTTGTAACTGAATTATATATTTATATACCACGAATTTTGATAATCAATCTATTTTCCAACTAACTCGTGGAGAGTTCTCAAACTTTCCGTTAGAGCAATCACCTCCCCTAAAGTTTAAAAAAACATTGCAATTAACACTTTTAAATTAAATTTAAGAGATTTTCATATGTATGAAGAGAGTAAAATTATCCAAAAAAATTTAGTCTTTCTTTTCTCTCAAAAAGCTTATAACTAGAGAAAAAAAAGACTAATACATTTTAGACACATGAAAATCTCTAAAAATTAACTTAAATGGATTAACTGTAATATTTTTTCTAATTTTAAGAGAGTTGATTGTTCAAATTAAAAGTTTAATACTTAATTATTACACCTAGTTAACTTTAGAGGTGATCTGTCAAATCACCCTAAATTTATTGTGGTTATTTTTTGAAGAACAGACCACCAAAAGGGGAGAGACCCTCCAGAAAATAAGGACTTATCTTCCCTAACAGAAGAAAAACAGCTCCAAACTAAAACGTTCCCGCCCGACACCTTGACCAACAAATGAGCAGCCCATTTACATCGTCTTTTACATTGACACAACCTTCCACCATAGCAAGATGCTTGATACAACATAATCTTCAATCAAAGCCTTAGCCACCAACAAAGTATCAGACACCACCAAAATCAGAGGAATCCATTGCAATTCATCCCAGCATTTCCAACATTTTTTGTGGTATTAAATGTAAAGTAACATTACTTAATTGAAATGTGACGTACAGCCGTACAGAAACTAAACCATACATAAAATTATCTTCGTAAAAAAACGATGTACAATATTTGATTTCACTATGAAAGCACAATACTTGGAAAATTGTTGAAAAACACAATACTTGGAAAATTGTTGAACCGAATTTTTCAGATTATACTATAACATTTGGTTAGCAACATAGCAGATAAATCATTTTAACCTGCTGGAGATTTTTAAATTGACAGCATGCATTAGTCGAAAGATATGTGAAATGAGCCACATCAATCAATTCGACTCGAAACACATCTAAAAAGTGTATCATACTCAGATAAACTAAGATAATTTAAATGAAAATGTCAAAAATCCTGACAAGAACCAATAAGCAGAATACCATACTGTTGATTAAGCATAAGAAAACATGCTACATTTCACTAGAAATATGAAACTCAACAAACAAGTAGCAGTAAGAACTCGGCAATTTCGACAGTTTATCGATGCTACAAATCACAACCTTCTTCCTCTCCTTCCACCCTTTCTTCGAGTACTGTCGGTTGGGATTGGAGTAACATCCTCTGATTAAGAAAACAAATTAGGCTTATAAAACAATGGGTTTGAAAGGGTAGCTATTGGTTGAGAAGACAAGTTACCTTAAAATTACTAATTACATCTCGCACATAAAAGTAAAGTCTGAAGATATTTTATGAAAGTTTATAGAGCGTTTCTGTAAATCCTCAAAATTAAAGTAAAGTGCCTTTTTGTAAACAATGTTTTACTACGAAATACACTTGTAATGCCCTAGTGCGTTTTTATTCATGATGAATGTGAGCAGAACTTCAAAATAGGAAAATAATCTAGCAATTCTTAATAGTATTGAAAGAAAGAAGAAACATGTACCTATACGACCAATTCTCATGCCTGAACGAGCAAGGGCTCTAAGAGCTGATTGAGCACCAGGTCCAGGAGTTTTGGTTTTATTTCCACCAGTAGCTCGAAGCTTAATATGTAAAGCAGTAATTCCAAGTTCCTTTTACATATTACCAGTAGTTAGAGAGATCAAATATAATACCATGGAAGTAAAGCTTAAAAGCACTACAATACAAGTCAATCCATACAAATGCACAACTCTTGTTACTCATACACCAGTTTTCCAGATTAAGATTAAGAACATTCGGATAAAAAAAAAGAATATCTGATTAGTGAGCAAACCTTGCATCTCTGAGAAACGTCTTGTGCAGCAAGCATAGCAGCATAAGGCGATGATTCATCTCTATCAGCTTTCACCTTCATACCACCTGAACAAAGAACAAATGTATCATTCAGACCAAAAATTTAGAAGGCGATGAATATGGAATCACAATGAGAGTACTATATAAAATCAAACACATAACCCTGAAATGTAAACCAGTAGAATCACTCAAAAAACAGCGTAATAGCAATGCCAGAATCAAATTTAACATTGATAGGAAGAAATTACATACCAGTGACACGAACAAGTGTTTCCCTACCAGAAAGATCGGTCACATGCTGCAAATTAAGCATAAAACAACCGATAAATTACACAACTAATCAACAAAAACTAGAATGTAGAAACTAAAAAAGAACACTCACAATAAACGTATCGTTAAACGAAGCAAAAATGTGGGCTACGCCAAAGACATGCTCTCCTTCACGAACAGCAGGGCCAAGGGTGACAGTTTCCTCCTTCGGCTCTCTAGTTTTCCTTCTCGACTACAAAATATACATAAAAAATTTAATGCTACTCCGAATTTAGTGTTTAAAATGCAGACATGAAGGTATACCAATTGCAACGCAGCGAAAATCGAAGCCACGATCGGGTTTTTCCCGCAAAAATCAAACATAAGTACACCAAGCTATAAATTTCTCATTTCCAGGGATAATACAAAAATGAATCGTATCTCTAGACGATTGCTAGCCACGCGATTTTCATAAGATTTCTTACATTTTATTATCTATCAGGCAATCAGTTGAAACTAAAATTCAGCTATTGAATACAGGAAATTGAATGGAAAAGATGGAGATATAATGATTACCATGGTAGCGATTAAGATAACAGAACTCTGCAAATGAATTAAAGGGTTTCTGAGACTTGGCTTCGATCTCCAACTTCCTAGAGCTCAACTTCTATAGAGCTTGTTTTGCTTTATATTTAGGGTTTTCAGCATGGGGGCGGAGGCAAGATTATTTTAATCGCTGGGTCCTCTATATTTATCAAATCATGAATTTGCCCCATGCCCATCGTTTATTTATCAATAATAAATTGAGTTTTTTTTTTTTTTTTAATATAAGAATACAAGTAATTAACAAAATTTTAATTACTTTTTAACCTAATAATAAATAAATAAATAATTAATTAATTATACAAGTAGATTTTTTTTTCCATATTTTTCATATCCTTTATTTCATTATACTTCTGTACTAAAAGATAAATAAATTTATATAATACTAATTTTAGAATCTTGAATAAAATATAATTATTTTAATTTAAACAATGCATTTTATTTTGAAAATAACTTATTTAATCAGTATAAATAATGTTACATAAAGAAAATGATGAGATTTGATACCTACTTAAATAGCATTGATTTTTATTTACTAATTCATAGTTATATAAGAAAATCTACATCTTTACTGACTCATCATGCAATCATTCACTCAAGTGTGAACTTCCTATATCTTTTACTAACCTCTATAATTACTCATTCAAACGTAGACTACCTATAACCCTTCTATTAACCCCTCATGCAACCATTTATCCAAACACTCCTTTATCATCGTGTTTGTTTTTTTTGTTTTTTTTTGGAAGAGTAGTAAACAATTATTTTTCTAGAATACATTGTGTGCATTTTGGTAATAAACCACTACTATATTAATAATTTTTCAAATCTCACATCAAACTTATAACTCAATCACTACTACATTAATTATTGTAGTAAATTACTTAACTTCTATTATTATCAATATCTAAATAAATTAGTTTATTACCTCAATCACAATTAATATCAATCATTAAACAAATAGTTAATTATTCAAATTGCCATTAACTCATGGTGGTCATAAAATTTACATTATCATGAATTATTTCCTTGTAAGAATTATTTTTCATTTTATTTTCCTTTAAAAATAAAGTTTCTTCTCTGGAGCGCATGACAAGGAAAAGATAGAAAGCAATGTGATCGTGCAAACAAAAGCAATAATTTAACGATATTAGTATGTGCTCATATCGGGCATGGGTATAAGTCCCCACCCCAAAATATTTTACAAATAAAAAAAATTAAAAAAAACAAAATAAATGACTTCCACTTTGTGAGGACCACTATTCCAATTTGTTTTAGTGGAAAGTTGGGGAGAGGGAAATGGGAGAGGGTAACTCCGTATTTATTTTTAACACATTATAATCTCTCCCAACTCCTTGTCAATCTCTCATTCAATTTCTCTCAAACATGTCATTATATCAAAATTAATTTAAAATAAATATCTTCTCTCGTAAAACATAAATTTCAATCAAACTTTATATTAAATTTAATCTAAAATAAACATCTTATCTCCTAAAACACACTTCGTAATAAAATTTATTTTACAACCTCTCATCTCTAAAACATCAATTCCAAAACAAATACTTTATATCTCCAATTGAAATCACCCCGCATATATCTCTAATTTAGAATAGATTTGAAATATACATTTGGAATTCTAATATTGAATACATCAAATTCAAAATTAATTGAAAATGAACAAAGTATCTCATATATTGATATATAAGATTAGTAACTCCAATAACATCACATTTACCGATCTATTGGGTAGATCAACCTCTTCCATTAAACCACAACACCTATTTATTTCTATCTTTTATCTCTTTGCCCCTATTGTATTATTATATATTGCTTCCTAATTAAGTTGATTCTACTTTTGTTTAGCTTGTTTTAAAGTGTAATCAAGGTGCACATAAGGATATATTTTAAAAAAAAACTTATTTTGTTCCATTGTGCAATAAAAAGACAAAGATACAAGAAAATACCAAACTAATTTCATCAAGAGGGATAAAATCTCAACTCAAAAGAGTCAAGATCAACTCTTGTTCAGACAAGGAGAGGAGTTTAAAGCAGCCATCTCCCCTTACAACATTAATTATCCCAAAATAACCTACCTCACTACCTTCACTCTACTAAAACCCCAAAACAAAAACAAAAAAAATCTAAGCTCTAACTTAGATATTTAATTGACCCTAGCACTTTTCATACTCCAAGCACTTAAATAGTCAACTGTGATAGGTTCTGTTCCATTGTTGAACACATACAAATGAGCATTGCCAAACACTGCCTTTGTTGGATATACCCTTGAAGTTATGCATGTTTTTCCTCCTCCTCCAAAGCTTTCTACCACTGAATGATCAATCTATACACAAAAAGATATTTCATAATAAAGATACAGTTTAAAGTTAAAAGGTACAAGGGACAAAAACATTTGGTTTGGCTATGATTGTAGCATACCAAAGATCTTAATGGGAGCTTTTTACTCGATAAATCGATGTCGACGAAGCCTGCAAATGATGGCTTGTATAATCCATCCTTCTTCAAAGATGAGCTGCACCATAAATAGAAAGAAAAGAAAAGATAGTTGGAACCATGTTTTGATTTATCAAAGATTATGGTTTTGAGAGGAAGAAAGTGAACCTAGTAGCATCAGAGCACATAAGAACCACGTGTTTTTGATGGGCCTTGAAAATCCTGAAGAAAACCGGAGTGAATTCATCAAGGTTTTCTGTAGCTAATGTCAGAAGCCCAAACGGCCCAACTCCACCTTGGGCCTTTGAGCCCAGTTTTCCACACACAGCTTGTGCATCCACCCAGCTTGGATCAAATGCTTCGGCTTTCTCCAAGTTTGAAAAGCTGAAGATAACTTCAACATCAGCCTGTACAAAATAATCAACACGTATAATCACGTGGGAATTGGGAGTAAGCATCAACAATAGTATTTTCAGTACAATTTTTTTTTTTCTGACAACACACTAATCTCAAGAGACAACAAAATTTTTGCTAAGAGCTATTAATCCTTCCTTATACCCAAGTCAACCACGTTTGTCATTAAATCACACATCCGTAGACAATGAAGGAATGTGGTTACAAATTAAATCACACATGGAGACACAGAAAGTGGTTACAAATTAATGTTACAGGTAAGTCTTGAACCTCAGACTTTGAGAGAACACACTTTCAAAACTCAAGCTTTCAACCCAGTATATCACCCCTTAGGAACTCATCATAACCATTGCTTCACCCTAAACATAAATAATTATTCTCTAAATAATCATTACTTTCCTCCCAAACACTTCCATTAAGATAGCTTTTTTTTTTTTGAACGAATAAGATAGCATATTTAAGAGGCTTCAAAAGCCATTATCAATGGAGGTCACACGTTCAAAAATTATTCAATAAGACCTACATCAATATAACTAGCAATTTTGAAGCCTTATTTACAAGAGTCAAAATCAACATGAGTAAAAAAATGTTCTACAAACCTGTGCAGCAGTAATTCCATTAATCTCAACATGTTGTCCCATGTAGAGCTTATGCTGAATCAACTCAACTTGTTTACCTCTATGCGTATCCAGCTCTTTAACAGGCCATTGCAATAGTTGCTTCCCATTAGGATCCAACCACACAGTCCTAGGAATCAACTGAATCCCTGCCCATCCTTTAGAAACATCATCCTGAGCGCTGTCAGACTCGTTAGCCCAACCCCACAAAACCCTTCTCTTCAACGCCGGATCGTAAAACGTCTTCGAAGCATAGAAATTCCCATAGTCATATCTCAGACCACTCCATCCATCAACAGAAGTATTATCAGGAATATACCTATCCACCTCGGGGAAATACTTCCCCACCGTATAATACTCGTATCTGGTGAGATCCAGACTCACTTTAAACACGTGTTTCACCCAATTCCCGGTCATCGACGTGTCCAACCCTAGCCTGCCCGAGAGGGGAACCGGGTAGAAATCAGGGCACTCCCACATGCCCGTATTAGGGGCAGAGTGTAGAGGGTGTTTGGCCTTGGTCCAATTCACGAAATCCCTAGATCTGTACAAATACGCCATCCCTCTCCGCCGCCTCTTGCTGCCGATGACGGTGTTCCAGTGGCCGCTGGTGTGGCTCCACCACGCCGTCGTCGGGTCACGGAAGGCGCTGGCGTTGACACCCGGACCCGGGTCGACGATCGGGTTGCGGTCGGGTTTGATCCACTCGGTGAGATACGGGTCGGAGAGGTTGGCCGGGTAGGCGTAGTTTTGGACCTGGCGGTTTTGGGGGTCGATTCCGGTGTAGAGAATGACTGGCTTGTTGCCTGGGAGGACGGTGGAAGAGCCGGACCAGCAGCCATTGATGTCGAAGGGCTTGGACGGGAAGATTGCGTGTTTAAGTGCTTTCCAGTTTATTAGGTCACGAGAAAACGAATGCGCCCAAACTATATTGCCCCAAACTGCGCCTTTTGGATTGTACTGGTAGAACAAATGGTAAACTCCATTGAAGTACATTGGCCCTGTTCCATTCCACAAATATTTATTTGCCAAATTTATTAAATTAGTCAAATCTAAAAAATAATTAATATATACCTATTTATTTACATAATCTCTCTTTTTTAGTTGAAAAAGTAGAAATGGAAAAAGGCCAGTTGAAACTTATGAGTCAATTTGACTTGTTATATTACGTAGTTCATATTTTAGAAATGCTTTGAGAGCAAGTTGAACTATATAAAAAAGAGAATACATAAACAGTCTGAATTTTTCTATATTTTATTTTAATGGGTTTTTAAAAAAATACTTAGTCTTTTTAAAAAGTAAAATTTTAAATATTTTTTAAAAAATAAAATATAATAGTTTTAACAAACAAACATGGCCAAAATAATATAAACAAAGCAAAATGGTTATTGAATAAATAAAAACAAAAGAGAACAAACATTTCATAAATGGCTTACCATTTGGGTCTGCATTTGGTATTGTTGTAGACAGCAATATGAGCAATCACCATAAGAGGCAAAACCAAAGGAAATCAAAATTAGTTAGGAATATTAACTTGTTAGGAAACAAACACAAAACATTTTGTCAAAAAAAAAAAGAAAAGAGTATATAATATGTCAAACACCATCCAATCTAAGTTAGGCAATGTCAAACCACACAAATCTATACTTTTAAAAAATCTATGATATATTAACAGTCTCCTCAAATCCAACACAAAATGCTTGATTTGTATTATATAAATAGTCAGACATACACATAAATTGACCTAAACAATCATCTTTTCAACTTTTCGTGAAAATTTAAAAAAAAAATCAAAAAAAAAAGAAAAAGAAAAAGAGTAAGAATAAATTAATTATTGATGGGAGAGAAAACAAAGAAAAAGAATGGATTCTCTTCCCATCAAATCAGTTACCCATAACAAGTTATTCGAAAATATATCCAAACACAAGTTAATAGTATACTAAAATTAACATCAAGAACAATTAAAGTATTTCTTTGTATGAAGATTGCCACAACAACAAGAAAAATTGTTTATTTGGAAACCCACATGGCCCCCATGATACAAAAAAGAGTTATGGTACAATACACTAACATTAACATACCAAAATGAAATAATATTTGTGGAAGTTTTTCAGTGTAAAAGAATTGCCAAATTACCTAAGACCCCTTTAAAAACTTTTTTCTAAAAACAGGAAGAAGAAATTAATCTTCTCCTTTCTCATGAATGGCGCATACAAACAAGGAAAAAATGTTCAAAAGCTAACTCATAGCATGTATTTAGTGATTGATCTCAACCACTTATTTTAAGTACAATTTTTAACGATGCTTTCTATACTTGTATGAAAAATGGCCAAGTTTAATTTAACCCATTGCATTCCATAAACACTCTCTTTTCATTAGAATCTAGACCTTTATAGGCTACTCTTTATAAGAAAACACAAAGAAATATTAGGCACAAGTTAGATTTGTGCTTCCAAAAAAACATGCAAGGAATGAGAGTAAATAAATAAATAAAGAGATAGAAGAAATAGGAGAACGCCTTAAATTCCATTTTTGAATTTGAATTTGAATTTAAATTTAGTAATCGAAGAAAGTTATTTTCATATAATTATCTGATAAAACCTACAAAACTTCTACAATTATGAATGACACTAACTACATTTAAACACGAGTAACCTCTCTCCACAAACAATTAAATCTAAACGTGAACAACTCCTCTACAAACAAATAAATTAAAACATGGGAAACTTTTACACTAATTCGGCTTAATTCATATTTTCTTTAAATCATACCGTTTAATTAAATTCAAGTTTTTGAATTCATATAGATACTTGATTTTTTTTTTCGACTATCGAAAATTAACGGGAGAATGAAAAAATGAATGATTATGGAAAGAGTGGTTATTTGTGTTTGAGGTGAAGAAATGATTATGTAAAGAATGATTAATTGTGTTTGAGGTGAAGAGAATGTTAATGAGGAAAATAAAATAATGGGTATAATACAATGAAAAATAGTTATGGTGAAAATAAAAAGTTGTTAAAATAAGAATAGATAGAAAATAATTAGAGCATAATAAAAAAGAAATTTTGAAAAAACGTGATATAACTTTTCATTATTTTTCTTTATCAATGGTGGCCCAAACCCACTCTAAATATCTTTAACAACCTAATAAACTTTTCAACCCCACAAAAAAAAAAAAAAAGAAGAAAACTCATTTTTATAAATTCTCAACTTAGGTACCCTACATCAATCCCCCACTCATTCAATGGCATGAGGTTGGTAAGTAATGTGTAAAGAAATGTAAGTTTTAATGTGGCACCCAATAACAAAGGGGTTTGGTGAATTGTGGCCAGGGACCACACATCAAGATATATATATATATATATATATATAATTAAAGTGCTCATGTGTATCCTACGTCACAATATCACATATTTTCTACATACGAAAAGCATATAGTATGTTATTCTAAAATTTTCTTTTGTGCCAAATCGAATTCGGTATTCCGATTATATGTTTGACTATATAATTTAGATCACAATAAAATTAAAATTTTTAAATTGTATGTTTCTTACTATAATTGAAAATCAAACTATATAACCTAACATTTTATACAATAATATCTAGTGTTTAAGAGTAGAGGTGTTCATCAGTCCTGTCGATTTTTATCGATTAAAATGGTCGGTTAAATCGGTTAATTTTTTTTAAATCTTTTTTTATTTTTTTTAATTAAAAACATATTCATCATACAATTTTATATTTAAATTTCGAGAATTAATTTTAAAAAATGAATATATCAAATATATTTTAAAAATACATTTAAAATTAAGTTGATTTTACCATAATTTAATAATAAATCTAATTTGACTTAAGCGACCTACAAAATAAGATTTTTTTTAACTGATATCGACCTACATACACATGAAAATCGTCGTTTCCACCCTTAATTCGATCGAAACCAATCAATCGAATCAGTTTTCAAAAAATATATGAACACCTCTATTTGAAAGACTTAAATCTAACCTAGACTTAGTAGAAAATATACGACAATTATCACTAAATTTAATTACCATCACCCTCCTTTTACCTCGGTAGAACACTTTCATTTCATTTACTTTCCTCAACTAGTTAAAAATCTTTTCTTGCTACTTGTTTGAAACCTTTTATTAGATAGTATGTGACCATATAAAAAGAGTAACTCATCTATCATATAAAAATTTTAAAGGATTTATGGGATAAATAAACACAAAGTGAGTATTTAAGACACTTTAATAAAATTATCAAAAATAATTTTTTATAATTACTTTATAACAATCTCGTCTAAACGAATTAGTATTACTATTTCTGGTTCATAATCACTCAAAATAATTTCTTATTTATAATCATTCAGACTAATACAATTATTCTTCCAAACAACCAAAACTATTAAAATATGGTATGTTCTGTTTTTCTAATGATCCAAAAGTGTTAAAGAATAATACTTTTACACCAACCATTTAAAAATACATTGACCAACAAATTTTTGGACAATTAAAAAAAAAAACTATCTAGGGAGTTTCAAACAAATAAAAAAAAACATTTAAAACATTGTACTTTTTATTTTATTTGAGTCTTTGACTGGCAAAGTAACTAAAATAAAACAAATTAAAAAACATGTCCAAAATAATAATTAAACCTGCCAAGGTATGCATATGGTAACAGTTATGATTCATTGGATTTGTGGAAAAAGTTAACCAAACTCACTTTTTATTTTTTAAAAAGAAAAATCAAACTTCTCTCAAATACTCAAAAATAACTTATCAGACCATAAAGAAATTAATTCAAACAAAAAATAAAAATAAAAAGGAAAGAAAGAGAATGAAACGAAAAGATAGTAATGAATGATATTCTAAAAAAGACTAATCAGACGGTTAGGATTAATAGCTAAAAGCAAAAAAGCAATCAGACGGGCAGAAAAATTAATATGCATTATCTTCAATAAATAACAATAATAATAATAATAAATGATAAAAGCGCTAACAGAATCAGAATCGAAGTAATCGATTGCGAAAACGGATCATCATGATAACCCAAAAATCTCAACACAGTCGGAAAAAAGCACGGGCGAAATCGTCGCCTTTTCGTAATTAAATTGAACGAACGATAAGATCGGTTCGGATCGGATGAGATCGGATCAATTGAAATCAAATCAGCAGAAGAACAGAGATTAAAAGCGAAAGCGGAAATTAGAAAAAATGGAAGAATTACGAACCGTTGATCCAGTGGCGGCGAGGCTGGAAGTGGAAACGAGTTCGATGGAGCGGCTTGATCAGGGAATGATCTTCGGCTTTGTTGAGAGACTGTAATTCGGGATAGATTTTATGAAGAGCTTCGACGCCATTGTTGATGAACAGAGAAAAAGGGAGAAGAAGAAGAAGAGAGATGAAACTGATAAAATTCATCGACGGATTTGAAACCTAAAGCCGAATGGGAGTGCTGAGTTTGGACTTAAAACGTCGATTGATGGTTATTTATAGAGAGAAATTTAGAGATAAAGAGAGGATAATATTTTTTTTTTCTTTCAAAATTTAATCTTAAAAATGAGGACAAATTAGTTTATGTAATTTGGCACTACTTAATAGGGAATAGAATTTTAAAAGAATTTAAACAGAGTATTAGGCACGTATCATGTTTTTTTTTTTTGACTTTAACTTTAACTTCTTATTTATTAAAATTATACTTTTCATTTAAAAGATAATATTTTGTACATTTGTATTTAAAAAAAAAAAACTTTGAAATTAGGTAGATGAGAAGAAAAAAACGAATTAAAAATAGAAATCGCCAATAATATTATAGAAAAAAAAAAATCTTAAATGAAAGTTTAGACTAAACCCTAAAGACCTACAAATTTGTAATTTAAGAAAAATCATGAATTTCATTTATTACTAAAAAATTATTTATTTTCATTTATTGTGTATTTCAATTATAAACATCATATTCATTGGACTAATGGTGATAAGTTCATTGTTATTAAGATGTATACTTGACAAGTATGTAGGGGCGTGTAAGCGAATTTAATTTCAAGTTAATAAATTAAAACGTGTACAATATATGGAATATGGTCGGGCACCTGACGCGTGGTGACACCAACAATATATATGCCCCCCTCAAGCTGACGTCATATTTGGGAAAGTCATCTTGAACTAGATCTGAATTGATGGACCGAAATACCCGCTTTGGCTCACTCGCTTAGGTTAAATCCAACTCTTTTGGATCATGAAATGCCCACTCAAGTATTTTGCCCGCTTGGGTGGGATTCTAAGAATTTCGGGGACTGATAACCCACATTATGCTCTGATATCGTATTAGAAAGTGTGAGCATCCATCTTAAAGACGCTCTCCAACATCAAAGTATTAAAAATATATTATTCTACCATTGTTTGAATGTCCTATTAAAGCTATAAATAAAGACCATGTCGGCTCTATGTTTTCATTAAATCTCATAGTGAGAGTACCCTGTCAATAGTTATTTATTCTTCATCTTTTTGTCAAACCTCTGACAAAATTCTCCCGACTCCTTTTACTCTAAAAGGCTTCTCACACCAAGCACTCGATGTTAGCAAGGAAATATAACTTAAAAGATTGGAGGGGACTAATCAAATAGACCATGGGAATCGTAGGTCCTTCTTAGCAATAAAGAACTACCAAGATCATTGATCAGATGTGTCAATTCATGTGAGTCTTTATTGCTTTATAACAACTTATCACTTAAAGACTTGTGCATGTAGATTAAATGACTAATTAATGGTTAATTAATTGGACTAATTATAAACTAATCTCATGCTTCCGTCGTGTTTATATCGCAGGTACCTTATCCATTCCTAATGGATTGATGGAACATAACATTTGACTTGAAGTACCTGGAAATGGCTCGAAATGTAGACAAGCATTGAGAAGATCAATATGATGGTATAAGCAAAAATCACAACCAAAGGCGTCGAGAGCATTCCACTGCTATTTCCGTAACTTTTCTAACATCACCACACTGGGTACGTGAAGATAAAAAGGGCACAGAATAAAAAGACAACGTCATTGCAACACATGTTTCCTCCAGAGATCCTTGAATGGAGATAAATGCATCATGTTGCCCTAGAATCCTGGTTTTGTTGATTTTTTTTTTTTCTTTATGATTTTTTGCTATTCACAACTTAGAAATACTACATTGTTGTCATGAAGGCTGAATGAGCTGAATTATAGCTCATTTTCAAGTGGAATAGAGCATTCGAACATTACTTTATTTTTCTATTGAAAACATTATGTGTTAGTTACTCTAAATTTCTTGCCATTTAGTGCAGGGTAATGTCCATATGAATTGTGTTATGTATTTCTATTAATTTGTTTAGCATTTTAATTTGTTGTTTTTATTGATGCTAATGTGCGAAATGACAACGACATTTACCCCTATTTCAGTCACCTAGAAAGTAATTAGCATGAACTAAAAACTACGAGGTGTAGGTTAAGGTTAAGTGCGTATAATCACAATCTAGGAAAATAGAAGATGTTTAAAAACATTAAGTCTCGAGAGAAAATAATGTTTAAAGATATCCTAAGTATGATCATCAATTCATATTCATAGGCTTGTGTGTGTGTTAAAAGGGTAGTTTAGAGATAATCGACCCCTTAATGGGTGAGTAACATTGTTTTATATTAGGGAACTTGAAATAAAGTAACTCTTGTACGAGTAATTTATCCAAGTGGTGAGTTTGATTAAATTTTACACCTCAACCCATGTCTTTTCATCCTCATTAAATAGTTGATACTTACTCTTTCTCTTACTCTTTCAAATTTGTTAGAAATCTACCATTAATCGTTACGTTGTGCAATTTAGAGTTTGTGATGTCATTTGGCATCTTTAGTGTTAAAAATTAACTTTTATAATTGAAGTAAACTGTTAATTCTCATGTTATAAGCATTTTGGATTAATGTTAGTTAGTTATAGATACAACGTTCCATTTCATTTTTTTATTTATAAACCTTTAAAATAACACAAGAATTCTGATAGTCAAGTTCCTCTAGAGAATTGCATGTATACTTATCAATGCAAATAGATCATCAGATAGATTCAATATACTTGAGTAAAATGATTGGATTGGTACTTATTTATTCTTTAGCCTATCTGAAAAATTAATCGTTATGCATCCATGTTTTGATTATAGCAAAACAAGCAATCATAGAGAAGCATTACAGATAGAAGTCTACATCAAGTTATTGTTTCTTTATTGGAGGAAATCTTGTTGCATGAAGAGGTAAAAAACATAGTGTAATAGCTAAAAGCGCTGAAGTTGTACTCAGAGTTTTAGCCTATGACATATGTGAATGTGTATGGATAAAAAGGCTTATAAAGAAGCTAACTATCACACATTCAACATCTTTTAGAGTTTATTGTAACAACAAAGTTGTCATCTCCATTGCTCATAATCCAATCCTTTAGAATAGAACCAAGCATATTGAAATTGACAAGCATTTTATGAAGGAGAAAATTGATATTGGAGTAATTTGCATTTCATACTTAAGACAGAGCAAATAGTTGATATTTTGACTAAATTAGGACTTCCCAAGTTACAATTTGAAAGACTCAAGGATAAGCTGGTCATGACAAATACTTTGCACCAACAGGAGTGTCCTTATTGTAAACTTAGAGTACGTAGGATTTCTCCTATTTAAGAAGGACCTATATTATTTTCATAAAGAAGAAGCTTGTCAAACAACCATTCTTCAAAAAAAACCCTATGGTTTGTATTTAGTGGTAAACAATCAGCATTCATCACTTTTTTTTTTCATCTCTAATGTCACATGAGCTATGCTCGCTTTGACATCTTTAATCGCTTCAAACACTATTAATTTCCACATTAAACCCTCCAAATATTACATCAAACTCATCACCCAACAATTACTATCACACATTTTTAAACGAATAGTTTATTACCCAATCACTAATAACACTAATTCTCACTGAAGTAATTAACTATTCTAATTAATGTTAATTGAGCCACTAATAAGATTCTCACAAAAGTAGTTAAAATATAATCTTATTTATTAATGAGGTAAGATTCTCACACGAGATTCTCTCAACTTTGCGATCATAATTTATAACTCCACTCTCCATGCCCTGCTACACCCCATATTCCTGACATCCTAATATCTTTTGACAAATTATTTGATATTTAACGTATTTACTTTTTCCACAAAGAAAAAATATATATTTATATTTCATTCAGGATCAACAAACAGTCACTATAATATTTTTATAAGTTTGAAAACACTTATTTCAATTTATTGAGAAAAATAAATAAATAAAGATTTTTCATTTTTGTTTTACTTTTATGGTACCTTTAAGTCCTAAACATTTATTCTCAAAAAATAAATAAATAAATCTTAAACATTTTATTTTAAGTTTTAACCATAACCTAGTTGGAACTACTTTCGTCAAGGTTGTTAAATTATATTTTAATTAATCGTTTATAATAACATAATTGATGTCCTTAGCAAATATTTTAAAATTTTAAAATTTTACTTTATATATATTTGATTCAACAACATTAATGGATGAAACTTTTAATGGGTAAAGCTTATTGATACCTACAGTTACTCAGAACTATGTTCCAGATTTACTGTGCATTAGCTAAAATTTAAAAACTAGTTACTAACAAATTTCAATGTTCATAATCAACCTACCGATTATATTTGTGTTTGGCGAAAGAAGAGTGATTAACTACTATTTTTCAAAAATATTCGCTTATATTTGGTAGTAAATAAATGAGTCTCAATCATTCATTAAACTATTTATTAAATTATTCTATCAAATTTTACATCAAACATATCACTTAATCATTAATAACAACAATTTTCAAAAATTTCAATTGTATTGAATTTTATTATAGCAACTTCGAACAA
>JBBMEG010000018.1:12977608-13000528 GCA_037832605.1 Cyclanthera cordifolia
TTTAGATGATGACTATGTTGTATGTTCCCTTCTACGTGGTGTCTTGTAATGCTCAAGACGCCACGCCACCTAGGAAAATATTTGAAGTAATTGTTATTAGAGAGGTATTTAGATGATGACTATGTTGTATGTTCCCTTCTACGTGGTGTCTTGTAATGCTCAAGACGCCACGCCACCTAGGAAACAACATGCAACCAGACAACATCTAAATACCCATTTTATTTTTTTATAATATGGATGATGAAATTAGACTGATACTCCCAAGTGGTCAGATTTTTTTTAGAGATATAAAACATTAAATCAGCAAAATGTACAACATAGGTGAATCCCCTTCATAAAGCAAACTTGCTATCAATGAAATCATCATCTAAATTTGAAAAGAAAAAAACAACATTCAAATAAGTAGATTAAACCCATAATACCTCTCTAAACCCTTCATTTCAAAACAAAACAAAAGTGAGGAAATAGGGACAGTGAGAACAGCATTAATTTTTTATATCAAGAATCTTCCCCTACACTACACACAATACTGTATCACTGAAAAATAAAGATTTAAATGTGTCTATTGCTAAATATACATATTCTAACCAGAATTTCCTTAGTAAGTCTCAAGATGAGACTTATTCATTCTTAATCCTCCCCCTCTTCCAACCATACTTTTTTTGCTGTATATATTTTCTCTTCATTCAGCCTTGTATAATTTTTCCACTAATAACAAACAATAACAGCTTATAATTGAAATACACAGATACAATTAATACTCAACTTTTCAACAAATTTGATGCTTTGTTAAGTCACATTGCCAATCAGTTGCGTTCCAAAAGTGGTGCTCGCGGTATAAGTGACGGTTTCAATTCCTTGACGTTACTTAATAAGTGAGAGGAATAGCTTTCTCGAAATTCCTCGACAAGGGCTTCCATTGGCATGGCACGCAGGGAATCAATCGTACTCTTGCTTGGGACGTCTGGTTCGCATCTTATTGGGGTGCTACCGATTGGCTCATAGTCCTAAACATTCAAAGAAGGTAGTGTTACAGAGCATTTTTGTTTTGAAACTACAAAATTGTGCCCGTTATATCCAATAGTTATTGAGAAAAGCGCACACTTTTTAATGTGAGACTGCTACTTGAATAATTTTTTGTTATAGACATACATCCATATACTAAAAAGATGCAGTTGCATTCACTTGATCAAAACTAGTGTTTTTATATACCCGGAGTGTCTAGGACAATTTATGCGGACCTCCACTCTTCTTACCACACAAACAACTAACCTTACAACATTTGATTCTCAATGAAACCTTAGAGAACTCTTAATCAAAACTAGTTTTGTAAAGCTAGAACTTCCGCAGCTTGTTCCATGACTAAACAGCCACATGAAAATGATTTCTGTAAATTATCAGAAAATTAAGAGTGTGTTTGGGCCATCATTAATAAAGAAGGAGAATGGAAAGGGGAATCAATCCCCCTCCTATAATCACATTTCCCAAAAATCACCTTTTTTTTTCCTCCTAACTACTTTTATTCTTCTCATAACATTTTATTCTCCCCATAACTATTTTTCACTTCATCATACCCATTATTTTATTTTCCTCATTATCATTCCCTTCACCCCAAACATAAATAATCATTCTCCATAATCATTCCCTTTTTCATTTTCCCCTTAATCGGAATTGAGTTAGCTAATGATCAGAAAATAACATTTCGATATATAAAACATACCATATATTGCTGCCGAAATGTTTCTTTAGCCTTTTCTTCAATGGCAGAAACTTGGCAAGAATGATCACTCCTGAAAGCTTCAATTGTTTCTGTATGAGTTTTGACAGCATCCAATATACCAGATACAGAACCCCGTTCTTGTTCAGAAATACCTACGATAACATCAACAAACATGATATTATTAGAAGAAATACAGCATGAACGAACTTAAAGAACCATTCAAATCATGTCAATTATAGGATCATCAATACAGTTGGATTAAGTATAATTGAGAATCTACTGTGCTCACCATCAACTTGTTGAAGAGTATCTTCAATGCTCGTCATCATGTCTTGTTCAGCTGCAGAACGCTCAGAAGTAATCTCGGCATCATGTTGTTCATTGCTATCACAAGCACCTCTGTTTGAAGCAACATGAACAATTATATCAATGATATAAAACAAAATCTTTCAAATTACAAAAATTCAGATAAGAAGTTTAGAAAAGGCAACCATATAAACACTCAAAGTCTATTTGTACTTAATCAGCTCTAAAAGTGTTGTATTTTTGTCTGCGGCTATAATTAAATTTATTCAAACCAATCGGTTGAAGTTTTATAGTTGATTAATGATTTAATTTAACATGATTCAACGTGATATCAAAGCAAGAGGTTTTGACATATATTCTAACGACCATAAAGTCATTTCCTCTTCAATTATTTTGATTTCCATAGCTTAGGCATTTCTCAAATTTTCAAGCTTAGAAGAGAGAGGGTGATTAATGTAATTAAATTTATATAACCTATTAGTTTAAGATTTTGGATCCATCGGTAACTTAAGATGATTCAAACCATTTCTGAAATTCAAAGCCTAATTTTAAAATCTAAAAAATTAGTAGGATTGAAAGGTTTCTTTAAGAGGGGTGAAGAAAATCAGGGTAAAGAATTTGTGGGAAAAAAAAAAACAATCACAATGTTTGGAAACAGAAAACCCAAAACTGAATCGTTATCTAGCAAGGCTTGATTGTTGACCAACCTCACAGCTGATGCCACATCTGAAACATGTTTACCACACATCTCATTCGAAGACTCCTTTGTTCTGTTCCACTGCTTGAGAGCTGTCTCAGTAGTACTCACACTGCAGCAGATGAAAAGGGGAAACCAAAATTAGAACAAGACAAGTATAATCGAAAGAAATATATTGAAGACTGAAAACTTACCATTGCTGCAGAAGAGCCTCCATGCGACAATGTTTAGCAGCAGAGAAGTCGGCACTTTCTCTTGTCTCATTCTCAGTTTGCGTAGCAAACACTTGCCATTTGCGTTTTGCATCTGTAGCCATACCTTCCATGGAGGAAACATATCCATCCAAAAACGACTTGTTTGCACTGGCAGTTTCTTGAAGACCAACGAGTCTTGCATCCACCTGGGTGCATCAACCATGAAGTGAAATCTATTTCACAACAACAAAATTTCACATTATAAGTAGCTATCTCTTGCACATGACTTAACTAACCAGTTCTTTTTGACGACGGATGTGAAAAGACACCAAATTGGTCATGTCAGCTATAAGTTTCTCCGTATCAGATCTTGATTGCTCCTGTAAAGAAAACAAAAGGTCTAAATGCGTTTCTAAGTAGACCTGGTTTAGTTAATCAGATGTGTGCCAAACCTCGTAAACTTTTTGGAATTCTACAATGTTTTTCATCTGGATCTCTTCAGCTTCTGCTACATGATTTCCCAGTCTTTTTGATTCTTCGGTCAGCTTAGAGAGGAATTCTTCAATATACTCAGAGATACCCTTAGTTTGATCAACAGTAACATGGAACCTCTGGTGGAATTGAAATTCGTTAAACAAAGATACAAGGAGCAGAGTTAATATCATTATCAATCAAAAAAAAGTGAAGAAAAATGTCACTAGAAATAATAACCCCACCAAAGAGGATTTATTTCAACTACCACAATAAAGTAAATTAATGTGGCTCGCACAAAATTATAAAAACATATTTTACACGCAAATTCTGAGAAACTGAATCAATATGATGTGACAAAAGCTATGCAAAAAAAGGCCATAACAGCTAATAATAATGAATAGCCATAGCCAACAGTTGAGAAGGAGAACCTGTCGCAATTCCCTTGCAAACTGAGCCAGTTCTCTCGATTGAGTCGAAAGAGTACTCTCAAGATTGCCAAATATCGTAGATGCTTCACGAGCCTCTGTAGTCAGAAACTAAATTGCAAGAGATATCAACTTCAATGCAAGTTACTTCACTGTAACTATTGATATAACAAGGATTTAACTATTAAGTATAATGTACCGATCGCCTAAAGGAATAACTGACACAAAAAGTAAAATAATAATTCATTTTCTTTCCGCGTACTTCTTCAATGGATTTTGCACTAGAAGATGCCAAAGTGGAAATATCTTCTAAAGTGGCATTTGAGCTGGCTTTGTGCAAACGAACAACATTCTGCAATGCCTCAAAATGAGAAATATATAATGTTCTTGATGATGATAATTTTTTCTTCGTGTCCATTATTGCCTAAAGATACAAAACAATAAGAAATGTCAAAATGACAACTTCAACCGACAAAACGTTTATTACCATTTGTAAAGTCATAATTTACAGGAATTGCAATTCCTGATAATACCTTTTCATGTTTCTCTAAAAAGGAATGACACATCTTTTCAACACAGTGAAGATGTTCATTCTGTCGAGACAAGGACGTTGAGACCATATCACAAACAGAGCCAATTTGCTGGGTAAGCTCTATCTGATAATTATTCACCACGGCCCTATTATCCGTATTCAATTTGTCCTCTCTACCTACGAATATATATATAATGTATTAAAAATTTAGCCAATTTCAATTAGTAGTAAAAGAAAGCAGGAGCTGTAGACCCCACATCACTAGCTTACCAATTTTCATAAATAAAGAAGCATTATCCTGAAGAGCATTTTCCAGATCCGAGCGCAGAACGCATGCTTGGAGAGCAAGAGCGTTTTCTGTTTTTACATGTTCAAATTAAAGTCTAACGCAGAAAAATGGAAGAAATATTTATATGCAAAGAAGTATATAATCATAGGCACCTGCTTTTCTCTGCTCAGAAATAACAAAATCCTTTTCCTTCAGGAAATATTGACATTTCTTAAACTCTTCCTCTGTTCTTGTAAGCGACTTTTGCGTTTGACTCAGAGTTTTCTGTATGGTTCGAGTGACTAATTAGACCATTGTAGAACTAACATCAAATTTCACAGCTAGTAGGTAAAAGCTCACCTCTGTTGAATCAAGCTTCTCTCTTAAATCGGAGCACTGTGCTGCTTGAATATTAAATTTATCCTGTAATTCTTCTCGTTGCTGTGTAAGACATTGACTATTAGTAACAAGGGAAAGAACAACAATAAAAGTATTAATATGAAGTAAAATGGGTCACCTTCTGATAAGTTTCAATTGTTATACCCATTTGCTCAATTTGATCAGACATTGCCTAAGAAAAAGAAAACATACTAGTAAATAAAACATCAAAAGATTTTCAAGCTAACAAAAAATATAACAAAGATACCCAAGAAATCTGAGAAAATAGATTTCTCTAAACAGGAAAAAATGATATACAATTAAGTGCAGTTGCATAAGTGCAAATCCAAATAACAAAATAGCAGATAAAAATAATATTGATTATGAAATAGAAGAAGAAGAAGAAGAAGAAGAAGAAGAAGAAGAAAAACTCAAGGAAAGAAAACCCAAAAAGATGATTAAGTAAAATGTTTTGAAAAGAGTTGACCAACCTTTCTCTCACTCTCCTCTTGTTGGTACCGTTCCTTTGGGATATAGACACCATTCTTTTCACGAGCGGCATAAACCTCTAGGGAAGAATGACATGGTTTCACTCACTCAGTTACCAGTTAAGGGTGATATAAAACCCAAATACTTGATTAAATACATCAAAAAGCATATCCAAACCATCTCACCGGCCTTCAAACGGTCAATTTCACCATATAGATCCTTGATAAGTGTAGATTTCATCATTTTTTGATTGACCTAATAGAGCGAAAGAACAAGGAAGCATTAGTTCAACTTGATAAAAGTAAATCTATTGGAACTCTTCAAAAACTCAAATCACGCACAATGCTCAAAGCTAATAAAAATCAACAAAACTCAGAATGAGAATTATCGTGCACAGCCATTTAACAATCCTTCGCACGCCTAGGAAAATCAAAAAGGCCACAAGTACGTGATGGTTGTTTAATGTAATGAAGAACAAACCTCTGGCTTATTCTTAATATTCTTGGCTCTGTGTGCATAATCTAAGGTACTCAATGTTTCCTCAAGACAGTGAACAGCTGGAGATACAGTGGCAATAATGCAAGTCTTGGTTCGTCCCCCAAGTGAATCGCGGAGTAACCGTGTGAGCTTGCTATCCCTGAAGTTATTGTAATGAGGAATAAAAGAGAGACGAAATATCCTAAGAGCTTGTCAAAGCACTAATTCTAGCAGCTAACCTGTATGGGATATGCCCAAGATGCTCCACTAGAGCATTGATCACCCGCCCCAACGTCAATAAACTTTTATTGATCTCCCCAGCTTCTCTTGCACGACCCTTTATTATCATAACGAATTAGGAGAACAGTGGATATAGTCTTCAGTTTAACAACAAAAGAAAAGATTGAAACTTCTGCTACCTCTCGGGCACCAGAACGAGATATGTTTTCTGATCCAGCAAGATCAACCAAATTTAGCTTGCCACATTTGATTAGTTCTTCACCTTCTGGTGTTGACTCCTTAATGTGTATTGTTATTGAAAAGAGAGAATGTGAACGACTGAATTACCAAAAAACAATGTCATTTTGAAACCGTTAAACACATCTATGGAAACTGCAAAATACTAAAACAATAAAGATAATAGCAAACTTAAACCATACAAATATCCTATGATAATACCTTGATTGCTTATTCAACAATGTCTCTGCAGTGCGACGTTTAGCTGATCCTCTTTCAAGTAAGCTAAAAATTTCATTGGCACTTGTAACAATTTCTTCCTCCAGACCTCGCACAAGAACGCCCCCTTTGCCGTCCTCCATTAAGGGTAATTGCTTTTTCTGCTTCTCCTCCAAAGCAGCCTTCGTTATCTCCTCTGGGGCAAGTAAATCCGTAATTTCCTCATTGTATAGCTCCAAGAAAGTCACCTTCACGCTGTACTCAGCATTCTGGCTCTCTAAAGTGTCAAAAATCTGCTTCACGGTTCTGGGTATAACTCCTGCTCCTGGAGGCAGCGCCCCATTTGAACCACTCTGGTATATTGTGAAACAAAATTACGATACAGAATCAACCAAAATGAGCATAAAAAACACCAACGTCAAATGGCTCAATAAAAAACCTTTGATCTTTTACATTCTCCCTCCATTGTGTAAGTCTTCCCTGTACCAGTTTGTCCATAAGCAAAAATTGTACAATTAAAGCCTTCTAAGACTTCATTTACTATGGGAACTACTGCTTGCTCGTAAAGGTCTCTCTGCTTAGCTGAAGGACCAAAAACCTGAGAAAACCAACAAACAAGAATCATAAATTGATGTAAGATTCGCACTGCTAACAAGCTAAATCAAAAAATGGTCCTATCAACTGTATAAGAGACAATTTGTTCAAAATTATACGAAGAACGACACATCCAACTGCCAAGATTGCTTACCTAGTTGATTGAATGCATTTAAAAAGAAAAAGGAAATCAAAGCAAAATATCAATTATTGGGAAATGAATACCTTATCGAAAGTAAAGACTCGGTCAAAATGCTTTCCAGCAACATTCTGAGATACAGTCACCTCCCTAGAATAATCATTACAAGTAACAACCTGCGGTGCATTACTTCGCAGCTCTTCCTCACTAAAAGGCCTGCAAACGAAAAAGAGGAAGCCAACAAACAAGATCAATATGATAGCCTAAAATGTTATCCAACTCAATCAACAAAAAATAGGAGCAAAATCAAAAAATAGAATCGAAGCCAGAATTATTTCGCGTACCTGCAACGAAGAAGGACCTGCACATTGACGCCCTTCTCCTTCTCGTGACGGCCGGACATGGTTCAATAGGCGACAAGAAAGAGAAAAACAAGAGAAATTGAAGAAATGCAGAAAAGTTCTTCACCTTCAAGAACTAGATCTGCTCTAATTATTCTTCAATAGTCTCTCTCTCTCTCTCTCTAATGGCGTCTACTCGTCTCTTTCTGTGACGCTCCGATATAAGAACAGGCGGGATTGAAGAGAAGGATTTGAATTTTGGAAGGCCGCTTGCTATGTGTCTACCGTCTAATTGATCGACGGATATATGTTAAGGAGTGTTGATCCGACGGTTCATATCGCCTTCCATCTTCGTTGTTTTTTATTTGACAGAAACATCCCTGAAGATTTGATTTAATGTCCGTTTTACCCCCAGGCTTTTGTGTAAATGACAACTTTGAGTGGGCCTGGTGGTTTGAAAGCCCATCTTTTGAAACCTAGCCCAACAAGTTAGATACGTTCGGCTTGGATCAAAAAAAATATATATATAGTGGCTACACCGTAGGTGATACTCCAAATTAGAAGTGGTACGTGAATCAATCAAATCTATATCCGAACCAGAGTGATTTTGTAGATTATAACACATGATTAAGAAAAATTTATAAGAATTAACTTGTATTAATTATTCTAACAAAGTGCACATTCTTTTTTGATAGCATAATCATAAGATCTTCACATTTAACCGTGTTATTGTAAATTAATTTTTATAATAGTTTTTCTATAGCAACCTCATTCAAACAAGGTATTATTATAATTTTCCCTTAAAACGTACTAAAATAATTAACTCTCTTATTTTTAATCACTCAAATTAATCTCTCTCGTCCAAACACCTCAAACAATCTTAATTCAAAAATACCTCCTTAATATTTTTGTAGCAAATGTTGTTTTTTTTTTTCATTTAATTTTTTTATACGAATTTGCGGATTTCCCTTTATTAATATACTATTTTATTGTTATCCTATTTTGTATGCATTTTGTAATTTTTGGCATTGTCGTTTATACTGTCAATACATCGTAATTATGTTTTACATATTTATTATGATCCATCTACACTTCTAAAACGAATTAGTTATGATCATCACAACTATGTTTCGACTTCTATCTAATCTTTTATTCTCTTAAAGAAAGCAACTTCTCTCTACAACTTAACTCGAGATTAGAAATTGACTCTTGAATTTGCTGCTTTTCTCGTTATATAAACAAATTTTATATTAAAGATGTAGTTGAGTAGTAACACGTGTTCGTACTTCGAACAATTGCGTGCATTTCTCGTTATAGAATCAAATTTTCACAAGAAGAAGACATGATTTATTAGCAAATTACATATCTAAGTTATAATTTTGTTTGATTTCAATTAATTTTTAAATAGTTGTTTTAGAAGAAAATGAAATTAGGGAGAGGATTTGATTGAATACAAACTTCAATTTAAAAAACAGTTAAGAAAAATAGGTGCTTAGAAATTCAAATTTTTTTTAAAAATATGTTTTCTATAAAAATAAAAAAAAAAAAAAAAAAAACAGCCAAACAAGAAAATCCGAACGGAACTCACGGGCCGTTGACAGTTAATAAAAGAAAGTGGTTGACGATAATGTAATCCGGATCGTTAACGATAAACATACAACTTGAAAGAGGATAAAATACCAAAGCCAATGAGTTTTTTTTTTTGTTTCTGTCTTCCGCAACTTCTGAGAAGATCAAGAATATTTAAAGACAAAAAAAAAAAAAAAAAAACAAAAAATTAAACATGGCGAGCCCAGGCAGAGATGGCGAAGTAACCGACGGTGAAGGTTCCCGGTTTCCGGCTGTTGACGTGGACAGAGAATTATATCCCGGCCATAACAAGCACGTTGAGGTGGATCCCGTTTCTTCTGAAGTTGCTGCATCTGTGGAGGCCACGGTAAATTTTAGGGTTCAAATTTAATAATCATCCTCACCTAATTATTTTTAATTTTTTTAAAAATTAGGATAAGATATTCCATTTTTTATTTTGTTTAGATTTAATTAAAATCAAAATTATGATGTAACGTTTTCTCTTCAATTTTCCTCTTTCTATGATTGTGAAACATTTGTAGCTAGTTTGTCATCATTATTTTATTTTTTTTATTTTTTATTTTTTTTTAGTTTACGAAAGGTAGAGGTGGAACTTGAATCGGTGACCTCCTAGTCACTCTAACACACATAACTTTGGTGAATTTTATTTTTTATTTTTTATTTTTTTTACTTTTAAGTTTCTCATTGACTTTTTAAAAGAGGGTAAAAATGTATTTTGAGTCAAATTTAATTTTCATTTAGAATATTAAAAATTTATATTTTGAAATAAATATCATTTTGGTCTATAAACTTTGAAAATCAAATTATTCCTTTACATTATAAAAAACTTAAAAATGGTTGCTATAGAATATCAATAATGTTGACACAATTTAAGATAAAATATGAACCTATTTTATAGAAGACTATAGTAATTTTTTAGAAAAACAAAATAAATAACAAGAACTAACTTTAAGTTTTTTTTTATTTAAGCTCAAGGATTGATTGGAATAAAAAAAAAAAATTTAATTATGAATTAAAATTGAACTTTTAAAAGTTCAACGACTACATGAGACAAATCTCAAATTTTAGGGACTAAAATTAAATAATTGAAAGTTAAGAGACCAAAATATAACCATTGTTGAACTTCAAAACAAAAATTATATTTAACTTTTTTTTTATTTATTTAGACTCACTCAAAAGAGTTAACACAACGAGCAAGTTCAATAGCATCGAAGTATTTTATTGACAAATAAAAGTCTTGAATTTCAGTCTTCTTCTCCAAATGTAATAAACTAATTTTTAAAAGATTATTCACACATTTACATATATGATCACATATTTTTTCTAGTTAATATAAAACTTTATTCGCACTCTTATATCATATATTATTTTAATGAAAATTATTTTAGTTAGTATTAAAATTATTCACACTCATATACATATATGATCACATAAAAGATCTTAACGTTTTTTATATATTTTTAAAGTGACAGCTTCTCCAAAGCTATAATTTGTTATTGGTTGGCTTCTAAAATTTGAAATTAATTTCTAATCACTTGATTTATCATATACAACATTTCAACTCATTCAAAACTTATATCATGAAAGTTTAATTAACATATGTTAACTATACTACTTAATTACTTTTATTAGGTGAATTAATTGCCGTAAACTAAACTAAAGACGGTTAATAATAAAAAACAAAATCAATTTCAAAAGAGAAGTAGTTCAGCGGTATCAATGTAGTCTGAAGACATAAAGTCACCGGTTTGAATCTCTCACCCTCAATTGTTGTAATCTTAAAAGAAAAAAAAATACAATTAATTAAAAAAAAAAAAAAAAAACCAATTTCATTATAAAGTGATTTTTTTTTTTTCTTCCAAAGTTGCTCAATTAAGCTGACACTAATAGTTGTACGCTCATTTGACATTAGAATGATGACGAAAGCCAGCATGACTCAGTTGGTACTAATAATGCATTAACAGTTCTTTAAGTGTGTTTTTTGTATCATTTTTTGGGTTGAATTTTTCAACAAAAAAAATAGAATGATGAGTTTTTAAATATATATAGTAAACTAAAACAAATATTTCATAACTGAATTATGTTTATATAATCGCTGTGAAAAAAATTTGTTAGAAATAAAAAATAAAAATGTAGTAATAGAAGAATATTGTTTATGTTTGAAAATCTCAGGAGCATTCGAAGATCAAAGAAGCTGAAGAAGAAAAAAGACAGCAGGCGAAGAAGAAGGAAACGATACAGACATTGAAGACAACGTTCATCGTCTCCGGCATCATCGCCGTCGTGGCGGTGGCCGCCTTCGCCGTCATTAAGAAATTAAAAGAAAACTGATTCTCTTATCGCAACTTTGTGTGCTCCTCTCTCAGTTCTTCTCCATTTTGTTTTTTGTTTTTTTGTGTTTGTTTACGTGGAAAAAAAAATGATGCCGATAAAATTATATTATTTTTGTAAGAATATCAAAGAAGAGAGATTTTTATTTTTTTAATATAATATATTTATATATTAATATAAGTTGTGACATAATTTTGCTCTATATATAAACATATACGAGTAAAACTTAAGTATTCTCAGGAGTACCTAGTATATACTTCCTACATTTTAATAGATGATAGTGACATAAATTATATGAATATAAAAAAAAATGCATTAAAAATGATGATTTGGCTAAGAAAAATAATATTGTCCTCACACAAATAAGTGGGAAATATGTACGTATTAGTTACTTCCTAGGAAGTCTTTAAGCATTGCTCAACATATATATTAGTAACATTTTTGCACAACTATATGTATCTCTGTCCTATATATTAGTAACCTTTTGCATAACTAGATGACCAATGAAGATTTTAGATCATACACATTTATGCAAGATTGATAGAGAGAATTATAGAGCACTGTTTGTCTAAGATTGTGATAGAATTATCTAGAACATGCACTTTGTCTAAGATTAAATTGTGGCAAAATTGTGACCACATGATTGTCTTGATCATTACCAAGTCAAGATGTGGCCAATTTATTGCGATATGATTAAACTTGAAACCCATTGTTGGTAAGTCATACCAAAATCTTCCAACGCATCCCACATGTAAGTGGGTGAGAGATAAAAGTAGTGCGAGTTTCCCCTTATAAGAAGTTTGATACTATTTTGTAAGAGAGAAAGTTTGTAACTCCTATTTTTATAGCAAGGTTATTCTATCTTTTTATCCTAATTTGTTTATGATTTTTTCCACAAAAAATCGTTGTCATTCTTTCTCTTATTCCTATTCATTATTGTTCTGGTTTACAAATTCATTATTGTTATTATTTTCATTCTAATTTAGTTGTGCTACTTTGCTCTATTAGTACCTAACCATTGCCCAAGAGAAAATAAAACACACCATTCCAATTAAAATCATAAGTATAAGAAGCATCATAAATAGATATTTACACAAAATTAAATCATAATAAATCATCATCGTGTTAAGATGAATTAGCTTGCCAATAATACACATAAATGATTAATACAAATCAGTCAAACACACAAGTCCTAAAACTAACTTTAGAACCCATTTTCCAACTCTAAAATAAAATAAAACAAAACAAAATGAAATGAAAGGGAAATCTTGTTTTTCTTCTCTCAAAATCCTGCTAAATACTGAACTTTGGTGAAAATTCAAGAACAAATCGGACACTGAATCAACCCATTTTCATTACACTCACCACATTTGACCGTCGTCTTCTTCATCTGATCCAAAACCTTACAACTTCCATTACAATCCACACACATCACGAACCTCACGCCGCCGCATCCATCACACCCCCCGCCGCCGGCTGCCGTCGGGATCCCGTCAAACAGAACCTCCAGTTTCCCCTCCTCCTCCAATTTCAACACCTCCACCGCCCCTCCGATTAGCCGCCCCTTCACAAACACCGCCGGAACTTTCACCTCCTTACTCGACATTAACGCCCTCAGTTCCTCTCTGAAACCAGAATCCATAGACACGTCTCGCTCGATCAAGCGAATGCCGTAAGACTCTATAATCGAACGAACCTTGTTGCAGTCCTCGAATGTCTTCCTGATTCCTCGAAGCGTCGTTGTGTAGATCACAACCGCGGTTTCGCCGCCTGGCAAGCTCGGTTCAGATTCTTGGAAACTCCTTGCCGCCCTAGATTTCGGCGTCTCCGAAACTATTCTCTTGATTTGCTCTCCTTCTTCGTTTAATTGTCTCTCGTACGACGCTACAAGCTCTGGATCGAACAGAGGACTCAAACTCTTCCTCCGACCCGAGAAAAGACCCGAATCGCTCCCGAAACTCCGCCTTCTCGTCGAAATCGGCGTTGGTACCGTCAATTTCAGAGTAGATTTGGGGGAAAACCTCGACGAATTGTTCACTTTCAGAATCTCTTTTGGACTGTAATCCAATCGACCGACGCCATTGACTCTGCCGCGATTTTCCTTTCCGGCGGATCGATTCGCCTTCTTTGGAGTGGCAATTTGATTGAAGAACTTCAAAGGACTTCGTCGATCCAAATCAGCGAATCCACGAAGAAAACCTCTAGGTTTAGGGCTGTTCTTACCCCGATTAGAAAATGGAATTCCTTCTTCGAGGCCGTCCATAAGCTCCCAAGCGTTAATCACTTCCAATTCATCGCGAGGAGGAGATTTTTTCTTGGTGGAATCTGCGATTAACTCGGTCGATTTGTGATCGGCGTCGAGATTGAGAACGCCGTAAGTGGTGGAAGTGAGAGAGACGACGTGGTTGAGAAAGTCGCCGCCATTGTTGACGATGATGTCCCTTTGAAGGTCCTTCCGGTGCAATTTTGAAGAGACGCAGCCCATTGAGATAAATTCCTCTTCTTCTTCTTCGTAATTGAGTTTTTGGAGGTTTTTTAAAATGAGGAAAAGAAGTTGCAGAGAGTGGGTGAGTGTTCAGTTATTATTATTATTATTTTATTTATTTTTTTAATGTAACCGTTACTACATTGTCCAAACGGGCCCCAACGGTCGGAAATTTCGAATGCGAATTCTTGTTCTTCGGGAATTTCCTATTTCTCTCTCTTCCCCTTGTTTTTTTAATGATATGATTTAAATCACACTTTTTTTGTTACCACTTATTGCAGCTTTTTTCCTCTCTCTCAATTTTATTCTATTATTTTGTTTTCGTTTTCTTTCGGTTTTTGGTTTATTTTTAAAATAAAATTGTGTGAACGGCAACCTATTTAGAAGAAATTCGTGTAAAGGATAAAATTGTGGCAATTTTTTTTTAGTACAATTCAGGGAGAGATCACAAATTCTACATATAATGTATAACTACTCTCAGATATAAGAGAGTTGGATATTTATTTTCACAATCAAACTCGTGAGGTAAATGTTGAATTGTATTATTTTCAAATAATAAAACTAATGTGTCACTGACCATTTATATAAATTGTTACAAATTTAGTAAAAAGACAAAAGACAAAATTCTATGCGCTAATAATTTAAATCAAAGCAATAGATAAATGTTTAATCAATAAGATATATAATCTTTAATTGATGTCTCAAACCATTTTCAATTTGTGTCACCTACAATATCCAATCATTTTTCGATTAATATTACAAATAGTTTTTTTTTTTAAATCATGTCATAATAGTTCTCAAGATAGATACTATAAATAACATAATTAAAGTTAAAAAAAATGTTACTATTGATAAAATATTTTAAAAATATGTTATAATTTAAATAGACAATTTAAATGATGGTTTAGAACAAATTCTTTTTATTTTATATCTTTACAAGTTCGAATTTGGTTTTTGTGAGTCGATTTAATTTACCAAATGTGTATGTTTTAATCGTTTTTTTTAGAACGTGATAAATCGTTTGTTAAACATTAGTTTGTTCATTCTAAAATTTTCCGACGTTACTTTGATTTTTTTTTTTTTTTTGTACATATAATAACACCTTAAAAATGATATGTTAGTATCCGTAAAAAAGAAAAAATGATATGCAAGTTTTTTGTCTATAAACTTCGAAAAATATATTTAATTTGAGACTTTTCGAATAAAAATGGTTAGGGAATTAATAGTTTTATATTCTTCACCAACAAAAATAATAGCTTAACGATATTAATTATGAATTGAAATAGTATGAGTTTTGAATATATCTCTACGTTTAATTCTGGATGAATTAACTAAAAAGAAAATATAATTCTAAGTTTTGTTTGGGAGTACAATATAATTCTAAGTTTACAATTGCATTAATTTAGACTCTAACCTTTCGTAAGAAAATCAATCTAAATCCTATATTTTTAATGCATGGACAATTTTCACTTTTTTTTTTTTTTTTTTTTTTTTTTTTTGGGTAAACAGGTAGGAATTAAAAAAGAAAAGTTTAATTTGATTCAGTTTTTAAAGTTTGTGAGCTGCCTTGCTACAATTATAAGTTTGCAAATGTGAATTAAGATGAGTTAAAATATCATTAGTTTTGTTTCTTTTAGTTCATAGTTTATCAAATATTGAATTTTAATCTTTAAATTTAAAATAAAACCCCCTTAAAAGTAGTCTTTATTTAATATATTTATTTATTTTTCTTTTAAAAAGTTATTTTATTTCTCTATAAATTTTAAAATTATGTGTACATTATATATTTGCTTATATCAAAATTATTAATATTATTCAAATCAATTTATATTGATGTTAATATTAAATTTATCGTAGCTATATATATATATATATATATATATATATATATATATAAATAAAAGTTTAATTATTAAAATTTAATGCATGAAAGTTTTTTTTAGGCCACAATCGAGACCAATTTAAAACTATTTAACTAAATAATTCATTAATCATAACAAATTACTATTGAATTTAATAAATGTTGTCTTAAATTATAACATACTAGCATTTAGATGCTAGGGATGATTCAATTAGTTTTTTTTTTTTTTTATTATTATTTTTTTTAAGCTAAACAAACAATCCAACTTATCTTGAGAAAGAGTTGTGGTGTAATGATTTTATTGTTTGGTGTTAATCCAATTTAACACCAACGTTACGAGATCGGTCATGAAAATCGGTATTTGATTTTTATCCTAATTTATTTATGGAGTTTTTCACGTTAAATCACTGTGTGTCATTTTTTATCGTAATTTTTAATTAAAAACAGTTTCACAATTCATTTTATTTTTTGTTTATCATTTTTATTTTAACTAATTAATTGAAAATTATTTTTGTTCACACAATAAAATATTTAAAAAATATATTTTGTAATTTAAATTGATTGTATTCATATAAATGTGTACTTCTTACCATTCCTCTGCTGACTCTAATCACTCTTTCAATACACCCATCAAGATGTTGTGTTAATTAAGCATCAACATTATTTAAATTATTTAATTAAGCATCAATTTAAAAAAAAAAGAAAAAAAAGTGCATTAACTTTTCAAAATTGTTGCTCAATTTGGCAATGAGTAGATGAGAGTCTAAGAGATAAAAGGAAACTGAAGTGACACGTGGATATGAAATTTGTTTGAGATAAATAATTTAGTGAACTAAAAATATTTTGATTATTTGTATTTAGAAGAGGATATGTCTCTTTCAGATTAGTTTTGGGGTGTAATCACTCTCAACTTCTTCGGTGGGGCTGCTTTTTTGGTTTTTTTGGTTTTTTTTTTTTTTTTTTTTTTTTTTTTTTTTTTTGAACATAGTAAATATCTATTCATTTATAAATTAATGTTATTTTATTTTATATTACAGTTCAATTTTTTTAAAATACCTTAAATTTTTCACTGTTTGCGTGGTTGAAACTTATGTCTCTTGACCCATTTGTTTGCATTTTGTTGATTGAAGAAAAATGTTTTCCGTATTTATTTTAATTTCAATATTTATAACTTAATCTTTAATTTATAATATAATTTCTAAATTTTATAATTATTGAAGTATATGATAACAATAAAAATTAAGTTATTTATCTTCATAAATTTAAAATTTCTCTATTTGACTTATTTTTTTTAATATCTTTTTACGATGGTCTTTATAATTAAATGTCTAATTTTTAATTTAATTTTTAAATTTTAATAATTGTTGAACTAATTATGAATTTAAATTATATATTTACAAAATTTAAATTTTCTAGTAAGTTTTATAGTCAATATAGTACCATAAATTTTTTTTGTTTCCATTTATTTGAATTTTTATCTTTGTAATTAGATTTATAGTTTAAAAATGTAATTTATAAATTATGACTATTATCCAGCTTAATGAAAATCATGAATATAAATGATTTATTGTACAAGTTTGTGTTTTTTTTTTCACCCAACAAGAAATGGAGGAGAGGATTCAAACTCATGAAAAAAAATTTACTACCAATATTTTCAATTTTTCAAAATTTATATTAGTTTAAAGGGATAATAACACAAAATAACAAAATGAATATATTATTGTTTTTATTTTTTAAGTTCAATATTTATAATTAAATTCCTAGTTTTAAACAATAAATTGTTAATTTTTAGTTTAAAATTAATTTGTAAGTTATATTAATAATTGAACTAACCAATAATAAAAATTAATTTTGAAGAAAAAAAAGTAAAATAAATAAAAAATGAAAAATAAATAAAATTTAATATGATGTTTGACAGGTTCTGTTTGTTTTTTGGTAGAAAATAGTGGAACAAGAAAAAGCAGAGAGATTAATAATTGTTAGGAGTAATTAACTATTTGTTTGATTAATTGTCTGAGTAGTAGTTGAATATTAATTGCTTGTTAGTATATTGATATTAGTGGTAATGGAATGATATGTTTGATGTAAAGTTTGATGAAGTAATTATTACCAAATATAAATAGTGATTTTTGAAGATTAGTAACTTATTTCTTTTTTTTTTTTACTGAAAACAAACACACTGATAGAGAGGTTGGAGAGACATTAGCAAGAAGTTAGAAAGATATTAAGATGTTCAAAAATAAGTACAAATTCTTCTGTTTCTCTTGGAATCCAATCACCATCGGTTACTATTCAATAATCCAAGATTCTTACAGACTAAAAAAATAGAAAAAAAATAAAAGAAAATTTAATGGTAACTATGCACTCCGTGTTTTTTTTTTTTTTTTTTGGAGCTTCATATAAAAATCGTGTTCTTAATTCGCAAGCCAAACACTTCTTCTTTGAGCGGTTAAAAAGAAAAAGGCGCCGAGAGAGAGAGCGCGAGAAAGAGAGAGAGCGGTTAAAAAATTTAGTCATCGTAAACCTCAACTTTCCGGCCGTTGAGCGGCTGCGCCGGCCGGGCATTGTTCTTGTACTTCGAATCCAGCGGCGCCTTCAGTGCTTTCACTTGCTTCTTTGAAATCGTCTTCACCTGCGAGAGGTAATTTTTCACAAAAAATTTATGCCCTAATTCCCAAGCCGTAATGTAATTTTGTTCTGTTCTTTGAGAAATTTCGATTTCGATTTAGATTTACCTTGCCGAGAATGCTCCATACGACGTTCTCGGTGCAGGGAGGCGTTGTGAGTGAGCCGATGTATCTGTAATATTTGCTAGCCTTCTTCGACACATGCTTCATATCTAGCGCTCCCAGTGCAATTTGAGCCTCTTCGTCGCTGCCGCATTTTTCTTTCTCTATTTCCTTCAATTTATCTTCGATCTGCAATTTCGCCGTGATTCTGATTCTGATTGTGATTTCGTGTAATTATGTGTGTGTGTTTCGGTTTTTTCGTTTTTTTTAATGCGTGTTTATAGACGATGAAATTGAGTAATTAATGTTAATGGATGTACCTTTTCGAGTAGGGGATCGGAATCGCCGTTTTGGAAGAGGATTCCTATTACGGAGACGCTGCCGTCGTCTGCCTGATGGAGAAGTTGAAGCTCGGCTTCTAATCTGTTCGATTAAGAAATTTCGGACGTAAGTTTAAATCCATAAACCTTCTCAATTTTATATTACCTGTGAACTTTTGCTGATTTTGATGAACTTTTATGGTGAAGTTTGAATCAGTTTTCTTAGTCCGTCTGGTTTAAGAGGAAATTCGAGTGATGAGGAGTTTCGTGCTTTCTTAATAGTAATCAAAATGTTCATTTGGCTTTTAAATACTTTTTTTTAGTAGTATAAATGAGGATTAAGAGACTGAGAACCACATACTCTTTAAATATTAATGCTTCGTTAATGTCTGAGCTGCTCTCTTTGGTTAGCTTTAAAATACTAATCACAATGTTTGAGGGACAATTTAGGTCAAAACTGTCTTTAACATATTTTCACTTTAAATGAGAAATATTTAGATTGTGCCAAATATTGACCGCATAAAACTGAAAAATAGAATTATTTTAGGCTATATAAGTGGGCATCAATATTTAGATCATGGTCTCCCACTTTAAATTTCCTATTCTTGATAGTTGAAACATATTTCAATGGAATATATTTGGTTTTTTAAGGAATTGAGTGGCATTAGCTATTTTTGGGCATTGTATTTTAATAATAACCTTTTTTTTTTGTAGAATATTATATTTTAATAGTGGCATTTTTTTGTTTTTGTAAAAGACTACATGCACAATTTGTTTGCATATTTTTTAAGTCTTCATTCTAACCTTGTGAACTTCCTCTTCCCCATTTTCAATCTCACCACCTTCTTATGTGACGTACAAGTTTAGGATGAGAGATACGTGAAAGAATCGAGTTCACATCTTAATGAGAATCTTGAGAATATAAACTCATGGTTAAGGAAGACTTAAAATAATTGATTCATACTACTTATTCCAACAAGACATATCTTTTTCTATGACTTAATCATAGGGACTTCACAGTTAAGCTTGCTTAATTTGGGGTAGTCTTTGGTTGAGTGACCTCTTAGAAAATTTTCATAAGATGCACACGAGTGAGGACAAGACATGCAGATTCCAAATCTCGGTCCAAATCCAATACCACGGGCGTTACATCGTCAATCTCACCAACTTCTTCGTCTTCTCCACCATAACCCCCTCCGTCTCCTCTGGATCACCAAAATATTCCGTGATCGGCTAGATTCAGTGAGAGATTGATGGTTGAATTGGTGTGGCGAACAAAGAATTTGTTGTAGCGTATTCGATTGGAGAAGTTGAAGAGACGACAAGCTGAATTTTTTGGATCGCTCTAGAATCTTCTTATGAAACCCCGAATTCTCCAGGGTAAAACTCCCTGTTTCTCTCGCAGATTTGTCATAAGTTGGGTTCATAGCAGGCGAAGTTTAGAAGGTAATTCTTTCTGGTTTGATGTAATGTAAGGAAGGCTAAGAAAATGATGGGGGAAGAACATAGTGTAACAAAGAGGAGGTCGAAGATTAAGTGGTTCCAGATATGGGGTAGGTCTTGAAGTTGGAGAGTGGATATAAAAAATAAAGAGAAGCGAGGAATAACAAACGAAGAATAGGACGAAGTGAAAGAGATGCACTAATTGAACATTGTTTGTTTCAATCAGTTTTAATATTGTTTCCAATTAGTTGAACTAATTAAATATTATCTCCAATTCTTTTTTTTGTTATTTATGAAATATTTTTAAAATTTTGCTATTAATAAAGGTTTTTTTTTTGTTATACATTTGTTTTAATGATAATAGTATAGTTCTTATAGTTAGTTATTTAACTTAGTACTCAATGTTTTAAAAGGCTAATTTCTTTTTTGAAATAGCCATCCGGCGCAACAGCCAAGCCCTCCCCACCAAAAAGCTAATGGCATTCACGGAAAGAGAGTTCACTGAAATTGGGACTTCGAAAAATTAATCTTGGAAGTTTCCAAACTATGAGCAACCCAATGTGAGTTTTTACCCCGCAAAATTAACTTCGAAAAAAGAAAAACAAACAATTGATTATCAAATGAGATCTATTCAAAATTTATCATAAGTTTGAAAAGGAAGAGTTATGAAAGATTGCAAGGCTGGGCAGGCTGATAATTTAATGGGCCATCATAAAGAGAGAGAAAGTTGGATGAACTTACTGCTCGCCGTTAAGGCGGTGTTCTGATGGAGTTCGCCAATCCATTTGTTTGAGTTTGTAGTTTTTACCATCTATTTCTGCTACTCCACCTGATTTCTCCCCAAAGTGCACCTAATTTTGATAGTAAAATAGAGTGTCAAGCTCATACATTTCTTTATTTATTTTATCACAATTTCTTAAATAAAATCAACAAATTTTTATGAAGCTTCCTCACCCATTCAAAATATCATAGTTAATACAACTAGTACTAGAAAGTATTCTTAGATTTCAACATTTGGCTATTCTTCCTTTTCTTTCTGAAAAATGAAAAATATATCAATGCGTCTTACAGAAAATAATATTTAATGTTTGAACATTTGATTTTATTTTTAATTTATGTTTAGAACAAAAAAAAAGTAGTTAAAACTTATATTGATGGTTTTTTTTATTAAATCAAACAGTAGATTTTGAAACTATTTTATTTGAAGACGGATTTGTTTCTAAAATTTCAATTAAAGGAACTGTTAAAATATTGAAAAATAGGAGGTTATAGGTTACAAATTAAAGAGCAAACCCGAATGTTAAAGCCACTGTTGATGAGTGTAGCATTAGCAGCAGAGTAACTTCTGTCTATCTGTTGAAGTTTTTTGCTAGACTTAGTTTCGTCCTTCACAATGTCTATTGGTGACTGCGATTTCCCATTGGAGCAAGCTGCGAATTTTGAGCTCAAGCTTCCCCAGTTTTTAGGTCCATTCGAACCCTCGTATGTAAATGTTACAGATTCCTCTGTCCATTCCAAAACACACAAAAATGGGTTTAGAACAACCACGTTAAAGAAAACGCCAAGGAACTTCCTAACATTTCAAAGATATTTTAATTGTTCTATTAATTGCTAATTGGTTTTAAGATGGAATCTTATATTAATGTACGGTATTATAATTCATAAGGAGGAATTCATAGACACCATTTTGAAGAAATATTGATGAGATGTTCTGGCATTTGTTTGATAGTAGGCTATTAAGCTTTGAGGAAAATGCATTACCCAAGAAGATAAAACAAATTCAAAGAGTTATTTTTGTAGGAAAAGAAGCTTACGTTCGTGGGCATGCACGAAAATGGCTATAAACGAAAGATAGAAAAGGAAAATAGAGAATAATGGAGGTGCCATTGTTTGCAAAAGCAGAGCTAGTTTTCTTGATGATAATAGACAAATATACACACACTGGTTTGTATTTATATATATATAGAACAAAATTCACTTTTGTAAGGCGAATTAGAGGGCTGTCGTGTGGTGGTGGTAATAATGCCTCTTTTTCTCACCTTCTTTTGGATCACCTTGGCTTTACATCTTTATAACTATTTATAGCAATCTTTATCTAATTAATTTTTTCTATTTCTAAGTTCTTATTAAATTATTATTAATTTATAATCGCTATAATTTCTCCCTCAAAATTACTGAAAAATAATCTTTTATTTTTAATCACTCAAAATAATATATATATTTTTTTTTTGTGATTATTCATCCAAAATCTCCATTTTATTAAGTATATATTATTTAATATTAAAGAAACATAGATATTATAAAATCAAATAGGTAATTGTAAAATATTATTTTGGTGTATGAATTTTTATAGTCTCAACTTTATGATGTATTTTATTTTAGTTTCAGAAATTTTAAAAGTCCAATTTTAATTATTTTACTTTCAAAAAAACAAAAAATTAAATAATTTTGA
>JBBMEG010000018.1:13043809-13056836 GCA_037832605.1 Cyclanthera cordifolia
AATGAGAATTTATTTCAAGTATTTAAATGTAATGATTACAATCAAAATCTCTGAATGTAATTTTTTAAGAGTATTTAGTAAATACTAGTTTGAAATACTCTTCTAAAACCTAGTAACAAACCCGATAATACTATTGTATAGGTGAGTTTATAAAGAGTTTTATATTGCTTTTTGTTAAAATAAGTGAGTGAATTAAGAAATGTTGGTACAAAACATGATACTATTTAAATATGCGAGTTTATAAAGAGTATTATATTATGAGAAATATTTGTCTACTCATGAATGTGTAAGCAAGCCCTAAAGGTGTCACACATTTTTGTTTCACTTTAAATAAAAAGTCAACATTAAGAAGAAAAACAAAAATGTGTGACACCAGAGATGCCACGTATGCAATAAGTAAGGTTTCATGTGTAGACAAATATTTCTCTTATATTATTCCGTCAATAAAAATGCATCGAATTAAAAAAAAAAAAAAAAAAAATTCACACACTCCCTAATTCCTAGTGAGTAGTCAAAATTCTCTCACTATTTCTTTCATTTTTCAGGTCAATTATCAAGAACAAACATTTTTTAATTTCATAAGTAAACAAGGTTCAAAATCTCAACCATTATCGCAAGGGTCAGTAACGCGTTAATTTCATTGTTTGGAAGTAATTTAGTTCAGTACCACGGTCGCGGGTTCGATCTTAGAAATCGGTATTTGTAATCCTCTTCATCAATTGTATTAAAAAAAAATCTCAACCATTAATTTTGCTCTTGAACTGCAGATATTCTTTATTAAAAACCCATTACAAAAGCAAGTTAAAAGGTGAACCAATGTGACCAACCAGAAAACATATGCTCACTTATCTTCAAGCAAAAGAGCAGTAATGACAGAATCATAAACATTATCTGCATAAGCGAACAAGTGCCCCGCGCCCGGCACCTCGTGGTAGTGAATCCATGGCAGCTTTTCAGCAATGTAGCGTTGCAGTTTAACAGACACGACCCTGTCGTCGCCTCCCTGCCATACGTGGACCGACCCGTCATTGTGAGGAAATGGATTTCTCAGATCTAGAGGACTGAACTCCCAGCTGCCATATCCAACATTCAGGTCCTGATGGAGAGATCCATATTCACCTTGTTGTCTAATCTGAGCCTACGAAATCGAAATCAAAAGTTACTCAAACATTTTCCTAGAAGAAGAATATTGTATCATGATATGTAATGATGCGACGAAAAATGTTACATTTTTAGAGCTCGAGGACACGATTGAGCATCCGAATGAATAGAACCTATTCAAGTCAGGTCGTAGTTAACAATGAAAGCTTTACAATGAGATGTGTTGATGTTGATGTAATGAACAGAACAACGAGACAAGTTGGTTGATATATTGAAATTAGTCCCAACCTATCAGCTTAAGTTTTTGGGTGACTTAACATAATTTAATATAGTATCAGAGTAAAAGACCTTGACTTCAAATCTCTGTCAAGTTGTTTCCAACCCAATTAAAAAATTGAATTGCACAATATTTGAGTCAGTCTGTGTACACTTGCACTATTCTCACGAGACAACGCCTAACTCTACTACATTTAATGATATAAGATTATCTTGCAAACGAGAGACAAGGTAAAGAGAAACTCCGCAGCTGAATGTTACAAAGTCTCGACTCATTTGAAGTTCATACCAAAATATCTTCATTTTTTCAGAATTCTATTCGTCGTAAAAAGAAAACAGGCAAATCTCGAGAGGGCGATAAGGAAGCCTTTTTTTTAATCTTTTCTAGTTATTGCAATGAGTAATCAAATGATTATAAGTTGTAAAAGGAACAAACATAAGATTTGATCTTTAATCAACTTTCTCCACATGAAGAGACAGTGAGGCAGAGGAATGGATAAATTTACCTGATGATAAAGGAAGTTAGGCTTGTATGTAGAAACCATAAAAAAATAAAATAAAATACATACCATATACTCATTCCTAAACGTAAGCTTAGGAATGAGATTTTTGTCTGCGGGAGAAAGAATATCGAGATTGTGGGCGATAAGACTCGAAGCAGGAAACCATCTCTGAGTGTTCCACCAGTATGTAAGCCAAGGCATGTAGTGAGCAACACGAAGAGACCATCGGTCTTGCAATGGCTTCCGATTGAAGGCTTCATTAGATAAATTTGCAGGAAGACCTGACCACCAGTAGTTGATAACCGGAGCTATTAGTACTGCCCCCGCAAGCCTATTTGGAAACACGAGATACCACATTTTCTCGATCACTATAACGTCTTACACGAAAAAGGAACAGTTGAAAGCAGTACAATCAAACAATCTTGAGAGTTTATACATAAGAGAGTACTAAATTCATATTTCATTCTCTTCATTGGTTTAGAATAGAGATAGCTAAGATAAGCATATGTCCAATACTTTACCTGTTTGGAATGTACTTAAGACAGCTCCAAACTATAATCCCACCCATGGAACCCCCAATAACATAGAATTTGGATCCCAGCCTTAATTGATCTGCAAGCTCTTCTATGTCTATAGCCGCACTCTTCATCGTCCTCTTCGGATCAGGATCACTCTCTCCATAACCAGGTCTATCAAAAGACAGAATGTAGATTCCCAAGCCTTCAACAAGTTCCTGAGAAAGCTATACATAGTGAAACACTCCATAACAGCTCTCAAATAAAAGTTTGTATAAGGAATTTCAAATAGAGAAAGAAAACCATCGAAAGGACTCGAGCGGCTACGGTGTCGTGCCTACAAGAATCAAAGCCATGGACTGAGACAATTTTGTATTTGGCTTTGTCTTTTGGCACACCGAGCTCCTTGTACGCCAAATGCCTTCCATCTCGAAGCTTTATTCTTGGTGCTGTAATGGCAGGACCACCAGGTGAGCCGCATATCTTGGGAGGAGGAGGTTGGATTCCCTTATAGAACCATGCTGAAAATCCCAAAAGGAGAAGACCCAACACTTTCCTCAACACACCTAAAAACAAACGAAAAATTTCGCCTAACACGATTGTTATACCAAAGTGAAGGCCTTATCTTCAAAATTGTAAAGTAGCTTCCTCATTTTGTTCTAAACTATGCAACTTGCCCTACCCATTTTGTTCAAACTGCTTTCTAAAGGGGGGTTGAGTGCAAAAAGAACAAGAATGATTATGGAAAAATGAAAATATGAGAGAGATTGATTAACATAAATAATGATTATAAATAATGATTATCTATGTTTTAGGTGAAAGAAATGACGATGAGAGAGAATCTTCATATGCATTTAGCGTGTAGAAAATGATGATGAGAATGAATCATTATCTTGTTTAAAATGCAAAAAATGATCATGGGGTACAAAATAGTAAGCAGGGAAAAAAAAGAAAAGAAAAGTGGCTACGAGGAAAAAAAAGTGATTATGAGGGGAGGGGTAATGATATTGATTACAATGGAACGATCCTGAATGGCTTAAACGTGAGTAAGAGAATTATTTCTGCCTAATGATTCACAATCTCCTTGCCTCAACTTAAGTCCTTCCCTAACAATCATTGTACTTTTGAAATTTCTAAAAACACTTGTAAATCACTTCAAGATTTTGAATTAAAAAGAAAAAGGCTTCTAGACATGAGAAAGTTGTATTTGCAAACATACTCTTCACTAATTTCCCAACATATCCCACAAAACATTGTAAATGCCAAAAGCACTTTCAAAACATAGTCTCACTAACTTCCCCAAGGTATTGTAACAATGTCAAATATAACGTTTATCTCTTGGTTGAGCATGAATCAATAAAAAAGATAACCAAAAAAAAAAAACTGAATAAAATCAACAGCCAGAAATTTCATAAACAAGAAGAAATTAAAATAGTGCAACAAAAACACTGTAAAAAAGAAGTTCAAAGTAGAGAATAAGAAGAAAACCCCCACCTAGGGAAAGCTGTAAGGAGCTGCTCTGTTTTGAATTTAATCTGTGAGCTCCCACCGATATCACTTTTCCAGCCATTTTGAGCGACCATTACTGCGGATTTCTTCACTGATAAATGGGTTTTAAATGCTACAAAAAGCAAAAAAAAAAGCAGAGGAAAAGTAGTTTATTTCAAGATAAGACAAAAAGCAAATGGGGTTGTTGGTGTGGCCTCAGGCCTCGTGGTTTCTGAGCTTGTAGCGGTTGTTGTATAGCGCAATTTTTTATTCCCTTTGTAAAGAAAATAATTGTTAGCCCAACTAGAGATATCCTTATAAATGGATGTTACATCAAATGTCCATTTTTTTCGTGGGGTGGGATCCCGCACGGATCTAGGGAGATGAATTCTCGATTAGATTTTTCTCGAACTAAATGAGAATGGGGATAGAAAATGCATTTTTCATCTTGATTCCTCGATACATCCGCGCCCTTCTTAATGTACTTGTGGTTCTTTGAAGCCATTGATTGATCATATCAACGAAGAATACGTTATGGTATTTGTAACGGGATTGAATGAATCATATTCAGCCATTAGATCATAAATCTTGATGATGGAACTAATAACTTCGATCAACAAAGCCTTCTCGCTCATTGTTCAATAAGAAAGTCTGAGGATGACAAGTTTCTTCCCCTCTCAAATGGTCATATAACCAATAGCCTTATTAGCTGCAAAGCCAAAGAGATTTTCATGTTGTTTGTACTCACTGTAGATTTAAGGGACATACTATAGACAAATTCTATATAATCCATGAATTCCTACCAGGTTTCGCTCCAAAAATCCTTCTTCATATCGCACAAATGAAGGAAGGAAACTCCCAAAATACTACTGGCACGACTAACACTACAGTTCAACAGTCAAATTTTAAATGTATAATTTTCATATTTATTTCATTTTTCATCTTAGACTTCACCCGTCTAATTTTGACCCTTACACTTTTCAAAAAAAAAAACTTAAAATTAGTTAAAAAAAAACTAAAATAGTTAAAATAGAGTAGTAAAAAAATAGGGTAAATTTTTTATTTTTTAGAAGAAAGTTTTTTTTTTCTAGGTTTTAGTCTCTATGGTTTGGATAATTATAAATTTTAATTTTTGTGGTTTGGAAAAATATAATCTAATCCCTATAGTTTGTTAAAATTTTAAAAATCGAATTAAATATGTATATTTAATTTTTATTTTTAGAAATGATGAGTTTTTTTAATCCATTACTTACTCACATTTAACATTAAACGCATAAATAACTGTAGAAAGAACTGGTGGTGCAGTGATTTTATTGTTTGGTGTTAATTTCGTTCAACATTAGTGTAATCGCTTCAATCTTGAAAATTGATATTATGCCACATCGATCCAGGTTGACAATTTTTAAAATAACTTCACCTATTTGACATGAATTTAATGTATTGCCGACAATTGATCGTTATAATTTTTAAATTTTTTATCAAACTAAACTCTAATTTTCTTTTTTAATTATAGAAATCAAATTTATCATTTAACCAAATTTTAAATTAACCGTGTACATATTTTCAAAAAAGTAATAAATTGTTAACCATGTTGTAATCTCTCAATTGATAAATGTTATTAGTGCGATCATTTTCCTGTAAATTGATATTTAGCTCTCATGTGTAGTCTTGTCCTCCCAATTGTGGTCTCCTACTCCAATTTATACTTTAAGAAAGTCAAAAAAATTGCGTTGGGTAACTAAATTTCAATACATTTTTATTTTATTTAATACCTATCGTTGGACATATTTGCATGTGCCTGAAACCCGACCAAATTTGACTTAATTCTGAGAAAACCAAGGTCGTGAGTCTGCTGTTGTAGGATGAAAATTGGACATTCTTTCATCAAAGATCAGATTTCGCCCTTGCATTTTGTGAATCAATAATAGGGACTAAATTCTAAATTGGAGAATGACTCAACAACACATATAGAAGTATACTGTTTCAATCACGGATTAAGAAGTCAGGATCAAATCCTCTACTCTTATACATGTGTAAACTTACAGCTCAACACTCGCGGTGAAGAATAAGGCAGGTCACATAAGCTTAGGAGTTCAGCCGAAGAGAGGATGTAGGATAAAAAATTCTCCTTGTCAGGAAAAGCTTGGTAGCATCAACCTCATTGGGGTCGCCCGCACGTCAATAAATATCTTCTAAAGCCGATCAGCATCGATAAAGAGTACGATGAAGAGAGGAGGGTGCCAAGAAACTCAGAATCAAACTAGAGCCCACTTGCCAATGTCGAACATGAAGCTTCAAACCAATTTTTCTCACAATTTACGCAACACGCTCATGGCATTCAACAATTGGTCATCACCAATGGCGCGGAAACAAGTGGCATGATTCTGAATAGATATGCAGGAATTCAACCTCAAGGCCTAAAAAAAATCAAACCAATTTGAAAGCCAGCTAGAGTTAGAGAAAAACGTGAATTTGCAATCACTACCCCGAGAACTCTTTCGAGGATGAGACGCTCTCCATGTCGGGCGCGATTTTCTCCTTCGAGGATGACAATGAGACGCTGGATCTGAGCCTTCTATGTTCACCGGTGCTCGTCATCGAGCTTTCTCAGTGATTGACGAGCAAGGGCGGTAATCTGTTGAACAAAAATAACATACTAAAGTCTGCCAGTCTTCACCGGATGATGTGTTGCGTCTTATCGTTCAAATAGCGAGAGCAACCATTAAGCTGAGAATGTCAAATCTATGCCTAGATCAAAAATTCAGTGAGGATGAAAGATGAAAGAAGGGACAAGGTTTATCGGCCACTATTGAGATGGTTTATTGTCGGGGCCCTCCTTCGATACCTAAAGCGAATGGCGCCGAAGGGGGAGGATGAAATTAGGTTGGGGTTTTCAGGGAGTGTTTGGAGAGAGAGAGGTTTAGAGAGAGGCAACTTATAAAACCAAATGATAAAGAACACAATCTTTCCCCTCTATAAAGGCACGGCAGTATGTCCCCCAAACCAATAGAACATCAGTAGTTCCTTGGTGGTAAGGGCAAGACCAACAGATCTCAGAGCAGAGCAATAACCTAAATGATTTCTTTATAATAAACTTGGATCAAGAAATAACTCTCATCCTTCATCGGTTCATCCAAAACAACCTTTCACCTCTGCACCTAAATGATTAGCTAACCTAAATCATTTCTTCGGTATAACTCACAAGACAATCAGCATCCACCAGGTCAATTAAAAGTGCCTGCCATATACTTTCAAATCTCTGCTAGTTTCTTTTTTTTCTGGGACAGGAAGCGAACACTTACATCGATATATAACTCTAAACCTTCATTGGTATATGGAGACCAAATCTCTCCCTATTGTGTGCCAGTTGAGCTAGACTCTTTTTGGCCACATCTTTCCTACTTATCATCAATAATGGCACATACTACACTTATAGATAGGTCATAGGTGGTACTGTAATACAGTTACAGGGACATTGTGAGCACCACATCTTCAATGGAACTGGCTTCAGAGAGGCCCTAGCCAGAGCATCATTCAGTAGATAAAACAACACGGATATACATTACAACATAACCACGTTGCCATATATATAGAGCATTGAACATGATCCTATACAAAACTCAAAAGCTATTGGTTGTAAGCTTGCAGGTAATGTTTTAGGCTTTTGAGTTTTATGCCTTGAGACGTGATTTGTCCAATGAAAAAAGCCTAAATATCTTCTCTTTTTTAATATCCATAAATGTCCGGAAAAACTTAATTGCACCTCGAGTATTTTCATCGGACAAAGTGCTTGTTCCTATGAAATTTAGTTGTCAAGAAAACCCGTAGGAAATTAATTCCTAAATAGGTGGATGTCGTGAATTGAACTAACTTTTTAGTTTTTCAAAGCCGTCTTGACGACTAGACCAACCAAGATAATTGAGAAAGCCTAAATAGTGCTTTTCAATTCATTTAAAACATTGCAAGGGATGTTGTATAGCCAACGCAAAAGAAGAAGCAATAAAAAATGAAAAAGTAACGAGAAGCCTGCTAAAAATAAAATAGTTAGCCAGCCATTCAACCCCAACTGGTAAAAAAATTCACCATGTAAAACTAGCTTATCTCTTACAAGACTAACAAAGAAAAGGATTACCCAACATCAAGTTCCCCCTACCACCACCAATCAAACTTGAACTCACGATATAGTAGCAACAAATTTCAGTACTAAACATTTTTCCTTTTTTCAGTTAGAAACAAAGAATGTCAATACTAATCACAAATCTGATGTTGCATTAGGACTAGAATATAACTAACAGAGAAAACAGAGTAAAAATCAAAAAACAAGCATACGCTATCATCCCACGGTGCTCGTCTTCACCATCAGCAAGGGAAACCATGAGACTCGTGCAGATCCTCGTAGCCCACAACACAAAAACTCCAGAAACTGCAAATCTCACTAAACCAGCTTGTGGCAGGAACAAAGACAACGCCGACAAAACCACAACGGGCAACATACAATATCCAACCACGCTAGTGCAAGTGTGGAGATTCAAATTACCATTCCGTCCGGCCAACATATTGAACACAACATACAGGAAGATGGAGGAAACCACGATCCATCCCAGAATCACGCCGAATTGGATCTTCCCGCCGAGCAGTTGGAAGAGACCAAAGAACATGTAAAGAAGAATCGGCCCAGACAAGTCTGAGTCCTTATGCACATCGGGTTTGACCCGGAATGGATTCAGAATCGACTTCGTCTTCTTCCAGATTTGATCCGGGTGGATCCCTAGTTCGTCGAGCAGGGGCTCTTCGTCTTCGAAATTAGCACCACCAGGGGCAAACCCGCCAGCGATAGGACCACCAAAGATGCCAGCGGAGGAGGTGGAAGCAGCGGCGGCGGATCCAATGTCAAATGACATGAACGGAATGCTGGAGCCGGTCGACCGAGGAGGCTGAAATGGCGCCGTCGCCACCCCGCGTTGTTGAAGATTGGGGTTGCCACCAGAAGGGAAAACCACCGGCGGAACAGTGAATTCCTTCCTCACCGTTCCCATAGATTGCAGAAGAACAAAACTCTGAAATCCGAAATCGATTAACAGGAAAAGTGGCTCTGAATCGAAGAATGAATTTGAGATTTAGGGATTCGACTTGAGATTGTATCTCTACAGTGTAAAAGAAATGATGATTATAGTGAAGATTATTCCGTTTCAAGTAGTTTACGCGAAAGTTTTCTGAATAACTTCATTACCGTACGAAATTACAATCTTATCCCCGTTTTTTCTTTTTTGACCAGCTTCAATTGAATTATACTCTATAAACAAACACTCCATAATCCTTCCATTTTTTTCGTAAGTTTATAACACTGTCATGAACAATTCACACTCATGATCACTTAATCATTAAATTTATATTAATGCGATTGAACTAATGTATCCTTGAACAATTCATAACTCTTTATAACTATACGTTACTATTTATGAAAATTTATAATCATTCATATTTACTATTTTACTATTCAAACAAGTATTCCCTAGTTCAAACACTCCCCATAGTTATATTAAAATTAAACCCCGTTAGAAAATTACAAAACCTTACCTAAATAGAAATGGGTAGCCAAGCCAACTTATTTTTAAGTATGTATGTATGTATGTATGTATGTGTGTATATGTGTGTGTGTGTATGTGTGTGTGTGTGTATGTATGTATGTATATATATATATATAAAGGTGTGTTTTATGTAAGTCTCTCTCTTAAGAAATTGATACTTATTAGAATTGTTGTTTCAAATAGATGGGCGATTATTTAAGTAGTTATTAGAATTGCTCGTTTAGATGTTATTTTTTGACGATACGTTATAAATTTCACTTTTAATAGTTCGTTAATACCGCGAAACTAACATTCTCGTAATCTTCCGCTACTCAAAAAAGAAAAATACTCATTGTTTCTAAAAGAATGAGATTTTGCAATTAAATATGAACACTTTCTAATCATGTGCCAAACGCATATCACAAAAATATTTTATTGGTCTAAGTATGTGACATTTTTAATACGTTTATGTTCCTTTTTATTTAGTTAATTAATTTCCAATTAGAATAAAGTTTTTACACGTCTTATACAACCTAATAATCATGAGATTACAGGTTTGAATAAAAAAAAATCTCATTAATTGCTATTGTCCCCTAATATCTATACCCTTAAAATATTTATTGTGAACACATTAATACACTAGCTAGTTTAGTTTATAAATTTTACAATTACAACTTCGAAACATAACATCATAACCTTCACCAAACAAAATGGCAATAATTATATTAAATGTACAGTAAAATTTCGAAAAAAAAAAAATATAATATAAAAAAATTGGATCGATTCATGTAAATGACCAGTTAATAGTTTTTGAACTGATTGAAAACGACGCATTAACAAAAATGAAAATCTTATCTAAAGAATTAGTTTAAGATAAAAGCTATGATTAAAATGGATAGCAAAACATATGGTATGGGAGTAAAACTCCTATGATACACCTTATTAATTTCTGTCTTTTAAATTGTTTTAAAAAAATCCAAAGAATAGATCAATCAACATCTTCGTTAACAACATAAACATTGGTAAATAGATGGTATTCGACATAGGAGTAGAGCTTAAAAAACAATCTTCACTAACCCGTTTTAATTTTTTTTTTAATTTCTATTTTCTGTTTTGTTCAAGTATTATTTTCCTTCTTTTTTTTTTTTAGGATCGAAATCATGACGTTGGTACACTGCGCCACTAAAATTCGAAAATGATCTTCTTCCCTAAGACTGTCATGAATTAACACTGATTTTGTGTTCATTTTTTTTAAGGTGCAAAAACAATGAACTTGCATTATTACCTGCACATGAAAGTAGAATACCATTTAAAACGTTGTTATACAAATCCAAAATTTATTGAGTAATGTCTTCCATCCAATTTCCTTGTATATTGAAGCAAATTGCATGCCACCATATTAGCCTCAAGATTACACTAGAAGAATGCTATTTCTTGAAACTGACCAGAAAGCACATTTTGAAGCCCACTTCTGACCGATTATGAAAGCACATTACCTCCACTCCAGTTTTTATCTTCAATGCTTCGACAACCTCCATGTTCTTTACCCAATTTACAACCGTAGAATATGCAAACATGAATTCTCCTTTATCATTTATAACAATTACGCTCAAGCCACTTCTATTATAAAAATCATCCACTGTTGCATCAGTATTCAATTTGAGTAACCCTAATTTCAGTGGCTTTCAATGATCTTCTTCCTTGAGACTGTCATGATTCTTCCTCTAAACTCCTTGCTCTTCCTAATCATATGTTATGGTTTGGAGCACATATCCATTTTGTACGTTTAAACCCATTATCTCTAAATTCCTCTCATGCAAACACACCAACACATCATTAGTTAAGAATTCATCTAACTGATTACCATTTAAATTTTCGAAAAACCAGTTTAGGAAATAGTTGCATACCATATCGAGTGTGGAAGCTTCGACTTGCCAAAAGAGGTATTCTTTCAAATGGGCTTCACCTTTTTGCATTCCCAAATAGCATGAATTGTAATTTTCCGAAGTTAACCACAACCAGGGCACATGAAATTATCTCTCAAACTTCTTTTACACATATTTTCTTGAGACCGGATAAATCATTGAAAATACGTCAAATCAAGAACTTGACTTATTAGGCAGTATTATGGGTGATTTCGATTCGGTATTATCAATTTTGTGTCAAACCAATAATTGAACCAATATCCTCAATTTTTTAACAATTGGGTCGAACCGATGTCCAATAAAGGACAAAACCATTTGTTCGGTTTGATTTGGTTTGGTTTGATTTTGGTTCGGTTTTCGATTTTGATTTCGATAAACATTTTAGTTTATTTTTCAATTTTTTTTCTCATTTAAATTTGGTTTTTTATTTTATTCTAAAGACTTTCATCTTACTAACAAAAGATAATCATAAGAATTCAATCTTTACAATACTAACATATATATGTGTGTGTATATATATATATACGGTTTGGTTTGGTTTTTTATTGATTCCATCATGAATCAAAATCGAACGGATATATTTCGATTTTCTAAAATATCAAATTAATCGATTCAATTGTTCTAAAAAGTCAAACCGATATATTAGATTGATTTGATTTGATTCGATTTTGTCCGTTTTCACCCGTCGGCAATATACAATTCCATAAAGCTTTCCACCGTTTTTGTATGCTTTCCATATTTGAAGAAGATGGTCGATTTGTCATTGAATAATGCTAGTTAAAAAATTTGCTATCCTCATACCGCCAAAGAATCATATCTTTTCCTCCTTGCAGTAGGAAACTAGCCGACACATCGTCATCATCCCCAATGTGCATATCGACCTTATGGATGGCTTAAGACAAAGTCTATTATACTTTCAGGTGTTGCCCATTCCCATTTCTGCCATCTTATTCCCTTACTTAAAAGATATTATGCCCCACAAAATACTCCTCCAATAAATGATGCACTATTACCATGTTTGCAACCAAGAAATTTTGTCGAATGAAAACATTTATTACCACATTTCTTCCGAACACACCAAATGAATTCTTCTTGGATTCTCATCTTTGTCCACCAAAACTATAATCTTTTGACAATTATTATTAATAGATTTTGGAATTGTAAAGCAATTCATCCAATTAGTTTTGTAAGGCTTGCGATTGAATTTTTAAAGTTCATTGAAGTTTACGAAATCGAGGGAGAAGAGAAAATTGAATAAGTTAGATACTAAGAATTTGTTTAGAAATTGATGTTTTAGGGAGGAAAGATTGTAAAACCTTTGTTGATATTTGTGTTTTAGGAGAGAAAATGTTTATTTTAAATTAAATTTAATATAAAAATTGTTTGGAATTTGTGTTTTATAAGATAAAATATTTATTTTAGATTAAATTTGATATAAAAATTGATTTAATGTTTGATGAAATGCTGAAGAGAAAGTTAGGATAGGTTAAGAAGTCAGAGAGATTGTGATTAGAAATAAACATGAACTCCTTCTCTACTTTTCTTCCCCTCTAAATTCAATTACCCTTTGATAAGTATTCAAAACTTTTTTCTGTTCATTTTTATTTTTAAATTTATTATTTTGATGTAATATAATTAGAAATCAGAGGACT
>JBBMEG010000018.1:13076815-13101483 GCA_037832605.1 Cyclanthera cordifolia
CAAAACTTAGGATGAAGAAAACAAACAAAGTACCCCACAACACAAGGGTATGTCTATATACCCTTCTTGGTGAGAAGGAGAATAAAGAATAAATAGAGAGGAAAGAGAACGTGGGTGTGTGTGTGTGTTTTTTTTTTAATTTTCTTTATAATATATAAAAAAAAGATCACCTTTTGAAGTTGGTGTTTGTTGGAAGTGGATATTGTTAACAGAAGAATTTGTGTGGAAGAAGCAGATAGGAGAAGAAAGGCAAAAAGAGCAAAGAAAGAAGTGAGGGACAATTGGAACAAAGAGGCTCTTAATTTATAGAGTCATAGGTCCAGAGAGAGAAAATAAAATAAAATAAATAAAATTAAAATTAAAATAAATAAATAAAATTTAATAATTTTAAAAAATAAATAATATAATATTTATTTAAAAGGGACAATGAGACATGAGACATGAGACATGCCCCGCCTCTTTCTGACACAACAATCATGTAAGTGTAAGCATGGAAGGCGGCCGGTTCTCGCAAGAAGAAGCTCAACAGATTTTCTTTTTCATATTTTTTTACGGATTTTATTATTTATTTTTGTGTGTGTTTTTTTTTTCTTTCAATATTTATGTTTATTTTCATTTAAATATTGATCTTTACGTGAATATGTTCATCAATTTCAGGATTCAAAGTTGATCTTCAAATTTAATATGTTCTTTCAATTTTTTAAATGCAGATTTCAAATCCTTTTAACCTTAAAATATTATTTGCCCTACCGAACAAATCTTCATATATATTTGTTAATTCCAAATATTAATAAGACTAAATTATATGGATGGAAGAAAATTAGAGTTTAGTCATATGTTTAAGAATCTAAATATTAATCTCTGTGTTTTTGAGAAATTTACAATTTAATATTTATGACTTAAAAAATTAGAATTTAGTTTCTAAAATTTGATAAAATCTAGAACATAGTTTGTTGGTGAATAAAACAATAGAAATTAGTTATTTTTGTGTTTGATGACATTAACTAATTTTTAGGTTTTATCAAATTATAAACACTAAATTCTATTTTTTTCAAACAATGGGGCTAAAATTTACATTTTTCCAAATCACAAGGACTAAAAGTCTAGATTTTTAAATTATAAGGACTAAACTTTAATTTTCTTTAAGTCATAGGGACTAAATTTATAATTTTATCCTATTCATAATTATATTTAGACCACTTACTTTTAAGTATAGAATTTTAATTTTAGGTGATAAGCTTTTATCCTTGTTCTATTTTGATTTCTAAATCTTTTTAAAGTTTAATTTTAGTTCATGAACTTTTTTTTTTTTCATTTTAATTTCTAAATTTTAAGAAGTTTAAATTTAGTTCCAATCTTTGAAAAAACGTAAAATTGGTCCATTTAATAAATTTAAAGTCAATTTTGATCAAAATGTATTCAATAATGTTAATAATTTTAACACAAGATAAATTGTGAAGACATTTTTAAATTAATTTATAGAGGAAATGATAATTTTCTTATAGAAAGTTAAATCGAATACAAATTCTATTGACCAATTCTAAGTTGTTTTGAAAGTTCAAGAATCGGAACGGAACAAACTTCAAAATTCAAGAACTAAAATTAAACTTTTGAAAGTTTAAAGATCAAAATATAACAAAGGTGAAAGTTTATGAATCAAAATGATATTTTACCCCTTATTTTTTTAATAAAAATCATCTTATTTAGTTTTTCATCAATACATTTTGTAAATGAAACTTAAATCTGTTTCTCAAAATCGACTAAATTCAAGTTTTATTAAAAATAGACCGAATGTTTTCAAATTTATGAATCAAAATAAAATAAAATTTTATTATATAAACGGATATGATATTTTAACTTAATTTATAACATACTAATTTGAAAAAAAAAAAAAATTGAATAATGTTAAATCATAAGTTTAAGATAATGTAAAAAAGGGAATAAAATAAAAATTAATTTTTATAATTTTAGGTTAAAAGAAGAAAAACTACATTGGTATGATTAATCAAATAACAAAAAAATTATGTTAATTGAAAATCGATGGGTATGAAGTGTAAATAGAGGAAACGAAGGAGGGTATTTTGGTCATAAGAAGGAACATTATGGGAGGTTACGGCTAGGGCTTGTAAAATGATGGTGGGCTAAGGCCGTCCCAAGATTCGCAATGATGGTTTGGATTGGCTTCTAAACCCATCATCACAACCCCCCTTCTCAATACACCCACCAAACATCCCCCCATTTTTTTCTCTTCTCATCCCCTAATTTTTTTTTGTTTTCTTTTTTTTATTTACTAAAATTTTCAAGAAAAATTATATAAATAAAAAGATGTTTTGAATTGGATCGGGAGAGTGATTATAAATTACGAGTTATTTTGAGTGATAAATTTGAGTTTTAATAATAGTCAATTTAGATGTCGTTATTTGTAGATCAATTGAAGTTAATATATCTTTTGGATGATTTTTATAGAGTTATTGCATATGATAGCTCATGGTTAGAAATGGATAATTATTTTGAGCAATTAAAAATGAACGCTTAAAAATGAGTAGTTAAAAATAAATGATTATTTTGAATGGTTAAATATAAGTGATTAAAAATAAATAATTAGAAATAAACGATTACAATAACTCGTTTGCTGTGATTACTTGACGAAAATTTCTAAAACCTTATTTATAATAGTTCGTTATTAACGCAAAACAACACCGAGTAAAAGAATTATGTATGTGAGACCCACCATTCATTGTATTTGTTGGTATATATAAGTGATCTATACTAGTTTTGTATATCTAGCCTCTCCCTTTTATTTCCCTTTCAAAGTTTTAACCTCTTTGGGGGTGGGGAATATTGGGGAGAAGCATTGTTTCTTTTTTTTTTTTTTTTTTTTTTTTTTTTTTTTTTTTTTTTTTTTTAATCCCCTTTTTTGGGTGGGTTTAATTAGCACATCTTTTTGCACTTCCACCTTTTCCTTGCCCACCCACTTGTTTATTTTGGGGATTTTATACCTTACTTGTAATGTTGTATTTTGCCTTTCATTACTTCTTTTCTTCTTGAGCTCAACCCCCCTTATTCTTTTTCCACTCACACCCCACTAACCCACTAAAAATATATGCATCTATCATTTAGGGTTGTGTTTAGATTAATTAGGCAATTTAATCTCTCTCTTTTTTTTTTAATCTCATTCAAATGAGATAAAAGATTGATTTTTTTGCTTTAATATTTGATGGGTGTTTGTAAAATTTAATGGGGTTTTCTTAAATGGTAAAAATTTATTGTCTTTAGAAGTATACATTTGAAAAAGGATGGAATTGTATATATAACTAGACATTTATCATTAATCGGCTAATTAAACGCATATTAAGTAAAATTATGCTTTACCTTGTTAGCACGATTGTTCAATTCAAGCTAGCAAACTACATGTCGACTAATTAATTCTTTAGAATTATTATTTACTATACAACTATTCCTATAATTGTAACCTATATATATATAGATGATGGTATTTTGTTTTACATTATTATACACCATTATTGCAATGAAAGCAAGGATCATCAATGAAAGCATTTTGAAAAGGAAATGGACAAAAATAAATAAATAAATAAAAATAATAACAATGAAGTTTTTTTTTTTTTTTTTTTTTTTTGTGGATAGAAATTGAGAGGGAAGGGGTCCTCAAGCTCTCTCATGGGTTATGAGTAGAGAGCTTAGTGTGAAAACATCATGGTGGTTTCACAGATGCTCTTGTAGAATTGGCTCCATGTGATTTCAAGGGTATTTGTGTCATTTCCACCCCCTCGTGGAGCTCGTTCATCTCTCTAAAGCAATCATGGAAGCTCATACACAATGGGGGGTGGTCTTGGCGAAATTACCCTCTTGCCCCTCTAAAGCAAAATTTTTTTTTTTTTTAATCTTTCATTTTATTTATTACCCTATTTGGCTTTTGAAGTGTTCAATTTTGCTCCTCTTTTTACTCATTTTAATGATGAATGGTTATTGAGTAGTAGTGTGGAAAGTACCAAAAAAAAAAAACAAAATTGTTAGTTCAACTAAAGGATAGTTTGCATGGTTGGATACCATCAATTGAGTTTTCTTCTAATTTTTCATTTTAAGGTTTTTTAAGAAGGCTTTCTATCTAAAAATAAGAGGAAACTGTAACTTCATAGTTATAAGATCGTATATGATATTATTAAAGTTATATTTCTCTTGACACGTATTCAATAACCAAATATCGATTTATATGATTAAACTCGTAATATTGGGGTTGAACTGGATTAACACCAATCAATGAAGTTACTGCGTCACTAACTCTCTTGGTTCTTTTTTATATTATTCACTTGTTCTGTTCAATCTTGGGTGTAGTTCTATTATTTTCATGTGACATATAAACATTAGAACTTTGTCATTACATACAAATATAAATAATACAATAATACTAAAGGGGAGAATCTTTCGTAGTCACTAGATTTGGATGGTAGAACCTTTTATTTTATCCATTTGTTTCAAAATTAAATATTTATATGTCTAACATTTTAATATGCTTAATTTTAGTATGTATGTGTCTTTTATCTTTACTTTACTTTTATTTTATTTCAAAGTTTTGATTATCATGTTAAGATCAATCGAACTCTTAAGAAACTGATTGAGATGATTCACTATATATGCAATGTCAGGCCGAGTATTAGTCAGGTATCGTACGATATCAACAATGTTGCGATAAACAAACGGATCAGGAAGAGGTTGTTCATCGGTTAACGAAAAAGACTTGCCAGCAACTGACGGATAAGGAGCAGATTTCACATTCGACAATCCCAGCTTAGCCAACATATCATCAATATACTTCGCTTGAGTGAGAAGAATATCAGATGAGACAGACACCACTTGAATACCGAGAAAATAGTTAAGAGAACCAAGATCTATCAATGCAAAACTCTGATTCAATAAAGGAACCTGGTTAGAAATAAAACCAGTATCATTTCCAGTTAAAACCACATCATCTACATACAACAGAAGGAGAATCGTAGTCTTCCCACGATTATAAATAAACAAAGATGAATCAGGCCGACTGTTGACAAAGCCCATAGATCGTAACACTATTTTAAGCGCACTATTCTATGCCCGAAGAGCTTGTTTAAGACCGTATAATGCTTTCTTAAGCTTGCACGCATAGTTAGGAAAGAGAGTACCCACATATCCAGGGGGTTGAGTCATTCAAACATCTTCCTCAAGGACACCATTCAGAAAACCATTATTGAAATCAAGTTGCTTGAGTGCCAAGTTACGAGACAAGGCAAGTGACAGAACAACACGTATTTTAGATGCTTTAACAACTGAGCTGAAGGTATCAAAATAGTCCACCCCAGGATTTGTGTCTCTGAATAGTTCCATTAGGATTATGTTTGATTCGAAACACCCATTTGCAACCAACAACATTTGGGAGGACGTTGGTGGAACCAAAGACCAAGTATCATTCTACAAAAGAGCATGGAATTCTTGATTCATTGCAGTTTTCCATATATGGGTTTGAAAGCATCAGCTACACGAGTACGTTCAACAGTAGACTAGTCAGTGACGGTAGAAACCCAAGCTTTCGGTTTAAAAATTCCACTCCTAGAACGAGTAACCATCAGATGAGCAGACGTATTGGGAACACGACTACGATGCGAGTTGTGTGTGGAGTTTGGAATTGGCACGTCAAACAGAGAGTCGCGGTCAGCTAAACAGACAGGTGAATAGACCAAGGGTTGACGCTATCACCAACACTAAGGGTTGCATGGACTTGGCGATACTCCCCGTCATTGTCAGACTGTAGAGTTTTGATAGAACACCCATATTGGGTTTTCATCATAGCCAAAAAATGTTTGAAAGCACTCAAAGTGTTACTATTTAATTTGAGATGATATATTCAAACAAAACAGCTAAAATCATCAAAGAAATGCACATTGTATCTAAAACCATCAATTGATGGGACATGAGCTGGACCCCATAAGTCAGTGTGGACTAATTCAAACATATGACGAGCACGAGACTCAGATAATGCAAAAGGGTGATAATGCAAAAACTATCACGATCATTTAAGGAAAATGGTAATTCAAAAAAATCTATAATCAACCATTTCAAGGTTCTAGAGGTCGGATGGACTAGAAGTTGATGCCAAACAGACTTGGACACTACATTTATTGAACTAAGACTAGGTAAAACAAAAGCAGAGCAAACTAAAGGCAAATTCTTTAACCGCACATAATCCATTCACAAATGATTCAACAGTTGCACACCACCGCTGTTCTCAACATATATAGCCCATCTTTAAGCACCCCCGTCAGAACTATGTGATCCGTACGAGCATCCTTCACAAAACAATGAGATCCATGAAATTCAACAGTAAAATCATTATCTTGAATAAGCCTGGACACACTAATCAAATTTTTGGCAATATATGGCACACATAACACACGTTCAAGTTTCAGAGACCCAACAGATATAGATAAAACAGAAGAACCAACATGCATAATGAACAATTTTTCACCATTCCCAACTGTGAAAGTTTCGTTACCTCCATATTCTGAGGAAGAGATCATATTGGCGTGATCAGACGTAACATGGTTAGAAGCTCCACTATCCATGTACCAGTTGGGATTAACAACAGTCTCAGGACACGCCACAAATGGATTAGAATTTTTCTGGGCATGAAAAACTTATGGATGAGTGGTCATCACATCGCTAAGACCCCGACACGTTGTACTGGTTATTAAATTGGCGAGATCCTCTGTGTTGAATCGTACTATTATATTGACGTTGTCCTTGTTGTTGTCCTGGAATGCACCTGTCATGATAAATGTTAGCAGTTGAGAAGAACAACCTTGATTACTGCCAGTGTAAAATGGCGTGAAGACCCCTGCCCTGTCTGCACCAACGATCTGCATCGTGGGCCCCATACGTACACCTACAATCGATCCATCCATACCAGCATGATGTATCCTTGCACTGGTAGAAACTGGCTGCCGATCTGCAGCAAAACCAACCAGACCTCGTCCAGCCACCTGCACGCGCCAGTTAACGAAAACACAGTTTCCTCTACGCCAATGGTCCTTCCATCATCTGCTCATGTCAGACTCGATGCTGAGTCACAAGACGAAGCCATTATTCCAACTGTTCCTGTACCAAATTGATTAGAAAAGTAATTTGTACCAAGATTTGTAGAAGATAAATTTTTTAGAGGACATTTGTCTTCTCCCGTAAGGTGACCTACAATTTTGTAGGATTTTAGAATGGGCATGGCTAGGTTTTTCCATAACGAAAAGTTAGAACGATTAATTTTTGTACTGATAACTTGATTTAGAGTTGATTCAAATGCGAATTACTAAACCTAGAGTTTGTCAAGAAGTTGGCGTTGGCCATTGATAATTGGCTTTGATACCAAGATGAAACACATAACACTTAAAGGAAAATAGGGTTTTCAATTTTCAATAATGATACATACAGTCAGCCTCTTAATTAGTAGAAGGACAATGAATATAATAATACAATATTTTCTTAAGCTATTTACCAAATATTCTCAACACCTAAATATAAAATAATTATTTCATTATATCTTTACACATTCATATTTTGAAAATTAGTCTAATTATCATCTTAGTCTACATTACCTTATGTTATAATGATTAATTTTTTTGTTGATGAAACTGAAATTGAGAATTATTATAATATAAAGAATACAAATATTTTATTTTGCAATATATAAAACTAAACCCAAACTGCACTTCAAACTGACCTATAAATTTAAAAAAAAAAAAAAAAAAAAAAAAAAAAAAAATCTAAGAAACGAGAGATTCCGAGAAAAATACTTGCACATGCTTAAAAAAACAGAAAAATACTTGTATTTGTTAAAAAAAAAAATTATCGATAGTAATTCATGAATTGGACCATTTTTTTTTTTACCTGATTATTTTATGGAATAGAGGGTTAATGTTTATTTTTTTTGTGAAAAAATAAATAAATAGGAAATCACTTCTTTTCAAAAATTACTATATTGTAGTAAACAATCACTTTTAACCACTCATCAAATCTTCTTTCGAATAACTTCATCATACTTCACATCAAATATATCATTGAGCCACTATTTACACAAATCCTTAAACAAGTAATTAATTATGCAACAACTACTAATATCAATCCTTAGACAAGTAGTCAATTACTTCAAATTACCATTAACTCTTTCACTCCTCTCCACTAGGTGTGAAAGGAAAAATAAAAAAACCGTGCATACTGACCGAAACCGACATCTATTTGAGCCGAAACCGAATTTATTGGGCAGTGTTCGGTTTATAAATATGGAAAGCTGAATAATTTCGGTCGGTTTCGATTTTTAAAAAATTTGTACAATAAGATGTAAAAAACGAAAGAAAATGATACTGTTTTTGAAATGTAGCTTAGTTGGCGTGTGTGTGTTGCATTATTATCCTCTTATGCAGAGTTAGTAATGGATTTGATGACTTTTCTTTTTATATTTAAGCGCCTATTCCCAAATGTGTTATAAAATTAACAATAACCGAAAGTATTCGAAGTAACACGAGCGGTAGAATGGGCGTGTGCTCAACTGTTATGCATAGTGTCTCGGTTTTGAATCTCAATATATAGGTAATATAATTTTGGGATTTAATTCAAACGGTTAAACCGACATATCGAACCGCCAAAACCATTGGTTCGGAGTGGTTCAGTTAAGTTTGGATGGCGGTTAGGTTTCGGGTTTGTGTTTCTTGAACATATTTTGAGCGATTCGGTTTCAATTTTCTCACTAAACCGAGTTGAACCAACCGTTTACACCCCTACTCTCCATTCTACTTTTGCTACAAAAAAACAAACACATCGTAAGTTTTAATTGTATTGATAATTATAATTATTAGGATCTTTACAATTTTATGAATGAAAGTGTTGCGATAGAGTTTTCATAATAACATACTAAGATTTGAAGTTTGTTGATTTGATGATAGATGTTCACAATAAATACTCTTTAATTACTTATTAGTTTTATTTCGTCCGACTAGAGAAGGCCACACAAGAATTAATTGTAATAACACAAAAGTTTTCTCATTTATGATTGATGTGGGTAAAATACTTGTCAAAATTAAAGAGATACTTTACCATTGTTGACATGAAATTCCATTTGTCTTTTCTTTTAAAAACAAAGTGCTACTTTTATAGTCAACAACATTTGTCTACCATCTTGATTTCTAATATTGAAATTCATGGATACTATCATTATCATAGAAATATCGAGGATAACCATTATCTAATTATTTTAAATTATTCATGAACTAAATAAGTATATATCTAAATTTTTTGAAAATCGAAAAATCGCTTCTTTATACTTCAGATACTACTCAATTATCTTTGCATTGTGGAACTGGAATAGATCGGAGTGTATTTTAGTTAAAGCAATTGTCAATGGTCTCGAACTAAGGATGTTTAGAGAAGTAAACATTGAAGTCTTTGGCTAACCAACTGAACTACCTCTCCAGACTGATACAATCAATAATTTAAGAACTTTAAGTATATTCTTCTTTTCTTTTTCTTTTTAAATTGGGAAATCAAAATTTTGCTCTCTATACCTTGAAACCACTAGCTCATCTTTAGATTGTGCATTAGGATGCATCAAACGATATTATAGCTTAAATACTTTCCAGCCGTCTCAAACTAAAAACGTTTAAAAGAGCATGTTTTGAAGTTCTTGGCCTAAACCAAGTGAATTACCTGACCCTCGTGACAATAACAATAATAATAATAATGATGAAAAAAAAATTGATTAAAAAAATAGAAAAAGTAAGTTGTGAATAATGTATTTTGAAAAGAATCATTTTCTTAATATTGTTTTAGGCTGAGAATTTAAACTTGTTAATTTTTTTTTACTTAGATCAGATATAACGTTTTGAATATAGAAGTCAAACCGAGTTTAGCTCAACCACTTTTGAATATAAAATCAATTAGACATGTGGCTCGAATCCGTCCATTTGTATGTACTAAAAAAGAAAGGTTGGTGGAAGATTCTAGTTTATAACTTCTTTCTATATTAATTTTTTTTATTATTATTATAATTTTCTTAAGTACACTTTTTTTAAAAAAATAAAAAAAATACACTTGTTTCCCCCACGCACGAAATGGCAAAATCTGTAATTAGCCGAAAAAATATGTCATAAAATCTTAATAAACAAAGAAAAAAAGAACATTTATTTAGAGAGTGGCTTTAGAAGATGACAAGTTTGAAAACCAGAATCCTACATTTTGTCAGTTAATTTTTATATTTTAAGAATCATTGGATATTTTCTGTTTTCATAGACACACATGCATTAAATATTAATTACTCTACACAACAATTAAATTAATATTTTACCAAACAAATAAGGGTGTTCGTTATATACTAAAAATTTCTTAAGAAGTTACGTTCAAATGATGTTTTGATGCTTAAATATTCAAAATTTCGTTCTAAATAATAATTTAAAATACTTTTATAAACTACATCCAAACAAATTTTCAACTTTAATCATTACTTTTAAATATTTAAAATAAATTTTCATTCTAAATACTAATTCTAAATACTCTTAACTTAACAACTACATCAAAACAAGTTTTTTATTACAAATAAATGAGACTCAAATAACAATTTTCAAGATCGAACTCGATGTTAAACTAGATTACCACAAAAAAATGAAACGAACACGTCACTGACCATCAATTTAACCCAGTTGAGTTTTAGCTTTTGCTAGAATACTTTTAAACACTTTTATATATTTTTACACATAAGTAAAAAAATATTTTAATTTTTTTTTTAAAGACACAATCGCATTATAATTTTTATCCATTTATTGAAATAATTAGTAAATAGAGTTCAAAGATATTTAAATCAAAAAAAATAAATTAAACATTTTTAAAGTAAGTTTGGGTTCATATAAAAAATTGAAGACTTCTATAAATAGAAATATTGACATGATGGGGGAAGCAAAGCAATAATTTTGGCCTTGGAAATTGCTAAAAAATTGATCATTTTTTACAGGTCAAAGTTGAGTTTGTTTTTTAAAATCCAAAAATTCATCAAAGCTATGATAGGGAAGAGGGGGAAGGTCTGCAAAAAGAAGTAAATTTGGGGGCTTATAGTCTAAATAAATCTAAAGCCTTATAAATTGGGTCTGCAACAAACCAATCATGACATGCCCTAAAAACAAAGGGTCTCTCTTCCCCCTTCACAAACTTATCATCCTTACCTCATTATACCCTTCTTAAATTTCCCCCAACTTGCCAATACTTCTACTCAACTTTTGTTTTTAAATCAACTCTTTTTTTTCTTTTTTTTTCAAATCTTCAATATCATAGTTTAGGGTTAAAAAATTAGGTTACGTTAAAGTTGTAATATTCTCGAATTTACCGTTCGTGTCAATCAAATTAAATTGTGTATAATACGACGTTAAACTTTTCATTTTATATCGGATAGTTTTATGAACTAAAACAATGTTGATGAATCGTTAATACATTAACTAAAATTATAAGTTTGTAGATTATTTAGCTAAAATTCGAGATGTTCATAAGGTACAAAATTGAAAGTATATAGACCTTTACTTCATCAAAGAGTTATTTGCTTACCATAATCGATACTATTTATCTTTAGAAAATTGGTATATATTCATGTAATTGGTTTAATTAATATTTTTTTTATTGTTCATATTTTATAATAGGCTCATTCCATGTAATAATCCAATCACTTAATATAAATGCAAACTAATAGAATGTAAACTTAACTAATTAACTTTGAATATCTTTTCAATAAGAGTCCTCAAAATATATCAACACACTAACACCAAACCAAACATGTTTCTTTTTTATTTTTTTTAGTTTAACAAGTAATTAATTATAGGTTAAATATGATTTAAGTCACTAAATTTGATTTTTTTTTTTCTCCATTTTAATCTTTTCGAGTTTAGTCCTTAAATTTCAAATTTTGTCCATTTTGATCATCAATTTTCAAATGTTTAACTTTAATCTTCAATTTAAATGGAAGTTTGAAGGTATTTTTTATGATAAATTTGAAATTAATATTAGGTAAACTTGATTTAATTATGTTAATAATTTCAATACAAATAAGAAAATATATATACATATTTCTAAAATTTATAAACGAAAATAGTAAAAAATCAACAAACAAATTTCAATAAGGACTATTTTTAAAAAAAAATTCAAAGTAAAATTGAACTTTTGAAAATTGAGTGACCAAAATAAAATGATCAACTCAAAAGTCTCGAGATGAAAATGAAAATGAAAATTCATAGATATATTTAGAATTTTGAAAATACATGAATCAAGATAAGTTTTTAATTTACCACAAATAGATATAGTACATAAAATATCAAATTTTAAATATAATACTATACACATTCTAATATTTAAATGATAAATCCTATTATTCATAACCGATCAAAATTTCTTAATCGTTAGTCTAAATTTCTCTCATTTGATCTCTATACTTTGTTCCAAGAACATTGCAAACTTGTTTAATTTCAAAATAGTCCTTGCTTTCTTTACATATAAGACAATTACTAGATTTGATTAATTGATTATAATTCAATTCAAGTCACGAGTTTGATGACAAAAATAAATATTTGACTCTCATATTATTTAAGAGCATAATTATATAAGATTCGTGGTTTCTTAACTGATTTAATTAAAAAAAAAAAAAGAAAAAAAAAGAGGGCAATTAATTACTACTAAACTGAAATACTTAAGTTAATTAAGTAATTAAATTGAATATCAAAATTGGATAAGAATCATAATATTTATGGAGATGAGATTTGAAATAATTAGAGAGATAGGAGGAGGGATGATGATGATGATGGTAATTAAATGGGGGTTGGATCATAATAAATAGGGATGACAGAAAATTATTTGCATGAAGAAAATGGCATTGATGAACACTTACACTATCCATCATCATCATCATGTGTGAAGCAATTGTTGCATTTTGGCCCCTATAATTAACTATAATTATGAAACCACAGCCCACTGCCTAAAATCCTAATCCTAATGCTCCTCTATATGTTTTCTATTTCTATTTCTATTTCTCTCATTCAATCAAATTTCAAATATTATATATATATATATATATTAATATAAACAGAAATGATTATGTGACTTAATTAAGAGAGGAAGATGGAGTTACAAAGTTGACCAATTGATTTTGGATTGGACAGCATTGATGTAAGACATGTGAAATCTTTCAACTTATAATCCTTTTTTTTTTTAATAATCCATACTATTTTTTTTTTTTAATTATTCATAATTTTTTGGGTAGATAGTATGCTCAAAGAAAATGAGAAAGTTTAATTTTTTTTTTTTTTTTTTTATGGTTTAGAAAAGTAAAACTTAGTCGTTATATTTTGAATAAAACTATAATTTAATTTTGTTTTTAAATATTACAATTTAGTCCAAATAATTTAATCCACGAGTTAAAAATTTTAAAAATAGTCTATATCAATATAAATTGAGTTTGTATAAGTTAATTACTCATGAATAAAAAATAAAAAAAAGTTAATTACTCGTTTGTAAATTAGATAAAAAAATATCATATTATTTATAACATAAATAATTAATTTTCACATAAATAATTTTTAGCCACTATTAATCTTTAAATTTTATCAAATCATATTAGATTAGAGTTTCAATTTTTAAAATCATAAAAAATAAATTTTAACTTTCATCAAAAAATAAAAATTAAATTTTAATTTTTGAAATCATGTAATAAACTCTAACTTTGTTTAAACTTTAAGATCAAAATTTTAATTTACCATTTGTTTACGCTCTAAAAAGTTTGTAGAAGGAAGTAAAACCACCAAACATTCATTCATTATTATTTTTTAAATAAATTTAAAAAGTGGATCACAAATTCTAAATAAATTGTGCGCTCTAAAATAATTGAGAAATATTATCACAAAAATAATGAAACCAACTATAACCTGACATTGTTTAATAAATTTAAGATTTGGATAAATTAAACTTAATTAAATAAAGAAGGAAATAATAATGAAAAGTATATGGTTCATTAATCTTGTTATTTATAATATTATTGTAATTAGGAATAAAATAAATTTGGTTTGGCAATATTATAGAGGGGGGGGGGCCTCCCTAGAATTATGTAGGGTTAAAATTGAAAGGAGGTGGAATTACTGAAATGGCCCACAGGAAGAAAAAGGATGAAAAGGGTAAGGGAAGGGTAAAAGGGGAAAAGGGAAATAGAAAGGGAGGGTTTTTAAATGGGGCACAACCACAAAGCTTTATTTCTGAGGTCATTTATAATGATTTCAAATAATAATAACAAAGCCCTGCATGGCTAATGATGATTTTTATTTTACATTATTACAGTTTAGTAAGTGCATTCAAACCCTACACGTGACCTATACTTTTTTTCTTTTCTTTTCTTTTTTTTTTTAGGGTTCTAAATCTTTTTTTGGGGGACCACACGTGTGAATAATGTTCCATTATAAAATTCATTTTTTCCTTTCGCACGTACCACATTTCTTTTTGTTAATTTTTTTGTTTGTAGTATGAATATTAAATGAAAGGGAAGGAAGGACCAAAGGAAATGGAAGGGATAAATTTTTAAAAAAAAATTATTGATGTGATAGAAATTGATGGGTCAAACAATGAGAATTTGTCTCTTTCCTTCGGTTCCTAATTATCCTAGGAGTGAAAGAAAAAATTGAAAACCGACAAAACCATACCAAGCCTATTTAATATATCAGTTTGATTATTTTGAACACTAAAGGATCATTCGGTTTAACATTTTATAAAACCAGCATACATTTTGTTCTAAAAGACCAATAAATAAATAAATTTGATGGAAGAATAATTTAAAATAGAAAAAAATGAAGTAAAAAACATAATAAATATTATAATATTTATGGAAAATGTTATCTTTGATGAATAAAAAAAATCTTAGAATCTATTTGAAAATCAAATTGAGTAAAAAAAAAAAAAAAAAAAAAAAAGAAAAACAAATCAAAATCTTATTGAAATCAATATAGAAAATCAAACCAATTAAAAATCAAAGATATTCATTCGATTGTCGATTTGGCACAAAGCTGCAAAAAACCGAATTGAAATTAGCCATAGTATAAACAATTATCTCAAAACCAATTAATGACGAGAGAAGTAATAGTTTATCTTATAAATCTTTGAAGAACCCTCAACTTTTTTTATGTGAACAATAATGAGACCTTCAACATATTCACTCCAAATAATATCTATTTTAGGCTTCAACAATTTTGAAATAAATTTTAATTTTATTTTATTAGAGGGAATACCCATTTTAGTTTAATAAATTATAATACTATATTAGATAATGTGACATCTCAAAACTAAGTATAAATTAATGGATTCAAAGATTTCTACCGAGTACATACGGTTAGAAAAGATATATGTAGAGATTTTTTTCACGATTGAGAAGTCTTTACAAGCTTATCTTTCATAAAACGAAATGAAAATTTTTACTAAAATTAAGATTGAAATTGGGTGGGACGAGGAAGAGAAACTATTCCATCCCTCCTTTAGATATCTCGACATAAGTCGACTTTTAAAAGTACACAATTTAAAATCAATCAACTTTTTGTATTTAAAAACTTTTTTCAATTTTAATCACTTTGGAAAAAAAAGTGTAATTGACTTTAATAGTTGAATAGATATTTCATCTTTTAGTTTTGATCGAGTTTTTTTGATAAACTTTTTACTAGTAATTTATATGAGTCGATTATAGACTACAAGAAATTAGAGAAGAAATGAAAAATCGAAAACCGACAAAACCGAATCAAACGAATCGCGGGTTCGATTTTTTAGAACAATATTGAATTATTTGATTTGATATTTTATAAAACCTAAATATATTTATTTATGAAAAAACCAACAAGAAATCGAACTGAACCGAATTAGCAAACTGATTCATTTTTCGATAAATTATTTACTAGAGTTACTGGTGTAGGGAGCGAGGTCTCTACTGGCCATTGGTGGGCCCATTAAAAGGACAATGGTAGGATGACTGAGATAGCTAGCGAGATCAAATATATGTGGTTTGAGGAGGTTCATTTGAACCAGTTTGGTTTAGGAAAGAACAGAATGAATCTTGAGAATCGAGTTAGTTCATGAACCAACTTAAGGGGTGCTTGAACTACTCGATTTGTTGGTCTTGTTCTCCTTTTCTCATAACAATTTGTCCTTTTTCTTTCATATCAATGTGTGGGTGAAGTTTCTTTCACGAGGTCTCACGAGGGGAAAGGAATCGAAGATTGATTTTCTGTTCTCTATGGATTTAGTTATGATGGTGCTTGTAGAGTTAATTTTCATTTTCATAGGTAGATGTGTTAGTGTGGTTCTCTTTAGAGCTTATTGATAAAAGTTATATTGGTTAGATAATAGTTTGGTCGATCAGGGTGTAGCTCAATCGGGGCATACTTTTCCCTTTCAAAGCGTTGTCGAAATCTTGGTCTTAAGTAGTTTTTACACTCCCAAGTTATTCCATAAAGTACTTCTTAAATCAATCATGTTTGCGTAGATAAAGGCTATCAAGTCTTATTTGTTGGAACTTTCATATCCCAAGTTTGTTAAGACTTTGGTTCAATCTAGGTGATGTTTGATCTGGACTATCTTTGTTTTTATGCTTCTATAGTTCAGGCAACACCATCCAACTCGTGGATTGGGGTTTGTCTCATTTCCTGAGGATTGCCCTACGTGCGGCTTGTATTGCTTGTTCCTTTTAAGTTGAATGAAGTGCTTTTAAAAAATAAAAAAAAAAAAAAAAAAAAAAAAAAAAAAATTCTAATTCTTATATGACATTGAAAAATAAATCTCAAACGAATCTAATGTCCTCTCAAGAGTAGTGGAATTACCTTTCCATTTGGTTGTCACAATGTAATTTGTAATAATGATTCATCATCAAACTAAAAAAGAAAAAACAAAACTCGAAGACAGGCAAACACCACTTTGTTGGGCAACCTTTGTGTAACACGAATTTAACAAGTCAAATCAAACATACAATAACATTAGGATGTGAGCTAATTTGTTCGCACATCGTATTTCAACTAATCCCATTCAAACATTTCCTAGTCAAATAAAGTCGTGGGACTTAAAACAATCTTATTAGGTATTATGGTTGCACTCATTCCTTCTAAGCCCATTTGCTTTTCTTGGGCCCCATTGACCACTAGTAGGCCCACTCATCATGTTCATAAATCAAGTCACATAAATTAAAACAGACACATATATACACACATGCCAGTTCCAACCAACTTACGTATACTTTCATTATTTAAAAAAAATTAATTTGTAAGCACGTGATCAAAATAAATTGAATTCATTACCTCATAATCCTTTCGAACACTATTCCGTCATAGTTCTTATTTGGAGTGACCTGGTGCCTAAAAACACTTTGTCAAGCATATTAATCTTTATAAATCTTAACCCTATAAATCAAAACCAAGTAACACAAACTTAAAAATCACCTCATTAATTGAGCCATATACTCAATTCAATTCGATTGGTTGTATCAATCTTTGACTTAAAGGCTAAATCTTCTCCTCCTCAGAGTGTTTATAAAGACGCACAAATGCACAATGATATTTTGAAGCCTGTAGCACAAGAGCACAGAAAGCACAAATTTTTTTCTGCATGGATAAAACTATATAGATATATACACACGCACACATGTATTATATACAACACATACAAACATTCTTTCGTACATAATTTTTCACATAACCAATCACCTATAAAAAAAATGTAGCATTAACTCAAAAAAAAAAAATGTAGAGTGTTTATTTTGAGTGTTTAGAAATGAGGGGTTAGTTTGAGGAGTTAGAGATTTTATGTGTTTCTAAAAGCTTATTTGTTAAATGGTTTTAGTAGATGGTTTATAATGAAATGTTTGTTTGTTTCATGGTTTTGGAAAGGAGTTTATATATGGTTATTTGTTTGTATGATGTTTTTAGTGTGAGTTTCGAGGTAAGTGCTTGATTGTATGATGTTTTTAGTAGAGTAATTATAAATGAGTTTAAATGGTGCACTTTTTTGGAACTTTCAAATGGACTTAAGTGCTCATTTCTTAGATACTTAACAAACAAGTTTTTTTTAAAAACCCAATTCCACAATATTTTGTAAAAATACATAACAAACACCCCCTTAAGGATCAATGAATAGAGAGAATAGAAAAGTAAATTGACGATTAAGTGTTAACAATTTTTTATAAAACTTTGAAATAATTGTTCATATAATTTGAAACTAAAAAATAGAAAGAAAAAAGAGTTAAACATTACCGTTTTATTTAGATTTTAAATAAAATCTCAAGTGGCACAAGTTGAGCATCTCGGGGCTTCATGATAGGCGCTTTCACGTATCTTTTTATGAGGCGTCAATATTGAGCATGGAGCGCGCCTTTTGGAGCTTTTAAGATCAGTCCCTGAATATAAACAAATAAATAACCAAGTCATACCATCACAAATTTCCATAACCTGTTCTTTACTATAATCCAAACGTAGTTAATAAAAAGTTGAAGTTTCTTAAAATTAAAAATCTTTTTATTGTTTATCCAAGTAGCTGCAAGAGCACAGAGATTAGACTAGCAAGGAAGTTTCTAAGTGATCTAGATGAGATCAATGTGGGGGCAATAATGAAGAGAGGGAAGAAAGGAAGTTTCTTTTGCTTTATAGCTTCTTATCAATTACTTAAACTCATTGCTGGCTTCACTTTTTGGTGTTCTAATAATCCTCTTTAGATTTTGCAAATATTGGTACTAGATTCTTTAAACTGATTACCAAAGAATAAAATCCAACTTCTTTTACCCAACACATTCTCTTCATACTTTTTATAGGGGAAATTTTTCACCAGGAGAATAAAAAATTACTCTTGTTTATCAAACTGGATCCTCTAATTTTCTACAGCCTAAATAATAGTCCAACATCTTCTCTCTATTAAGAGGATAAATGACAAAATAGCACCATGACTAACCTTGTTCATGACTTTAATATAATAATATCTATTAATTTTGAATTCTTACAATAGGGCAGGGCAATTCCAACCCATGACATTTTTAGTCAATAACACCAGGACATGGACACAAGATACAGACACAATACAATGTGTTTGTGAAGTGTCAAAAATTAAAAATAATAATAATAAAAGAGGACACGGAATTTTGAATATTGAACACGTGCCTGAAGAGCGTCCGGAAGTATCAGTGTCTGACACGGATACTTTGTCAAAATAGAAGTGTCCGTACTTCCTTGATGAACACACGCTTAAGTAAATTGAGCTATATTGCTCTGGTTGACGTAATATCTATTAATTTAATACTCTCCTTCCCTACCAGTAAGCTTTTAGCCAGCATCAACCCAATAAGACAATTACCTAAGCTCATAATATTGAAGGGGAAGGAAATTCTCCTCATAAGATCATGCTATTATGTAGAGAGCTTTACAAAAGATGTGTAATTAAAGAAAAGCAAAAGGCACTTACTTTATCGAGTGACTAACAAGGCCAATAGATCTCTTTATCTAGCACAAATGAGGGCCACCATTCTTTGTTCACATTCATTTAGTAGGTAGCCACAACTAATAAAAGAATTTAATAGGAGAGTAGTTAACATCAGAGCCACAGTTTCAAAAACAAAGAAAATGACATCAGTATACTAAAGAAACATCCTCATGAATCCAATATGATATTGCTTATATTTTAGGAGGCATAAAAAAGTGTAAAGGAGGATATCAATGATTGGCCATGGAAATATAATTGCTACCTATTGATAAGTGGCATATTGAAAGGCAAAGTGAAAATAATTGTGTTTGTAAACAAGATTCCACCTGGCAACAATTAGGAATCTCATTTGGCTTGTGAATGGGGGCCGCAATGTTGTCGAAGAGATGATCTGTGATTACAGCTTTCCCAAATTCATACGTCAGGAATTTCAACTGAGAATTCTTCTTTTACAGCCATAATCATTCACCATTGTCATATCAGAAAATGCAAGCCATACTTGAATGTACCTATAATACAAGTGAAGAGGGGAATAATTGAATCCACCGAAGAACGTGTACAAAAGGGAGGGGGGCTAGATCAGAGCATAATGCCAAAGCTAGAACTATCAAGTTATCAAAATACAATGCAAATAAAGATAGTATACACAGTCCAATGGACTAACTTTGATATTTTGGCTACAAGCAACTTTTTCAACAACAAAATGAAAAATATTCTTCACATCATTAAACATGTTGAAGAATAGAAAATGAATTATTGCTGCTGCCTCATAGCGATTATGATTGAAATATGGAGTCATGCACATAATTTTCTAACCATGTGCAAAACAACATTGAATAGAAAAAAAGATAAACAGTTGCATTTTTGTTTCTAAAGGCTAAAACAAGAAACTGAAAATCAAGAATCAGCATAAGAATATTATAGTTAAACGGCACGTAAGCTGGCATAGTTGGACAAACACTCGTAGATATTTAAAAAACCAAACAGCAATTGTTAGTATTTTACCTCAAGCTATTCTGAAATTTTTTTTTTTTTAAAAAATCATCACAGATCATAGAATTAAGTTTTTTTTATAATCAGAGAACCAAAACTTTACCTCAATGTACTGGAGCATCCATCCCAAGGCTGAGACAACAAGAAATTTTAAAACTAAGTTCATTGATGAGATTCGAACATGAGAACTCCAAGAGAGCGAGAGCATACATCAAAGAACCCAACCAATGAGCCCCTAGGGGACAAGATCAGAGAATCAAGTATTCTTTTATGTTTGATTAAAATGGGCATGCCTAACCTATTTTAAGTTGAAAGTTGAAAATATCGAGCTTCAACTTTTTTTTTTTTAAAACCGAGAAATCGAAGCTTCACCCCACTAAACCCGAGATAACCCCACTCGTCCAGGCGGCGCGAGACATCGAAGGAATGGAGACATGAGGAGGTGTCTACAAATTAATGTCACAAATGGGTCTCGAACTTGGGACCTTGAGGGAGCACACCTTCAAAGCCCAAGTCTTCAACCATAGCACCATCCTGATAGGATCCTATTTGGGCTATTGTAATTAGTTAATTATGGTTAGGAGGTTACAAGTAAGGGTGGTTAGTTTGTTAATTACATATAGCCTATATAATGTACTCTTGGCCATAATGAATACAAGGAATATATTCAAGTGACTCAAATGAGTGTGGAGACCCTTTGATAGAGTTTGGCTCTAACACACCCCATGGGGACTCGAGCTTCAACTGTATTGCAATTTCCCAAAGCTAACCTATTTTACGTTAAATACGGTGAAGGACAAGAGGACCTAGTAACTTTTATTTTTGTTACCTTGAATCATGTTAATAGCAATAAATAAAGAAACGGATGCACTCACGACTAAAAACTTCCACAAAAGAAGGTTAATATCCAAACTCTTGATTAACACTATGCATCTTCATATAGTATACTATCAAGGGGAATTATAATCCTTTTTTAACTACAGTCTCTCCATTTTGATCAATCAGTGGCAGCTAAATGCAATTAGTTTTTATATGGCTTTTGGTAACCTTTTCATACATCAACGAAAAATCTTGTTTCCTATTAAACAAATAAAAATCAAAAGAGAGAAAAAAGAAGGAAAAAAAAACAATCCGTGTATCCAAATCTAGTACCAAAATCCAAATGAATGTGGAATTTCACAAGCTCATTTTTTAAACTCCTTCTCTATTGTTTTACTTTACCATCATACTATTTGATACATTTAGGTGTCGTTTGGTAACCATTTGATTTTTTGTTTTTTATTTTGTAAATTTAAACTTGTTTTAACTCAAATTTTCTACAAAGGGCTCCATCTCCCCTTAATGAATTATGTGCATCCTAACCCAATTCCAAAAACCAAAACCAGATTTTGGAAAATTTTGGTTTAGTTTATAAAAATTTTGGTTTATAAAATGTAGATAATAATACGTTGGAATAGTTGTTGTTGGTATCAAAATGGACCTTAGTTTCCAATTTCATATTACACGAGTATAAGGTTCTTCTTAGTAATTAAGCACTCACAGTTAAAACTGAACATGCCGAATGAAAGCAATGGGTCAGCTTATGCACACCTAAATTATTCTTCTCACGAGACATACCGCCTAACTCTACAACATTTTAATATTAAGAAAACTAGAAAATTATGAATCCATCACTTCTTCGTTTCCTTCATTAGCACTACAATAATTAAAAATTATTATCTTCCAATCAAGACCAAACTCAAGAATTTTAAATTCCTCTATTATCAAATGCAGCGAGCTAAACTGAGCCCAAAAAAACAAAAAATGTCATGAATGAGCCCAACACATTGGGCCAGTGAACACATAATAAACAAAAGGGGTCCAATGTGGCCAGACAACTCTCAACCATGAAATACTAGCACAAGAACCAGCCTCTTCTTTTCTGAGAACATAGAAAATGCTTCTTAACAAACCATGATAGTCCCTAAAAAAGTATCTCAAATTGGAAACATGAAGTTCTGATGCAATAAAGCACAGCCTTCTTCTACTATTCACTATACAGAAGTTCAATTAATCCCGAACTCAAATCTGGAGATTCACATTTCCATAAACATGACAAAATCAAATGAGAATCAATATGCAACAACCATACACAGATGCGATCAACAGAAACAAAGTTCCAGAAGATCAAGAACATGAATAATCACTTACAGTTACATCTCAATAGCGCTTCTGTGTAGGAAAGTGCGATACAGATAATGACGTAGCCGATGGAGAAAAAACCCTAGAATTCGACCTTCATTTTGCAATGCAGGAGCCGAAACGAAAACGACATTGAACTCCGGAAGTCGGAATTCGAATACCGTAGCCGTCCGTCCATTCCTTTTCTCCACACGTGCGAGGAAAGGCGCCGATCAAAACGGTGCGTTTCGTTGAAGATTGTGCTAGTGCTTGGACGACAGAAATGGGCTGGACTGTTTTGAGTATTGGGCCATCCCAATGATTTTAAGCCCAAAATTGCATCTTAAAAATCTCATCAAATGGTGGTAAGGGATTACAAAGATTTACCGATTTTCATTATCAAACCATGACTATGGTGTTGAACTGGAATTCTTCTAAATAATGAAACCAACCCGCTAACTATCCTCACAATAAATAAATAAGGATTTATAAATCATTTTTGTTTTTGTAATATCGATTATGTTAGGTATAAGTACCGTAAAAAATTTACTTGGATATAAATACCTAATTAGTATTTCTTTCGCAACTAAGATATTTTTTGTATTTATATGTATTTATTTCACATATGGGAATTAATTCATAAAACTTTATATTTATTTGTACTATTTATTAATTTATTTAACAATGATTTTGTGAATATACAATATATGTGAAATGATGGTGATTCCAAAAAGTTTGATATATCAATATTTCATAATAATGTGTCTAAAGTAAACTTTCTTTTTGAAAATTTAAAAAAATTAGTGAAAATGATTTTTTCTATTTAGTTTTTCAAATACATTGAAGTTCAAAAATTCAAGATTGTTCAAAAAAATTGGATGAGAAAAGGCAACGTTGAAATCATAAAATCTTTGAATTTGTATCAATAAATAAATACAAGTTTCAAATAAATAAAAAGTTTATGAATTTCTGTTGTTTTGTGGTATAAATCATGTTACGTATAAATATTATAATGTTTTTTACTTGCGTGTAAATACCGTATTAGTTCCATATTTCTCCGCTAGATATCTTTTATATTTATATGTATTTATGTCACATATGAGTATTAATTCATCAATGTCTCAAAAAAAAATTTATCATAGTTTATATTTATTTGTATTTTTTTTTAATTATTTAACATTACTTTTTTAAGAATACAATATTAAATAAATGATCATTATTCTAAAATTCAATATATTAATATTCATAATTAAGTTGTGTCTGGATATGAAATAGACTTTTAGAATGAACTTTAGAATAAAGAACTAAAAAAGTATTATTGAAAAATGAATTTACAATTGAAGTATTCAAATACATTGAAAGGCATAAACTCAACATTATTGCTCCTAACTTTAAGAAGAAGAAAAATTTTGTGAAAAAGTAACGGTTCTTAGGGAGATAGATGTTTGTCATGTTAGGGTTGATGGCTACATGGCTCGAATAATTGTGCTTATGGTAGATAGATGCCTTCCACTCTGGCTTTCATCTTTTCAATCAAGGTGAGTCATCTCGTCCGCTCGAAGTTCTAAATTGATTTTTTTGAACCGAATTAGGTCTTGTTTGAACTCGTAGATCCAGTTGAACCAGGTTGGTTGCTGGGATTTTTTTTTTGCTCATCTTGATGGGGATATATCTTCTCTTTATTTTTTGTTTAATTGTGTGTGTTTTATGGATATTATGAGTATATTGTTATGTCTTGTTTGACTTTTAGGTTTTTTCTTGTGAGTGTGGTTGTATGATCTTAATTGGGAAAGCCAGATTATATATAGGTTCAGATGGATGTGGTTATTGTTGGTTCGATTAAGTTTATTTATTAATTGTCAAGTCGTTCAGTCTGGAGGCAAGATAGATTCTTTATGAGATCGATACTCTCCTCTCTAACTTTAGGGGGGGGGGGGGGGGGGGGGAGAGGGTCGTCTGCCTTAACAGTA
>JBBMEG010000018.1:13101493-13118632 GCA_037832605.1 Cyclanthera cordifolia
CCCCCCCCCCCCCCCCCCCCCCCCCCCCCCCCCCCCCCCCCCCCCCCCCCCCCCCCCCCCCCCTACCACCGCATACCTTAACAGTAGCAACACTCCGAGAATTATCTCCCAAAGTGTTTTAAAAGATAACCTCGATGGTTTTGACAATTTCGTTTGGTTTCTATTGAACTCTTGTATTCCATGTCTATTAAGGCCAAGACGCAAATAGGCTCTTCTCTATGTAAGACTACTTTTAAACTTCTTTTAGACTTAGTTTTCCTTTATTCGGTTCGCCACCTTCCGAGCTGTGGGGCTAGTTTCGGTAGTTCTGAGTTTTAGCTCGTGTGAAAAGTTAGGTTGTGAGGTTGTTTGAGTTTATTAATGAGTTTAATATTTCAAAGAAAAAGATTGGTTAATATACCGTTTCAATCTCTCAAACATCAAAATTGTTTCATTATGGCCCCTCAACTTATAAATGTTCAATTTTAATCTTTCAAATTTGATCGTGTATTTTCAAAAAAGATTTAAAATAGTCCCTATTTTATATTATAATTGATCAATTATGCTAATTAACTTACATTACTTTCTTATCATGTCTCTCAAGTTGAATATATGAAAGGGTTAAGAAGGGCACGTGCCTCCCTCACACTCAACTCACTTTTTTTTTTTTCATATGTTTTGTACTTTAAATTATCGACCACAATAATATATATTTATTTAAAATTTGACACTTCATGTCCACCACCATTTGGTTGGGCACTTTTTGAGGAATGAATAAATAAATATTAATACAAATGTAAATAATTAAATACTATATATATATATATATAGTCTTTAAAAATTTTAACAATCTATGCTTAAAATATTTTATGGGTATTAGTTAGACAGATTTTGTTTAATTCAACTCTCTTAACTAAATAAAAAACAGTAGGTATATATGGAACATTTTTTTACCATTGATATTGATTTATACATTTTTTTCGATTTTGTTCTTGTGTTGCTGCGTAGCGAATTGGCTTTCTTTAATAGCTATTGCTCTGTTGTTGTTTTGCTTATTATTCCTATAAATTCAACTGATCCACCATTAACATACCTACTTTTCTTTTACCCCATTTCTTCTGTGATTTGAAGGAAAAAGTCTAAACAACAAAGACAAATGCAAGTTATATTCACTTTCCTTAATTTACATAACTTTGAGGGAAGATAATGTAGAAAAATTAATTAACACAGAAATCGATAAAATTAGAATATAGACTTAGATTGCATTGATCCACTAAACCACGATAACTATTGTAGGATGACACTACTCATACCAATATCACACTATTTTGAAATCTACGAGCATATAAATTAAATCCTAATTTTTTAAAATCAGAATTAATAAATAAATTATAAAATAATAATTTTATGAACATACTCTCTCTCTAGATGACTTTCATGTCAATTCTTAAGTTTGATGAAGGCATTAATCTTCAACTGGTTAGTGAGAAACGTTGATTTAACGTGGTGAATCTTTCATTGCTTTTGTGCTTCCAAATCAATGATCAACCATACCGTTTCCACTTGGACAGAAAAAATATTTTTTCATGATCATAGTATTCTCTTTGTTTAAATAGTTCACTTGGACAACAAAATGGACTATTTCTCCATCATCATTAACTTCATCATCTTTGAAGATGTGCATGTTGTCGTCGCTCCCTTCTTGGTCTTTCTATGGTAGTTACAAGCTGCAACTTTAGGTTGAACGGGAGGTGTTTCTGAGGCTACATCTGTATCCTCATTTAAAGCCGTAAATATAACGCTTTTTTGAATTCATGTCATCTATTGTATTCCATTGTCATGCCTCGTCTTCTGCAAATGTGTAACATCAAGGCTTACTATCACTTTCTTTGTAATTGGATTGTACAAACCTCTTAATTGTTTTTAGCCCTAACATCCAACTTGGATCTTGTTGCCTTACGAACATGTAGGCAATTGATCCAAATATCTTAAGTGTTGGACATTGGGTTTGAATCCACCCCATGCCTCGATATGAGTTATGTTAGGAAGACTTCTAGGTGATCTATTCAACCGATATACTACATATGATACACCTTTCAGCTTAAAAAAAAATTGGCATACCTTTCGCTTTAAGCATACTCATGGCCATACCCACGATTATTCTGTTCTTTCTCCCAGCCACTCTGTTGTGTTGGGGAATGTAGGGAAAAGTAATGTTATGATGCAACCAGGGTTCATCGCAATAACTTTTGAAATCATTGGACTTGTATTCACCTCCTCCATCACTACACATCAATTATTTTTCCACTATGTCTTTCAACAAATGCTTTAAATATTTAAAGCACTAGAATACCTCATCTTTGCTTTTCAATAGATAAATCCAAGTTTTCTTTGAAAAATCATCAATAAATGTTAAAAAATACTTAGTTACCTCCAATTGATGATATGTTCATTGGGCCACAAACTGTATGAACGAGCTCTAAAGGGAATTTCGCATCACAAGACTTTTAACAAAAGATGTCATGTGATTCTCACACAATTGATCACCCTCGGGGTGATGAATATTGGATAAACCATCAATAAATTATGTTTGAAAATATTTTCCAAACTCTGAAAATTTAAGTGTGCACAAACCGTAAATGTCATAATCATGATTCATCATTCACTATCGCATTCAAGCACTTGAAATCACCCCTATTAAAATCTACGGGAAACATACGATTTTTGATGAAAAGGTTTTAAGAATCAAATTACCTTCTTTATCAAAAATTAAAAGTTGATTTTTAGAGATATTCATCACATAACCATTTTCAGCTAACTGTTTCATACTCAACAAATTACTTTTCATATCACGTACATTAAAAAAAATGGAAATGATATGTGATCATCATTCTTCAAAGTGATAAGAATTTGCCATTTTTCAGTCACTAGAACGAAACTTTCATCACTAAATTTCACTATTGTGTGAAACGATTCATCCAATCTGCAAACAACTCTTTATGGCTACACATGTGATTAGTGCAACCTGTATCCAATCTGCAAAACAATTCGCCATTTTTCACTCTTAATCGAAAGAGAAAAAGAAAAGTGGAAACCGAAATTGCCTGACGATAAAGATAGGGCGAATGTAGAGTGTTCTTTGATAAAAAAAAAAAAAAAAAAAAACTTGACAAGAGATTCAAACTCAATATCTAATATTCTGATGCCATATTGAATTATAAACTTATATAGTCTAAAAAATGAGTGAAATGAAATAAAATATAATAAAATGTGAGTTGAAAAATGAGTAAGTAACGTTTTAGTTTTATTGTTTGGTAGTAACTCAATTTAACATCATGTCACATGCTCGTTTTAAAAATCAATATTTGATTCTCATTTATCTGGGAGCAATTGTTCCGTTAATGATGCGTATGGTAATTAGTTGTCAAAAATTTCTATATATATTCAACTGCTACAGTCTATAACTATGCATGTAGAGAATAAAATAAAACATCTTCATATATTCGTTCTTTTTTTTTTTTTGTAACATATTTTATTTATTTTATTTCATTTCACTCATTTATTCTTGCTTGACGCCATAACTTAAAGGGTAAGCAATTAGTATTTTATTTTTTTAATATGAGTTAGTATTTATTCTAATGAACTATAGATTTAGATTCCTTCACATATATTTATCATTTAATATTCTCAAAAGGAACTTTAACATACCATCAATAGACTATATTATTCATACGAATATAAGTTAAATATACAAAATTGTCCCTACTATTCTATGTAATCCTCAATCTCCTTAATTAAGAAATATATATATATATTCAAACAACATATAACTTCTAAACTAGTCAATGATATATGTCTTTTACATTTTTATTGATACCATCAAATATGTGGACAATGTCATGCTACACGGTACTTATTGTTGAAGATCGTATAATGTCTTACATCGATAAGATAGGGAGACATCCAAGTATTATTAAGATAAAATAGATTACTGATCTCACAATCAACTAATTTTAAGATCATGAATGGCCACACTTTCTAACTCATGACTATAATTTCATTACAAAAAATATTAAATAATTTTAGTTTTTATATTTTTTAAAAACTATAATTTATTTTTGTTAAAATTTAAATTTAATTTTATTCGATAAAATCTACGAAATAGTTACTATCATTTCTAATTATTAGAGAATAAGTACATGAAAATTAGTTGTTTACGTAATGAGAATGGCTTAGGTAAATGACACATTGGTAAAAAGAAAAAAATTAAATAATTCACCCTAAATAACTAACATTCATTTAATTAATTTGTCTGAAATTACAAAAAAATAGTCGAAGCATAAAAATTATATTCTAAATTTTGAAAATATATGGATTAAGTTCTATTTTCTTCAAATTTAAGAACTAAATTATAACGATAATCTATATGAAAAAAGAAAAATACTTAAAAATAATTTGAAATTAAAAAGAGAATCTTTTGAAGAACAATGGACAACCCAAAGAAGCCTTAAACGCCACAAACCTTTGAAGCCTAATGTTTAAACATGGCGTAAGGGCAAAAGTAGCCGAAACATGGAGCCGTTGACGTAAGAAGGGTGAAGGACAGGTGATTTTATCACTCGCCGATTACCTTTATTTTCTCTTCTATATAACACTATTTAAGAGTACAGTTTCATTTCCATTTGTCAAATATTTGTCCAAAAAAAGAGCAAAAACAAATAAACAAATAAAACACTTAAAAGAGATTCCAGTTCCAATTCTAAGCTCTCCTCTTTAATGGCCTCCAAAAAGCTCCTCTGTTTCTCACTCCTCTGCTTCTCTCTCCTCCCAGGTACCCCCCCCCCCCCACTTTCTCTCTCTCAAACCCACCATTTTCCTTTCTTTCTCTCTCTAAACTCAGTTTTTTTTTTTTTGTTGCAGAATTCTACGGGGTGATTTGGGTTTCTGCCGGCGGCCACCGTCATCTCCACCGCGTACGGCGGAGTGGGCAGAGTCTTGGAGGAGGGAAGCTGTCGGATTCGACTCCTACGAAGCTGTTTGTGTTTGGGGATTCCTACGTGGACACCGGAAACAACCGGAAACCGGCGGCGAAGTCTTGGCAGTATCCTTATGGAATAACTTTTCCCGGCAAACCCACCGGCCGATTCTCCGACGGCCGCGTTTTGACCGATTACCTAGGTAACTTCAAAATTTTACCGTTTTATTCGCTTTCTTGTCTTTTTCTTCGTGTACTTTAGTTTTTTTTTAGTACTGCACTTGGAATTATTAGTTTCAGCTTCGTTTTAACTTGGGTAATTATGAATTTATGTTTCTTTTTTTTAGGATAATTATGTTTTTTTATAAGAGGAAATTTTCGATTTAAAAAAAGAAACTAATATTAGCTTATGATAATATAATATATAATCTATACTTTTACACTTCATCTAAAGGTGGTTAGTTTTTAAAATTGAAATCTTGCTAGATTGATGACAACATTTTTTGTTGACTTATATTTGAATTTAATATTAAATTAATAGTTATTTTCTTTTTAAGTTCGTATTTGTAATATAAAATTTTAAATCTTAGACGGTTAAAACTAGTAAAGAATATTTGGGTTTGCAGACATATTACTAATATTCTCAATCATTTATAGAATTTATGATAAAATAAGCATAGTTGAACTAATATTGTGATTCAAATTTCTTATATTTATTGTAAAGATAAATGTTTAAATGGTGAAAGTTAAAATTTAACACTATTTTAGAGTTAATTTTGTAAAAAAAATAAAATTATGGACACTATTTTTCATTTCTATTTCATTGTTTTATTAGAATTCACATAACAAAAAATTAGATTAATTTATATACGTTTTTTTTCGGTATTATTGGCGTTAAAAGGCGATAAACCACATAATTTATTTTGGATATAAATTTTCATGACTAAAACTTAATTTTTTTTTTTTTTTTGTTTCAAACAAAATGATACATATTTATGAAGATGCACAATAATATTTACTTTTCTTTGTATATTTTCATTAGAATTCTAGGGAGTGTTTGTTAAGTAGTATTGTGAAAAAATTTTGGGTTTTGGGTTTTAGTAAAAATCTGTTGGGCAAAACAGATAATGGAGCACTAAGAAGCCCATTAAACACTCCAAATAAGTGTTATTTATAACTATCTACTAAAAACATCATACAAACAAGCAATTATCTCGAAACTAACACAAAAAATATCATACAAACAAATAATCATATACAAACTCATTTCAAAAACCATAAAACAAACAAACATTAAATTATAAACTCTCCACTAAAACAATCAAACAAACAAACTCTTACTAAAATCAAAAGCTCTAAACACTCAAACTAACTCGTTATACATAAACACTCAAAATAAACACTCTACAAATTTTCAAACAAACACCCCCTTGATAACTTAGAATACCAACTTTTTAAAAGCCAATTAATTTTAAAATTTCTCTACAAGCTGAAAATTTGAATATTTAACTAAAATAAGAATTATTTGAGACAGAGAAAGGCATGACATAAATGGGTAAATATGAACCACTTTTTTATCTTAGCAGTAAAAAAAAAAAAGAAAAAAGTCTAATGTAATTAGATATTTAAATACATGGTGGACGTCATTATTTAGGTATTTTTCAACTAAAAATATTGTTAATAAGAGCATCTAAATTAAAAACAAAACGATGAAAAAACCATAGTGAGCAAATTTTAGTTAAAAAAAAAAATGAAAAAAAGAGTTGAAGTAGAAACCATAATGAAATGGGTATTAAAAGAAAAGAAAAGAAAAGAAGTGATTAAGCAATATTTATATTTAAAAAACAAAGAAATAATTAAAAGGTTATAAATGAAAGCATGGTATGATTAAAGGCAAGTCCAAGAACAAAATATAATATTCAAAAGTCTTTAAAGAACAATAAAGATAAATGTGCTTTATTTTTAAGGTCGCGGATTTTTAGCTTTTGTTTTATGGACACACACAGCTTCAGATCTGCTCTAAGAATTAAAACATTAGGGTGAGTTTTTTTTTTTTTTTTTTTTTTTTTTTTTTTTTTTTTTTTTTTTTTTAAGAAAAGAGTTTAGAGTAGGGGTAGTGTACAAAAACATTGACAACTCGAACAACACGAACTATCCAACTCAAACTGTAAGAGTTGAGTGGAGTTATAATTCTATTTTGGTTTGGTTGAATTATGATTTTCTAATTTTTGTTGGTTTGGATTGGTTCTAGGATTGACCAATTTTTGATTTGTTCAACCCAACTCAATTCGAACTAAAGAATAATATGTACATATGCATATATATGTTTGTGTAAGAATAGAAATTAATTAATAAGATATAGTTTTAACATATTTATAAATAACATGCACTAAAGTAATATATATTCAAGTATAGTATATCAGTCAACTTTTATTTATTTATTTACATGTTTATGAGTTATGAATATTATTGTTATAGAGCTGAGTGAGTTAAAAGACTGACTATCCTAAAATTTTGAGTTCGTCCTAAAAATTTCCCTAACCCAATCCAATATAACCCGGATTGTGTACATCATCAATAGAAAGCACTGAATGAGATTGATGTTAGTAATGATTAAATAATTAATTATTTGGTTGAAGATTTATGTTAATATTGATTGAAGAATATATTTAAAATAATTATTTGTCGTTAAATATACACGAATTATTTTTGAAAAAGAGTGGTTAATCACTCTTTCCCCGACCAAAAACAAACAGACGATTGATTGTACATATACCATCCTTGCTATTAGATTGTCATTTTCTCATTCTACTTTGTTTTTTGAATTATCTTTGACTCTAAAAATATTCATATTCCAAATTTAGTTTTTAACATTTGAAATATCTATTTTACGATTATTTGATTTTCTATTTTGATTTTTTTTTCTTTAATCTAAAAATTATCATTGCCCATTTTAAGCTGTGGTATCATAATATATCAAAAAGTTGTATAGTTTAAGAGTTTTTTTTTAATGATTTTGAACAAAAAATAGTTGAAAATAATATATCTCCAACGAAAATGGATTAAAAAGAATATATAAAAATGGATTATATAAAAATATATGAAAGTAATATTTTAAAAGTTAACCAAACAACATGAGATCAATTTATTAAATTTGAGCGCAAAAGCAGATTATAATTTAAAATTTATATTTGATCAAAAAAAAATATATTTAATTTATATTTTAAATATGACAATGCCAAGTGAGAGAGTCGCACTTTCTGGCTGTAAATAACAAGACTGTATGCATTATTGAATAAACCTTTTTTTTTCTCTCTCTCAATTTATTTATTTATTTATTTTTATTTTTTTAATTTTTCTTGGTATGGTGATGGCTATATCTTTTGAAGACGTCAGTTTAGCGTTACCCTTTTCCTTTTTCCTGACAGCCATTTTCTTTTTCTCACATGATTTAATAATTGAGTAAAAGTTCCTACACAAGCTTCTTTTTCTTATTTGGCAGATTAGCTGTTACAAAAATTTTAAAAAAATATATATATATATTTATATAAAAACGATATTGTCGCAAAATATAGAGCTTATGAGTTTTATTAATAGATCTGTTTAATGTGATGGAAAGGGTTGACGATGAAGGAAAGATATTTCTTTGAGGAGTGACTCATCAATTTTTATCGGATAAATTACTAATTTATTTTTATTTTCTCTTTCCTTCCATTTTCATTCAGCCTAATATACCCTTGAGAATTTGGACACCACACAACTTTAATTTCACTACATTTTTCAATCACTGTCATCCTCATTTTTTTCTCTTTGTCCTCTTTTCCTTTTTTCATTCTTCCATTTTCTCTATCATTTATTTTCTTTTATAAATTTATCTAATAGAATATTTTATTTTTACTTTGACCAATTAAGGTATATTCTAGTATTTTCTATTTTGTTTGGGTCTTATTTGATGGTGGGTAGAATTGAGTTAGTTCATTTCGTCAGGAAGCCCGTGAATTATCGCCTACTAAAAAACCCTCACCCAGGATCTCATAATTCACTTGGGAGATCTGAGTGCTTTTCCACTATAAAAAGTCACTAGTGGTCCTAGAGAAAGTAAGTTCCAATCAACTCTATAACTCCTTAAAATCCTAATTCTCATCCGACTTAAGCATCAGAGGCCACGTGGCTCATACAACACTGGTGTCTAGCAATGTTCTATTTTGTAAAGACAATCTCGATACAAATTTACGAATTGATCTCATCTGCAGATTTTGGCATCACTATGATGTATTTTTTAAGAGCGTTTAAAATTAGTATTTAGTATGAATATTTATTTTGAATATTTAGAAGTAATGATTATAGTAAAAAATTTCTTTCAAATGTAATTTTTAAGATTGTTTAAAGTAAAAATCATTCTAATGTAATTTTTAAGATTATTTAAAGTTAGTATTTAAAATCAGATTTACTTTCAATATTTAAAGTAATGTTTGCAATTTAAAGTAATGCATTTCACGATAGTCCAGATATATTTAATCAATACTAATTGAAATACTCGATAATTTTCTTATTATTGAGTCTTCTTCTTCGTGAAATGCAGCCAAGTATCTGAGAGTAAAGTCTCCGATTGCGTACAAATGGCGGAAAGTAGGGTCAGGGCAATTGAAATACGGGATGAATTTCGCCTACGGCGGCACCGGCGTTTTCAATACGTTTATAATGAGCCCAAACATGACCACTCAGATCGACTTTCTCAAGCAGCTCATCGACGAGTCCTCGTATACCGGCCAAGACTTGAAATCCTCTCTGGCGCTCATCTCCCTCGCCGGCAACGATTATGACGTCTACCAAGCAACTAATGGCTCTGCTCAGGTTTGTTTCCCCTAAAATTTACCTTATTAATCATCTATAAACCCCAGTTTGATATGCCCTGTTTTTAACTTTAAAGCTGTCTCTGATGATTTTTTGTTTATAAGTTATTTAGTTCTCACTACTCATTTGTTATCGATCACTTACAAAAAAATTTGGTTCGATTTCGAAACATTATGCTTTTCTAAGTTCTAACCATCATGGGGTAGCAGTGAATAAGAATATCACAAGTAGGTTGAATTTATAGTTACCACTTAATTAATAATTAATTTCTTACGAATTTATTTGACATCCAAATGTGTTAATATAAGACTATATATTCACCGATATAATGAAAATGCTAATGACTTGCCCATTGATCTTCTAATAAACACAAGAAAGATGTACATGTACGTTTATTAGGCATTTGCTAAATGTTTTCTAAAAGTTAATGACAAAGAACTAAAACAAGTTCTTACAAAATTTAGGGGATGTTTGGATTGAGATTTTACGAGTATTTAAAATGAAGATTTATTTTGAGTATTTAGAAGTAACGATTGCAGTCAAAAGTTTGTTTGAATGTAGTTTTTAAGAGTATTTAGAATAAAAATTTATTTTGAGTATTTAGAAGTAACGATTAGTAATGATAGCAGTCAAAAGCTTGTTTAGATGTAGTTTTTAAGAGTATTTAGAATCAAAATGTTTTGAGTATTTAGAAGTGATGATTAGTAATGATTACAGTCAAAAGCTTGTTTGGATGTAGTTTTTAAAAGTATTTAAAATTAGTATTAAGAATGAGTATTTATTTTAAGTATTTAGAAGTAATAATTGCAATAAAATACTCGTTTGGATGTAGTTTCTTTAGGAATATTCTAGTAAATACTAATTTTAAATACTAGTTCAAAATCTCACACCAAACATCCAAGATTTCGAAATCAAATAAAAAGCATTTGAAAATCTAGCAACTAAACTAGACTAATTATGAATGTGTCAGGTTACTCGATTCCTTACTCGAACAACGAATGAACTAGAACAATCTAGACGAAACAAGGCTAATAACACTCACAAGTTCTCAGATTGTTATAGCTTCAATCGCTGTTAGAGTCAAGAATCGAATACCTGACACATTGGAAAGTGTAACTATACAAACTTAGCTACCCGGAGAATTCAAAAGCTCCAGTTTCTCTCCCCCAGAAGTCCTTGGATCTTCTTCCAAAAAGTGTCCCCCATAAACCTTCCTCTCCCCTATTTAAACTTCCTCCCCTTTGTCTGATCTGGTCCCACCTGCAATGGTCCACTGCTATCTTTTGTTTCACTACACCTGGCGTACTCTCCCATTCTGCCTATTTTGCCCATTCGAGTATTTGTACGGAGGATAGGGGTTGGGCCACACCTTCTCTTCTCTTCATGCTCGCTCTCTTTTGGGGCTGCCTCACCCTTTTGAGAGTGTGTGTGATGTATTCGGAGCCTAACAGAATGTTACCTTAATCCTAACTTAAAATATTCCTTATAGTTTGCTTATTATGCTAAATATGCTCTTAGGTATGTAAAAACAATTTCAAGCACGCTTATTGATTCATAAATCTGCCTATCATATTTATTCTATCATAAATTATGATCTTTTTTTTTTTGTTGAAAAAAATGAATTGTTAACTTAAGCAAAGATGAGTAGTTAAGGTATCTTAACTTCTCCAACTGAATCATCAATTCAAATCTCTATCCTGTATGCATGAGTTAATATTCGTATTAAAAGAAAAATAATGATATAGTTTAGCGTGAAGATATGATTAAAACATATTTAAAAGAAAAGAGTGTGATTCGCAACTTTCATGAAATCCCAAATATAAGCAAGTTTATTTCAACTTTGGATTATTGATGGCAGGGTTGGCAGCCATTTATAACGAAAGTGGTGAACCAGCTGGAGGTGAACTTGAGGCGTATCTATGGGCTGGGGGTCCCAAAGATAGTGGTGACGGCTCTGGAGCCACTGGGCTGCCTTCCCAGCACCACATTCGCATCTTCCTTCCAACAGTGTAATGAAACTCAGAATCTGCTCGTCAACTTCCACAATCTTCTATTGCAGCAATCTGTGGCAAAACTCAATAGTGAAGTCAAAGATGCCTCTGCTTCCACTTTCATCCTTCTTGATCTATATTCCTCTTTCATGGCTGCACTCAACGGCACCGACCATCTTGGTAACTTTCTCGCTCTCTATCTCAATCGTGTTTTTGGAACAAGCATGTAATGTTTGATTACGTGTAAGGCTTTTGGTTAGAGATAAAAACAGATTAGCTATAAAGACCATAAAGTTGAACTACCCTATCCCAACAAAAAGCTGAAGAAAGAACAATATCTAGAAAGCGATCAAAAGAATAATAATCCCTACAAAAATGTATCTTTCTTTTTAGCCAAAGATGACACTAGAATGCACGAGTAAGTGTTTTTTTTCTTTGATTCTCTATATGATACGCCCATCAAAATAGTAGATACAAATCATGTGTTGTAAGGGAGAGGCAAAGACCAACCTAAATCTTCCAACGTACATTTCCAGACCCACATAGCAAGAGGAAATGAATGTATAAATGTCTAGCAAGAGGAAATGTCTAGTTGTTTCTATGAAGAAGAGAGAGTCTAAAACATTCTTCTTTGCAAACGGTCATTCATGTTTATAGTTTTCAAGCTCTTTTTTGATATGAAACAAACCAATTCATTGATGTATGAAAAAGTTAAATACAATATAGATAGGAGGGGAGAGGAAAGGGGCAGGATATGCCAACTACATAGGAAAACAATAAAACGCAATAATAACTATAGGATAAACCGAAGAGTACTAGATAATACACCAAAGAATGAGAGTTATATAGTGGCGTAGTCATATTTGTCGATATTGCCGAAAAATTTGAGAAAGAGAGGAAGAAACCCGTTGGTTGTCCTTGTAAGTTGTCCCCATATACAATGCATGTGGAGATGCCAGTAAAATGTCGTTAAGGTATACTCGCCCAATTGTATTCTCTGGTGTAGATATGCACGTTGAAGATGTTTAGATCATCAGTATTTTTGTCATTGGTTTCACAATGGCTTGTAGACGCACCATAAGTGTAAAAGAAGGTCGTGTAAAAAAGTTGTCAATTATGCTTATTTCTCACTGGAAAGAGATCTCGTGATAGAGTCAATACTTAAAGTGGTTCTCTACGATCACATAAGATATTCTAAAAACAGTGTAGTTGGGTGTCTATGAGGGAGAAAGAGGAGAGAAGGGCAGCCCAATATGCATGAGAGAGCCTCTCTCCTTGATATTTTAGTTGTACAAGGGAGATGGCGTAGGTTGAAGTTCGACTTCTGATATACTGTTATTTACTCCTCGATTATGACACCCATCTTTAAAAAAAAACCAAACAATTGTCAATTATCAGTGAGAAGAAAGGAGTACAACACACCAATCAGCGTTGTCGACCTGTTATCAGTAGAAGATGATACGAACTGCGACAAAACCAAATAGAAAACAATATGAGAACCAGACGAACAAAATGGGCCAAGAAAATCAAGCCATTTGACTGGCTTACATCTCCCAAACTAAGCTTTAACTATGAAACTCAACTCTTTTTTGGATGTTATTCTGCCCAAAGAAACAAGTAGAAGTCCTAAAGTGTTGGAATAGTCAGACCCAACTATCTTTCGATCTTTTTTAGTCCGCCAAAGCTCAAATGCTTCGGCAAAGCCATTTTATAGTTCTGCCCAAAGAAACTGGTTTAGGATTGCTTTTTAAATGCCTTGAATTTTCAAATTCACTTTGAATCATTTTACCAGATACAATGGAAACTTATAAGAGCACTTTAAGCTCCGCAGTCATCTCAAACTCATCTTAGGCCTAAGAGTACAACATCAGAAACTTCCCACATTCCTTCGGATATGCATTTCTATACCTTCATGATTTGTTGTTGGTAGTTCAACTACCTGAAAGACGGAGTGTTGTAGTTTACCGTGTTATCTCGTTGTACAAAAACGACTCATAATCAGGCTCTAACCTTGTAACACTTTCATCTTATCAATGAAAATATTTTTGTTTCTTATAAATATTAAAAAAACTTCTCACAATCACAATCTCTCAGAAAGTTAAAGATCCATTATCTATTCGTTGAATCAGGTTGAATCACTCAACCCAAAACCTTTAACTCTAATTTTTCTGTGGTAAATTTAATTATACCAATCAATACTCGATGTTTGAACTCATGACCTCCTATTTTGATGTGCATGTTAAACTATGCTAAATCGCCTTTTAACCCAAAAGCTTATGCTGATGAGTTAAGATAAATTTAATTATATCAACCGACAATATTCAATAAGTCACACTACCCCCAAATAGTAATGACGTACATGGAAACTTTTTGTGCAGGGAATATGAAGTTTGTGAACCCGTTGAAGCCATGTTGCACGGGAATAAGCAGCGAGTATTCGTGCGGGAGTGTGGGTGCAAATGGGGAGAAGAAGTACATCATATGTGAAAATCCAGAAGCTGCATTCTTCTGGGACGAAGTGCACCCTTCTCAAAATGGCTGGTTTGCCGTGTACTCTGCATTGCAAGCCAATCTAAAGCAGCTTTATTAAACCTTAAATTACTTGGAAATCAGATAAGTGACCTCTCTCAATTTGACAAGACATTTCATTTATTCAATGATCATTTTGTCATGTAATTTTCAAATAATATTTGGCACGCTCCCTTTGCCTCTATTCTCTAATTTGCTTGTAGGTATTCATCTCTCTCTCCCTTTGCATGTGTACGAAACTTTCCAACTTCTTGGTCAAGTTCATAGCTAACTTTTGCTATAGAATCCGACAGTTTGTTCAATACAAAATCTCTCCTCTCTATATATGTATTATAATAAATTATAAATTTGGTCGTTATGATTTCGAAGAAAGTTGATATTTAGTTTGGTTAAAATACCATTTTGGTCCCTCGATTAAATTTAATAGAAATAGGAAGCTTTTGGAAGTTGACTAAATTTAACAGTAGGGACTAATTTTAAGAATTAAACTTTGGGAAGTTGAGGACCAAAATGGAACAAGTAGCACAGTTGAGGGACCAAAAGGATATTTTTACCTATTTAGTTTTTATGATTCAAAGAAAGTATTTTGTCTCTCTGATTTTAAGAAAGTTAGTATTTAGTTTATATGATCTTCAAAGTTAGAAATTAGTCTTTCATAATTCGAAGAAAGTTGAAATTTAGTCGATTAGATTTAAAAAAATAGATTAAGCCATATAGTTTGATAAAACACGAAAATTAGTTGTATAGTTTGATGAAACGTGAAAGATTATCCTCTCATTCGTAATTATTGGATAATTGAATGTTGAAGTTAGTAATAAACGTGTCAATAAACACTGGTGTGAGTTTATCTTATCTGATCCATTAGGGAAAAAAATTACATCAATTAGTTATGGATAATAACCTTCACTTATTTAATTTGTTAGTGATTAAAATTATAGATATTTTTTAACTTTTTCCATAGAGATTTAATTCTAATTTTATAAATAATAGATAACTTGTTTTTTCTCTAGCAATAAACACTGGTGTGAGTTTATCTTATCTATCTCTTGGTGTCAAATTTTGTTTTCTCCATTTTTAGCTCTTATGATTTCAGATTGAAATCCCTTGACACTTGAATGTTTTAATAATTTAATGTAAGTTCATTTTAGCTCTTTTACTTTCTTCATCTTCTTCTTCTCAATATACTTTCTTAAATTTAAAATACAATTTGTTGCAGGTTCTTTTTTAGGGTAACTTAAAGCTTAAGCTAACCCACCTTCAGAAAAGCTTTGTTGTTTTTTGCTTCTCCTCTCAAAACAGGCCAGACAAAGGCAGCTGCCAAGTTTACTATGTTCCCAAAGAAAGAAAAAAAAAAAGCTAACAAGAAAAAAAAGGTTGATGCTTCATGTGCCAACAATAAAGTTGTTATAGATGGAATATTGATTGTTATTCAAATTTCTATAAATAAAAAACACTAGCATTAAAATTACAAGTTTGAATCTCCACTTCTATAGTTGTAAAGCATTGGGGCGGACAACAAACTCTAATAAGAGAGTACTACAGAGATTCGAACCACTGATTGAATAGATGCTAATACTTCACTAATGTCAGTTGAACTATGCTAATAAATAATAATTTTTATTTAATTGGGTTGACGTATGGTGTTTAGAAAGGACCGCCACTGAAAGTTGACTAACATCAATTAAAATGAAGGCAATGGTCCAACCCTACTATAACTAATGTATAAACATTTTAGGCAACTAGAAGTGGTCACCATGGGCCGCTGAATCCTCACATGCAAATTCGTCCATTGGCCCCATTCCAACACATTATTGTATCTTTTTAAGTTCGCAATTCCACAATTGACACATTCCTTATCTAATCAAAATGTATGTGTGTATATATATATATGTATGTACAATTTATGTGTATATATATGTTTATGTATGTATGTATGCGTGTAGGTTTATGTGTATGTATATTTATGTGTGTATGCGTGTAGGTTTATATGTCTATGTATGTGTTTGTGTATGTATGTATATATACAATTGTTTGCATTCTTGTAAGGCTTAACTAATGAAGCTTACTCTCTCTATCTCGTTTAGAGAGAGATACTTCATCATTTTTAAAGATGTCCATTGAGGCTTTCGTCAGTGAGTGTTCTTGGACAATAGAGTGTGAGTACTTGAGGATCCATTGAGTTCTCTGAGGAGAATGAGGTGGGTTCGTTTGTGAACTCAATCATAAGCAGAAGGTTAGACGTTCAAGTCGGGAAGTGGTGTGCTTTCGAGGAGGTTCGTTTGGAGAATGAGAACACTTTGTTGATTTTGGTTCTGTTTGGGGTTTCGTGTAGAAGGGGAGTCAAAGGGCAAGGTTTTTTAAGCATTTCGAAGATAAGAAATTTTTAGATTTTTCGATAGTTTTAAGGGAGGGTCAGATGTGAAGAGCGATGAGGTGAGAGATTTATTTCCTTTTGTTAGGGGTTATCTTTGAAGAGCGATGAGGGGAGAGATTTATTTCCTTTATTTCCTATCATAAGGAAATAAATACGCTTCCAATAATTAATTGGATTAATTATTGTGAAATTTTTTGTTTCCACAATACACTTCCGTCGTGTTTAATGCATGCTCTATCTCTCTATTTCCAACAAAAGTATGATAAGTTTTATGAGTTTTGGATGATTGGTGTTAAGAACCTAAAGTCAGTTGAGTTAGGGTGCATAACTTTGTTATGAATGGAACTATTATGTCGTATGCGAGCTTCATATTTCTCAATGGTAGCTGGAAGAGTGGGGAGTCGAGCTGGTTCTCAAGGTTGGGATTGGTTGTTGAA
>JBBMEG010000018.1:13124367-13224721 GCA_037832605.1 Cyclanthera cordifolia
ATTTGCATGGTTGGGTTGCATCCATTTGGTTTTTCTTTTCTAAAATTTCTAACATCATTACATATAAAAATTAATAATAATAAATAAAATATCATTTCGATCCTTCACTTTTGACATCTATTTTATTTTAGTATGTGAACTTTTAAAGTTCAAAATTTTAGTCCTTGAGTTTTATAAAAAACTTAAAACTAGTCTTATAAAAAGTTGAAGTCAATATTAATCGAAATTAATTCAATAATATTAATAATTTTAAACAATAAAAGACAAAATGTAAACAAATTTTAAAAATTTATAGAAAAATACGATAATTTTTAAACGAATTTTAATTATAAAGATAAATTTGCAGTTTTTTATTTAAATTCTGACATTAAAACGGAACAAATTTTAAAATTTATAAACTAAAATTAGATTTTTAAAAGTTTATAAACTAAAATGTAAAAATCTAAAAAATTTATGAAATAAATTAAACTTTTTAAAGGCCAACAAAAAAACAGACAAATATGTATGTTAAAGGAAGATATGGAAAAATGTTTTCATATGGACAAAATAGTAATAGTTAATGTGTATTCGGTGTGTTTTAAGTTTGTATTTTCTTTAAGAAAAATAAATAAAAAAAATATCTGTAAGTTTTTTTTTTTTTAAATTAGAGAACGAAAGGAAGCAAACTTTATAATTTAAGATTAAAGTTAAAATTTTAAAAGTTTCATAGACTAAAATAAAATAAATTTTAAAAGTTAAAAATTAAACTTTTAAAAATTTGAGATCAAAATGAACAACAAAAAAAAAAAAAGCTAAAATTCCTGAATAAAAATAATATTTTACCATTTTTTATTAAAAAAAATCGAAATCGAAATGAAACAATAATATATATATATCGAATTAAACACTTAATTATTTTAATCTAAAAAAAGAAAAGAAAAAAAAAATCCATAAATATAAATCCCAGAATTTTATATCGTCCGACAAAGAAGAGATTACAACATATTTTCCAACACGGAAAAGGTTGGTTATTAATGATTGGTGTGAGTAATATAATGGAATCCAATATATTCTACGATAAAATGTTATTAATTTATCTTTAGACAAAACCTTATTACTCCAACATGTGGTAGATAGTTAATCGGTTCAATGGTGGGGTTAGTTAACCTAGATGAAGTTTGTTATTCTAACTAGAGTTAGTTCTTAAATTTATTTGTACTACACTCTATTTAAAGGGAAAATCAATCTAATATGATCATCAGATTTATCTAACATGTTTGAGAGTTTTAGTATCACTTTGCGATTACGAAGGGTTACATAAGTGAACCGAATTCACATTCAAATAATAGAGATCTAATTGAGATATAGTTTAATGGTTATGAAATGTTTAAAAAAATTGATTTGTACTATCTATACCAATAAGACGCACCTTTTTTTTCGGTGATTTAATCGAAGGAACATCAGACATTTACGTCGGAAGAAATTGCAGCTATGAAACGAACTTACCCTTGGGATGTGAGACCTTTTTTGCATTGCTAATTTATGTGGATCACATTCTAATTACCTTGTCCCTCTCTTGATGTTGTCAATCAAATTAAGCCTCTACTACAAAGCGGATTCAAGTTAAAAGACTTGGAAAGAGTTAAATACTTTGTAGGACTTTAGCTTCTTTGGTCAATTAATGGCATTCTCAACAAAAATTATCAAAGGTTTGTCGCTTTACTACAATCATGACTTGACTCTACTACATCATCATCATTGTTCAATATTTTTTATTAGAGTTAGAGCTTTTTTCTATCGGTTGTTTTTTCTTTAATTTTATAATTCTTTCTATAACTTCACATAATAGAGATTTTTTCTTTATTTATATAATTTTTTCACATAAATTTTTGTGTTTTCCTATTTTGTTGTTTCTTTTATTTTTAAACTAATTTTTTGGTTTATTCCTGCATAATTTTAGAAGGTTTTTACAATTTTTTTATCGTTTCATCCAAAACATGGATTGAAAACCTTCGCAAACTCCTTAGGGGGCGTTTGTAAGGAGGTTTTAAAAATGGGGTGGGAATTAGGTTTAGTGGCTAGTGTTTAGAGGTTTTTTTTTTTTTTTTCAGAAGTTGTCTCGTAGCAAGGGGCAATTGCAGGCGCCACGTGGCACAATCAGAAAGCGTCACGTGACTGACTTGCATTTTTTTGACTTTTTTTTAACGTTTATTTATTCAAATATTTTTTTTATTCAAAAAATTCATAAAATGTCAAATCATATCAAAAATAAAAAACAATTTTTATAACTCCTCCGTAAACATTCTTTACACAAACAAAAATTAATAATACCTCTTTCTAAATACTTTACCAAATTACCTTTAAACAAACAAGCAATTACTAAACATTCAAAATAACTCCCCATAAAAACTCAAACAAATACCGTAAATAAATCTTACTTTTGGTATGAAAGTTGAAGAGTTGCGTTTATTGATGATGTGGAAGTGATGCAATGATTTAGGCCTGGGAAATTGCTGAAATATTAATTATTTTTAGAGGTCAAAGTTGAGTGTTTTTTAAAAACCAAAATTCATAAAAGCTATCATATTAGGGCTGCAAAGAAAGAAGAGGTAAATTTGGAGCCTAAAGTGTTATAAATTGGGTCTGCAACAAACCAATCATGACATGCCCTAAAAACAAAGGGTCTCTCCCCTTCACGTACAAACTTCTAATCCCTACCTCATTCCCCTCTTAATTACCCCTCTCTCACCCAACCTCATAATGTTTAATTTAATTTAGAGTTCATTAATATTAAATAAATATTCAATTCAATAAATGATATTCTTATTCTCCAAAGAGTAATCGCTTAGCATCATTAATGTGCAACAAAAAATTATAAGATCATGGGTTCGAATCTTCACTCATGATTATTGTAATCATTTAAGTTAACGGACAAAATTCAACTCAAGTAAAACCGTAAAATCTAACCTCAAAACAAAAGTTTATATCGAAAATTGAATTCGGGTCATGCTTATAACATCGATACAAAAACTAGATTTGAAATAAATATGGGATATTAGGGGGGGCCTAAGAGAAAAAGAGGGATGATGATGGTAAGATGGGGTTGGATCATAAATAGGGATGACAAATATTTGCATGAGAGGAAGAGGAAGAGGAAGAAAGGGCATTGATGAACACTTACACTACCCCCATCATCATCATGTGAAGCAATTGTTGCATTTTGGCCCCTATAATTACCAATAATTATGCAACCACAGTCCCCAAACTGGCTAAAATCCTAATCCTAATGGCCCTCTATTATATTTTAAAATATTTTTGTTTATATTTCTCTCTCTTTCATTTAATTCAATTTCAAACAACATTGAAATGATTATTGTGACCTAAGAGAGGAAGGGGGAGTTACAAAGTTGGCTAATTGATTTGGAGTGGACAGCATTGATGTAAGACAAACTTGAGAAAAGCCTTTCAAATTTTCTATCCTATTTTTTCTTTTCATTTTGATAAGCCATCCTAAGTTTTTTTAGTGATTATGAAGATTTTGGTAAAGATTAAAAAAAAAAAATTGAAGTAAATTAGAATCATAAATCTATCATACAAAGAATTTAAGCTTAATCTAAGTTCAATTTTGTGTCTAATAGCTTTGTTAATATAAAAATAATAACTATCACATACATTTACCTAACCTTAATTATTGAAAATAAAATAATTCAAGGATGTGCTGACAAATTTAAAGTGTGGATGCTAAAATTAAAATAGTTTTGTTATTGAGATTTTATATTGTCAAAAAACTAAAATGAAGTGTATATTTATCTATTAAACAAAAAAAAAAATTTAAAAAAGGTAAAAAATCTATTAAATATAAATAATTACAAATGCAACCAAATTCTAAAAATATATGAATAATCATTAATAAATTTTAATATTGTATTATAAATATTTATTAATATTGATATTATAAATATAGGTAACATTATTCATTAATATTAATGATTATCTTTGTCTCTTTTTTAAAAGTAACTTGTGTGGTAATTATTTTATAGATTTGCTTAATCTTCCCAGTTTTCATTTTTAATTTAACCCAAAAAAAAAAAAAAAAATCAACCCAACCCTTTTCGCCGGTTCTATTTCTTAATTTAATTAAATGAAGAAATTTGGTTAAATTTACTTGATCAATCATTAATTTTAAATAGAAAATCAACATGTATTTTAGGATTATTTTTTTTTTGAAAGGGATGTTTGATTTTAAGAATATTTATAATTAATATGTATAATGAAAATATATTTTATATATTTAGAAATAATTATTGTAATCAAAGGTAGTTTTTAAAAATATTTAAAATTAATATTTAGAATGAAATTTTATTTTGAGTATTTAAAAGTAATGATTAGTAATAAATATTACAGCCAAAAGCTTGTTTGGATGTAATTATTAAAAGTATTTAGAATTAATACTTAGAATAAAATTTTATTTTGAATATTTAAAAGTAATAATTAAAGTTAAAAGTTTATTGAAGTAATTTTTTAGAATATTTAAAATGAAAATTTATTTAGAGTCTCCGTGCACATTTTATTAAGAATATTTTGTAAATAAATACTAATTCAAAACTGATGACAAAGGTACCTCATAGCCTAAACCAAGTTTTGTTTGGTCATAATAGTCAATAGAAGGGGCACCCTAGAATTATTTAAAATTTAAAAGAGATGAAATTACCGAAATAGCCCACAAGGGGCGAAAAGGATGAAAATAGTAAAGGAAGGGTAGAAAAGGGAAAGAAAAAGAAAGTTTACAAAGCATTGAGTGAGGTCATTTATAATGATTTCACATATGATAATAATAACAAAGCCCTGCATGGCTAATGATGATTTTCTTTTAACATTATTACGTTTTAGTAAATGCTTTGAACCCTACACGTCAGCTATCTCTTTTATTATTATTCTTTTTTATTTATTTTAGGGCTGTAAATATTTTTGGGAGACCACACGTGTGAGTAGTTCTCTTATAAAACTCTGTTTAATTTCACACGTACCACATTTCTTTTTGTTACTTGGGTTAATTTCAAATTCAAGGATTTCTATGTACTTCATAGAATGGAGATAGAAGTTTGAAGATGGAAATTCAAATCATAATCTTTTACTTATGAAAATATTTGATGGTAATGAAATATAAGGTTAGATCGTGTATTGAAAATAATATAACTTTTTCCAAAATATTAAATTGAAGTCAAACATACATTCTTTTGAAAAAACTACTTCGACTATGAAGGGCTAAGAATCAAGCTGAAAATCGACCAGCTTAGAAGAACATTTGGTTCAAGTCCAGATAAGGATCAATTTAGACAAACCATTAGCTTGAACCTCAATCCCCGTTGGTTCAATCGAACCATCAGTCATAAATCTCATATCTGCAAGCTTTCCTCCCTTACTAGCCTCGAGTGTTGCGAGCCGTCCACTTTTCGCCATCAAAAGACTTCTAATTGCCGGTTGTTTGCTACGATATAGGCTAACGTTAGAACCTCTTCTTCTCTGTTCTCTACACTAGCATCCTCTTCGACATATTCCGATGTAAGTCTAAGTACCATGAGATCGAATCTACTATTATCAACGGTTGTAAACTCAAAAAAAAAAAAAAAACAAACTCAATAGGAGGGAGTTTTTGTCTCAAAATTTACATAAATCTATGATTTTAAGAGATATTCATACCATGTTTATCGACTATCACATTGAATTAACCCAATACTAACTATCTCAATTTAGCTAAAAGAGTAGTAACTCAACGACATCAGCGAACGCCGAAGGACCATGAGGTCACGGGTTCGAATTTTCCTATTCTCAATTATTGTTATCTCAAAAAAAAAAAAAATAAATAATTATCTCAATTTAGTGTTGAACGGCTTTAAATTTTTAATAGATCACTACCATGATCCACACTAATTCCTTTTAAGACCATTTCCCTTTGTTAGCATTTCATATAAATTTAAGCTTATATTTTATTCGATTACTCTTATTCTATGTATAATAATAATCTTCCAAGGTGTTCATAAATCCATTTCATAAAAATCTAAGCTTACATTTTATAACATTACTCTTATTCTATGCATATTAATCTTTACAAGTCATAACCCTATCAATTAACAAACTAAGGTATAAGCTAAGACTAGAAGATCAGCAGTTTGAATCTTCCCTCCACACGTTGAACAAAAAACACAAGTTAAACACAAAAATATGAAATTGTTAAGTTTTTCTAATTTATAGCAATAGTTTCAAAAACTGTACAACTACTTTTATAAATAGATTTTTTTGAGTTTTTTTTTCTTTTTCTCTTTTTTTCTTTTTTAAGTTTTCTTCGTGCATTATACATCACGTTCGTGGGTTTTTGTACCTGGGTAACAAATGGTAACATGACATCTTAGAAGTTGAACTCACAAATTTCGAAGGCAAGTGGATTGGACTAGCAGGAAAGTTTCTAAGTATCAGAGATCAAGGTGGGGCATAATAAGAGATGGAAGTCAAATTGGAAACCCTTTTTCCTTTTGCTTTATATCCTTTATTCAATTACTTAAACCGAATGCTGACTTCACTTTTTGTGTTTTAATAATCCTGTTTAGATTTGAAAATATTAAGCAGGCACTATTGATTATTTATACTGATTAGGATCACCAAACAATAAAATCCAACTTTTACCCAAAAGATCTATTAGGAGGAAGAGTTCCTCTCACAACATTCTGACCAATCTCCAAGCAAGATACATCTACTTTATTTTCTCATATTCTCATCATCCTTTTCTAAGGGGAAGTTCTTTCATAGAAGAAAGATGGTGAGGTGAATCCTCAACCATTTCTAAAGCCTAAACAATGATCCAACATACTTATGTCTATTAGGGAAAATGAACCCAAATAGTATAACATTCATAAACTCAATTTTTTTGAATAGGAAAAGAAAACATCTTCATTGGTCAATGAAAGTGTTACATGGTAGAGGGCTAGGTTATAAGCCATTTAAACAGTGAGATGACACGAAAATAAACACGAGTTGACAGCTCTCAGAAAGTTGAACACCCAACTTATGATCAAAAGATTGGAGAGGATTGTGCATCTTAGAGATTATCTCATGAATCAACTACACATCTAGAAGAATTGCTTTCATATGTCAACAAACCCTCACCGTATCTTGCCGGGAGGAAAGAGGGAAGATCATGGCTCATCCCCAATCAACATCAAGTGGTAAAATGTTTGAAGAAAACGCGTGATCTCATCAATCAAAACGACAATAGATGGAACGAATCACACAAGCTTTAGAATGAGCACTGCCCTAATCACATCTTATAGCAAGCAAAGCACAACCCTACATGCAGATTAATTAACTAAGCTCATAATATCTAAGGGGGCAGAAAAGCCTCCTTTTGTAAAGATCATGCTATTATGTAGAGAGCTTTACAAAAGATGTATGACTAGGGAAAAGCAAAAATACATTTCTACATTATCCTGTGACTAATATAAGGAGTTTGAATTACGTAAATCATCAATCAACTTAAAAGTTTAAACTTGTAAGTTTGGGTAAATTTAATTATATCATTATCGACTTAACACTCCCTCACACTTGTGGATTTAAAAATTTTAGAAATATCCTAAAAGTGAAATTAATTTTAAATGGAGAGAAAACAACAGGATAGAGACTGAACACAAGACCTCCTGCACTTATATCATGTTGAATTATGTAAACCACCAATCAACCTAAAAGCTTAAGCTTATAAATTGTGATAAATTTAATTTAATCAACTAACATAAGGCTTATGCATCGAAGAATTTGAGAGTAGTTAACATCAGAGCCACAGTTTAAAAAACAAAGAAAATGAAATCAGTTTACTGAAGAAACATCCTTAAGAATCTAATAGGATACTGCTTATATTCTAGGAGGCATAAAAAAGTGGCACGGAGGATATCGATGATTGGCCATGGATATATAATTGCAAGATATTGATCAATGGCATATTGAAAAGCAAAACGAAAATAATTGTGTTTGTTAACAAAACTCCACCTGGCAACAATGGGAATCTCATTTGGCTTGTGAATGGGGTCCGCAAAATTGTTGATGAGATGATCTATGATTACAGCTTTCTTCTCAACTTTAATTGTGAAAATTTTCAACTGTGAATTCTTTTTTTACAGCCATGATCATTCACCATTGTCCTATGCACAGCCATAGTTGAATGTACACCTACAATACAAGTGAAGAGGGAATAATTGAACCCAACGAAGAACATGCACAAAAGACAAGGGGGCATAGTGTCAAATCTAAAATGATCAAGTTCTTAAAATGCAATACAAAGAAGATACTGTGCAAGTCCAATAGACTAGCTTTAATATTTTGGCTACATGCAACTTTTTCAATAACAAATGAAAATTATTATTCACATCATGAAACATGTTCAAGAATAGAAAATGAATTATTGCTGCTGCCTAATCATAAGATGGATTATGATTGAAATACGGAGTCATGAACATAATTTTCTAACCATGTGCAAAACAACATTAAATCAAAAAAAGATAAACGATGACATTCCAATTTCTTAAGGCTCAAACAATAAATTAAAAAAGCAAGGAGCCTGGGAATATTATAAGAAAATTATCCCCCATGTGCGAGCAAGTAAATATCAACAATAGAAAAATACAATCACAAGTGATTCCAGATCAAAGAACTAAGCGTTTTTTTTCCTTTAATCTTTGATTAAAATTGGCCAAGTTACTAAACTCCTGCATAACAGAATAAAGAGGAATGAACTGAATGACTGCAAGCATTCAACTCTTGAAAGTTGAAAAAATTCACACAGCTGACCTATTTTAAGTTGTATTGTTCCATTTTTTTTTTCTATTGTTTTATCTTGAACCATGTTGATACTTGATAGTAATAAATAAAGACAGACGCACAACTAAAAGAGCTTCTATAAAAGAAATGTAGTATCCAAACTCCTACTTTGAAGCATGCAATCCCGACATTGCATGGCATCTTCAAATAGTACATCTTCAAGAGCAATCTTTTATAAAGCTATCGAGACTTATGCATTAAGAATCACCTCGAGACAAGGTCCTATAATAAGCCTTGAGGTTTACGCTTACTTTGGATCATAAGAGACTTAGCCTCTATGAAAACACATTAAGGCTTTAAGCATCAGTGCCTTGTATAATGATCAGAATAATAGTACTAGTTTTCTCCATTCTTTAAAAATTGTTTCTTATTCAAAGAAACACAGTAATGATAATAGTACCGATATTAAATACATCAATTTAGTAATTTTGTTTAAATGGCTATTGGCAGTATGATTTTTTATAATTTTGTATAAGTATTATGTTACCATACTTTTTTGCACAAAATTAGGATTTGTATGATGTTTTAATTAAAAATAAGGTTTACACCTCATACTACCTTGAGACTTGCACCTCATCTCTTTAAACATTGATCAAGAAGAAGTACAGAAATAGAGGGAAAATAATAAAATGGTCTGCATTCAAATCTAACACCAAATGAATGTGAGATACGAGATTTCACAAGCTCAGTTTTTGAAGTGATTCTCTATTGTTGTACATGTACTACCATCATAATATTTGATACATTTAGTTTTTCCAGTTCTCATCACGGGAGAGTACATTAGTTTTCTTAGACCTTAGTGTTTGTTTTTTTTTTTTTTTGGAAATTAGAAAATTGAAGTTTAGCTCCACTTTACCCGAGGTAACCACGCCCATCCCTAGACATCAGGAGACATCGAAAAAATGAAGACACGGAAGGTGTTTACAAATTAATATCATAAATAGGTCTCAAACCTGAGATTTTAAGAGAAGCGCACCTACAAAACTCAAGCCTTCGACTATCACACCGTCCCCTGAGGACCTTTTTCTTTTCCTTTTCTTTTTTTTGATAACCAGAAAATTGTAGTTTTGGACACTACATACTCAAGAACACTTGCACCCTAAAACCTTAGCTATTAAGGACGATTAAAACTGAAAATGCTGAATGAAAGCAACAATTCGCACTACAGTCGACATATACTATAAAACATTCTCAAAACTATTATCTTCCAGTCAAATACAAGGTCGTGAATGTTTAATTCCTGTATTATCAAATGCATTGAGCTAAATTGAGTCCATAAAAACAAACCTAAGGGAAAATATCACGAAAGAACCCAACATATTGGCCATCTGGACACACATTGAGCAAAAGAATTTGCCTCTACTTGTCCAAGAACATGAAAAATGTTTCTTAACCAGCCATGAGGGCCCCTAATCATCAATCTGAGACTGGAACGTGAAGTTTTGATGCTATAAGAGGCGGCCTTCTTCGACTATTCATTTTATAAAAGTAGGATTAATCCAAAACTCAATTCTGGAGATTCATATTCGCATGAATAAATTAATCAAATGAGATTCAATATATAATGACCCCGTACACAAAATCGATCAATAAAAACAGAGTTCCAGAAGATCGAGATATGGATAATCACTTACAGTTCCAATTCACTCGTCGAAGCTAATCGAAAGAAAGCCCTAGATTTCGACCTTCTAGCGCTGATTTGAGAAGCTGGAATTCGAATTCCAGAGCTCCAGTTTCCATCAGGGAATTTTATATGAAATTTTTAAATGAGTGTTTATTAGATACTCCTTAAAAAATTATATTCAACTTTTTTTTTTTTTTTTTTATTAAAATCCTTATTTATAAATACTTGAAATGAATCCTCGTTCTAAATATCTGAACTACATCAAAACAAACTTTAAATGGTAACCATTATTTTTAAGTACTCAAAATAAAATTTTTATTCTATTCTAAATACTAATTATAAATATTGAATTACATTCCAATAACTTTTTAAGCGTTGCGTTTTGGATATACGTTCTTTTTCTTTTTTTTTTCTTTTTTGAAAATAAGCATTTTATTAAACAAACAAAACAAGCATACCATACAACCTAGCCTCACAAATAAGCACAAACCACCAATCATCATCGACAAGTACCCAAATCATATCTTAGGAGGTGACCGATCACATAAAAAATTGATAACACGGATGATCGAAAACAAAATTGAGCCAAATTGAAATCACCACCATAACTAATAATTACAAAGAATGTCAAAATAAAGTTAACTCTATCTTGACTTTTCAAGTATTTTGGGGTAATTTTTGGAGCATAAGGACTATTGAAGAACCAGACTCTAAACTTTGAACATATGAATCAATAGTTAGCATTATTGAAATTGCATAGTTGAAAAGTGTTCAAATTCGAATGCAGGAACATAAGTGAACATTATTAAAATGTCAAAAATAAAAGTGTTTGGTTTTTTAAAATAAAATGACAATTTTTCCTAATGATAATAAAAGTTTTGTACAAAAAAAAGACAATGAATTATCTCCATCCATTCTATTTTCAATATTTTATTAGAATCAAATTACATTTCAAAAAATGAAACAAGTTGTTATGGGAGTTTTCTTGGAGGCTCGGTATGTCCCAAAGGGTACATCCATGTCTAGAATGGCCAAGGCGACTTGAGAAGAGTTCAAACAGGCCACCAAAAAATGCCCGAGAGAGGCCTTAAGACGGACCTGAGAATAGCCGACCCACTCCAACCTCTATAGGTCAGGGGGTATTCGGCCCCCAAGCTCTCGAACGCAATTTCAATGGGAGGTTTCAATCCCCTTAGGGCCCTAGTCTTTTTGGTCTTCGCCTACTAGCCATTTAACTCTAGGCTTACTAAGGCATCCGTGACACCCTGCAGAACCTCCAATCAAACTTAACAAATTTGTCGAATTTAGAAAATAATTATAAATATAGTCACTTTTAAAAAAAATTAACGAACATAATCATTATATCAATGGTTATTATACAATATTTAAATATAGTAGTTTTTCAGGATTGTAACAAATATTTTAATGAATTTTAGAAAATATCTAATCATATTTAAATACTAAATCTAATAAATCTTATGAATATAACTCTACGGCTATTTATTGGTTTATTTGATCTATTGCATATTGACTATTTTTTCTTATTTTCCTCTATTTTGGCATTTGTGGAATTTTTTTGTACGATGGCATAAACTTTTCAATTTTGAGTGGAACTTGTGAAAATAAACTTGTGGACAGGGGACGGCGGAATTAGTTGAAGACTAGGTTTTGAAAGTATGCTCTCTTAATATCTCAGGTTGTGACATTAATTTGTAGTTTCCATTCTTTTCATATTTCGAGTGTCAGATGGCGACGGGCCCGATTACCTGAGTATAGTGTGAATATCTTTAAAAAAAAGTGAACTTTTTTTTTAACTTTGTGGAAATTTGGAATCAAAATTGAACATTTTTAAAATTTGGGATCAAAATTGGACAAATACAAAACTTTAGGAACCAAAATTTGACAAACATGAAATTCTAAATATTAAAATTGAATATTTAAAAGTTGAAGAACCAAAATAGATAAAATACAAAAGTTCACATACCAAAATGATATTTTAACCAAAATTATATAGCTTTTCTACTTAGTATCCCGACTTTTAACCATGTAAATTTAGTCCAAATATTCAATTTTTTGATTTGTGAGGATTGAATTTTGGCAAAATATTAAATGAGAATTATCTCACATGAAAATAGGTAAATAATTGGTGTACTCCAAACACTATAAAATGAACATGTGACTTTAGTTTCAAAGTATCTTAGTCAGAAACACTTTGAACTTGATGTTAAATATTCTTTGTATTCTCTGGTGAAACATGGGGCAAAAGGTGTGAGTAGTAAAAGTTTTGAAGAAAGTATTTTTGTAATTGGAGTCGATGGGAGAATTATGTGCGACTGTAACAATTTTTCAATATTTATGTCCATAGTTTTTTTTTTTTTTTTTTAATCTGTTTTAGAGTGTTTCCACGTAAACTATTGTGTTATATTTTGTTCTTTTTTTCTTTTAATTTCTCAATTATTTTCTGTTTATTCCTACGATATTTTGAGAAGGTTTTTTCGATAAGTGTATCATAGCTTTGAGAAAATTTATGTACCATGGTACATAAGCATGCATGTACATTTTATCCAACTATATAGTGAATTGTCTGAGCATGATGTTTGTTATGTACCTGGTAGGAAAGCATGCTTATACATGTTATCCAAAGATATCGTGAATTGTCTGAACATGATATCTTGTTATGTATCTAGTAGGAAGCATCATTGTGAATGTTACCCAAGGATACATGTAATGGTTTGAGCATGTGGTTTTGTTATATACCCTAGTAGGTAAGAATGCTTTTACATATTATTTAGGGATACAATTAATTGTCTGAGCATGTTTTACGTTATATGCTCTTATATTTGTGCTTATACTGATCTCGTACTAACATACTGCAAATACGATAATGAAGTTATTGCACCTCACGAATTATGCAGATTTCACAAATTGTCAAATTGTTGCCGATGACGCTGCCGAAGTACATAATATACTGCAAATATGATGTTTCATTGCACCACACAAATCGCGCAAATTCATGAATTTTTTAAATTTTCGTTGACCACGTCGTCAACTATAATACACTGCAAAATAAGATATTAAACATGCATCATATATACGAATCGTGTAAATTTTACGAATCGTCAAATTATCTTTACTGACAGGCACACCATGTCGGGCCATTAATAATTAAATTTAGAGAAACGTGACTTTGATACAAAGATAAATGTGAGAAGTCAGCTTTGATACTATAGTAAATTTAGAGAAGCATGACTCTAATACCCTAATAAATTATAAAATGTCAAATCCTTATGCTTTTCATAAAGTTTCCACAAATATATATAGCATATGAAACATCAAATCTTAAAAGATTGATGACAATATCATAATAAATTCTATCGAATATTTATTAGTATTCAAATATCAAATCTAATTAATCCTACCGAAGTACTTGAACGATATTTAGTCCTAACACATCAATTATTAACGTAATTACTAAAGTCACAATTCAATGAATTATAATCCTAGTTATTCAGAATAAAATTTAAACTTCAATTGTCATTTTCTTTTTCGAATTTGACAATAATTAAAGATAAACGATTAAATCCTTAATTTTTTTAGTAGCAAAAGTACTGCTTTGTCAACTAATATCTATAGTCTACATACTATGTATAGAATAAATAAAATATGGGTATTTTTTGTAATTAAACAAACCATTTTTTCTGCTAATATATTTTCATTAAATGCATTTTTAATATCTTTAATTATTTAATCCAATTTGTAGATAACGTAAATACAAAACCAATAATTTATTTTACGTTGCGAGGGAAATTACATCCCAAAGCAGTGAAGCTCGATATGAGCTCATGAGCCAAAGAGAACACGACCAAAGCTAAATAACGATACACGACTCAAGTTCAATAGCAATATACGACCTAAGCTCAATAGTGATACACGACCCAATCCCTTCAAGAGAGAGAGGTCCCAACCCATAAGAAGTAAGCCCAAGAAGGGTTAGGCTATGTATAACCTGGGTTATAAGTTCATTAAAGGTGGATCGATTTATGTCTAACCCTTGCCCATAGTGGGTTGAGCTATATATAACCCTAGAAAAGGTGGGTCGGGCTACATTCAACCTTTGGCTAAGTGATAAGTCTGACGCTCTTGACTTCATAAACCCTCAATCTACATGAAGCCCATTGTTGTTCAATTCTTAGGATTTCTTCGAATGAGGGATCAGAATCACGCTCGTGATTCGCAAGATCGTGGAGGAAAAGAGGTAGGTCGTTACGCCTAACCCCTTGTAAGGCGTCAGATAAAAGACATGATTAGTAAGCTCTGAAAAACCTTAAAAACTACTATTTTTAACCATATTCAAATATGACTTAGGCATAAGAGGTTACATGGCTCACACCATATCAAGGTCTAGTTTTTCTTTTTTTGCAGACAGCCCGTTTTCGATAAACTTAAATTCACAGTTGATCTTAAGGACATATTTTGGTATTAACAGTTATCACCGTTTGTTAGGAAGATTCGTGTTATACAAAAGAGTTAATTTTCTCATAATAAATAAAGTCATGACATCAACGTCGTTCTTGATGGTGATTCAAATGAAAAGAAAGCTTCAAGAAGGGTGCATGCAAGTGAAGCTTATGAGGGCAACATGATGGTACACTATGGCATGAAGGTCGTTCTATCTTCTTTCATTGCTGAGTAACCAATCGATCCAAAGATGGATGTCTTCAAGCAAAAGGTACATAAATATGGTTGTTGTTCTCAATCGAATAAAGAAATTCATCCAACGATTGCACTTGATCATGACCACCATCGAGGAAGACAAAAAGAAAACCCGACAAGGGCATAGCTAGCAACCCAGGGTGGAGCCCCCAACCAGGATCGAGCGTCAACCAGAAGCAGAAACTCCTCCAATCAAGTTGGGGAAGCCAGTGGCTCGTAAGTAGACCATTGCTGAAAGGCAACCAAGTAAGTCAACGAACCAGTAAACAAAACTACCAACATTGATACAAGAACTAGCCATGAAGAATGGTGAACGAACAAACCAAGGATCCATCTTCGCATCAAATACAAACCAAAAAGCTTGTTCCGGGAGGAAACAATCGATAGAAAGAACGTAAGGAGTCTGCTCAACTTATGTCTAATGTTGAAGATTCTTAGTCATGGAGGGGATCTGTCTAAATTCTAGGGTAGCATCGCTCATGTTAAAAGCAGCAAGGACACACGGGTTGTCGAAGGCTAATGACGAAGGAAAAGATATATGAGAATTGATCAACTTATGTAGAGATGAGGTGTGAGGCCACAAGGTCAAGAGCCAAACCTAGGCTATCGAGTTATGATGCCTCCAAAACCAACTGGGTGATATGAAGAAGAAATAGGACCCTAAGATAGCCTTAACTTTGGCAACTATGTAGACCAAGTCGATCAGTCATTCATTGACAAAATCCAGTTTGATGAGGTGTTAATGAAGTTCAAGCTACCACCATGAAGTCGTATAACAGTTTGATGAACCAAGTTGACCACCTCGATACATTCTAATCATATATAGATGGAGTTTCATGAAGTCCAAAATGCAATAAGGTGTCTGACATTCTCTTTAATCCTTATCGGTTTGGCATGAATGTGATTCAAGCAATTAAAACATAAGTGCATCACCTTCTTCTAATAGTTGACAGTGGCATTTATCACCCAATTTTTTGGAAGACGAGATCAAAAGAAGCTATACACACATCCACTAATAGTCAAGCAATGCAGCTACGAAACTCTTGGAGAATACGTCGCTATTGAATGGAACTTCTTATTTAATGTTTGGTGTTGATATCTATTAAATGATTAGCTAAAGAGTTTTTTAACCTATGATTTGATTTATTATTTTAATAAGTGGTTAATGATAGTTAATTCTTCTTTAAAAAAAGAGAAAATTACACAAATCATCCCTAAAGTATGGTGTGTGTAACAATTAAGTACTTAAACTTTCAATTTGAGCAATTACCTCCCCTAAAGTTTGAAACGGGTTGCAATTAACACATTTAAATTAATTTTAAGAGATTTTCAAAGATGTGAATAGCATAAAATTGTCCAAAAAATATTTAATCTTTTTTTCTCCCTAAAAATCTATAACTAGATAAATTCATAAATTCTTACCTTTTATAAATTTATAATGAAAATTTTATAAATTGATGGGTTTTTTAAATGAGTATATTTGTTAATTAATTAGTTTTTTCAATATTATAGTAATTTTCTCAAGAATATTTTAAATTAAAAAAAATTGAATAAAAACATTAAAAATATATCTTTATCGAAAATTATTTTTAATGAAATTATTAAAATTTTGATTTTTTTTATTGAGTTACATTAGTTGTAGAGTTTGAAATATATTTAATGTTATATTAATAATTAATTATATTTTATGTCAATAAAAAACAAATGATTCGAATTATTTTTATAAATAAAAAGAATCTTCTTGAAAAAAATATTATGATAGTGAGAAAACCAATTAATTAACAAATATACACACATTCAAAAAATTCATTACAAAATTTTCATTATAAATTTATAAGAGGTAAGAAGTTATGAATTTCTCTAGTTATAAGTTGTTAGGGAGACAAAAAAAAATTGGACAATTTTACCCTCTTCACCCGGTTAATTGAAACACTTTTCAAACTTCAGAGGATGTAATTGCTCAAATTGAAAGTTTAAGGACTTAATTGGCAAATCATCACTTTTATAAAACCTTTTTTGTATTTTGTAGTAAACAACTAATATTTCATTATTAATATGGAATTTAATCAAATGATTATCACTCAATCACTACTAACATTAATGTCATGTAAAAGTAATTAATTACCACAATTATTGATAACAATAATCCTTAAACAAATATTTAATTACTTCAACTATTATATCCAAGCTGACTATTATAACTGCTTATTTCTATCGTGGATAATGAGTCAATATTAAAATGAGTGTTTAGAATTAAGTTTGTGTATAAGTTTCTAATTGCCCTTAAATCCTACCTTCAAACACCTAAAACAAAACAAAAAAACTAGCAGTAGAAGGAGCGGTTGACGCAAGAAAGGTGAAAGACGGATGAGTTTATCATTGTTCAGTTACCTTTCTCCTCTATTCTATATAAGGCCATGAGAGAGTACAGTATCATTTCCAAAACCCCGTCAAACATTTCACAAAAAAGAAGACCCAAAAAAAAAAAAAAAAACTTCAAAGAGATTCCAATTCCAATTCTAACCTCCTTTGATGGACTCCAGAAGGATCCTCTGTTTCTCGCTCCTCTGTTTCTCTCTCCTTCCAGGTTCCCCCACTTTCTTTCTCGTCAATCCCCCATTCTCCTTTCTGTCTCTCTCTAAAACTTTTTTTTTATATTTTGATTGCAGAATTAAATGGAGTGGTTCTGGTTTCTGCGGGCGGCGGCGGCGGCGGCCACCGTCACCGCCACCGCGCTCGTCGGAGTGAGCAGAGCCTTGGAGGAGGGGAGCTGTCGGATTCGAATCCTAGAAAACTGTTTGTGTTTGGGGATTCTTATGTGGATACCGGAAACAACCGGAAACCGGCGGCAAAATCTTGGCAGTACCCTTATGGAATGACTTTTCCCGGTAAACCCACCGGCCGTTTCTCCGATGGCCGTGTTTTGACCGATTACCTAGGTAACTTTTCAAATTTTACCGTCTCATTTCTTTTGTTTCATTTTGTCTATTTCTAATTATTGCTTCTGTTTATCACCTTTGTTTTTTTAAAATTTATTTATAATTGTTTTCGATTTAGTTTAATCTTCCTTTAAGTTGAGTAATTATGATGTTGTTTCTTTGGAAGATGAATTATGTTTTGATTTTTGGTTTTTTGAAATTTAAGTTATTTATTTAAATTTTGTAATTATCTAAATTCTAAATAAATATTTAAAAGTTATTATTTTTTATTTTTAAGTTTTGATTTTGTAAAAATACAAATAAGAGTATTGAAATAGTAATTAATTTAAAAAATTGGAAATGGAGCTTATTTTTTGTTTTCTATTGTTTTTTCAATGAAATTTTGTGTTATTTATGTAGTGGATATCATTGTATTTTTTTAGTTATATATTATATATATAAATAACCTAAATAAAATAACAATTATATTACATTTATAGGTAGTTAGTATAAATCCTTCTCTTGAAACTGAAATCTAGCTAAATTGATGAGCCATTTTAATTTTCAGAAAACCAATCTTTAAAATGGTGGAATATTTTACTAACAAATTTTTTTAATTTGTAATATTGACTTTTAAATCATAGACAATTAAAAGGTTGAAATGGCAAAGAAAAATTAATAGGGTGATTTTATGCTGAAAATGTTGGATGATTAATTTTGTTTGATTTCATTTTGTTTTCGCTCATTGTTAGCTTCTATTTGTCTTTTTGTGACCTAGCTATTATTTTTAAATAGTGTATGATTAATTGAAAATGGGTTTATTTTAAATATAATTAAGATGTATAAGTAAAAGCATATTAGTAAGTAAAATTAAGATGTATAAGTAAAAAAAAAGATTTAAAAATATTAGGAAAGAAAGGCATGTTATGATTAAAGGTAAGTCTGAAAACAAAATATAATATTGTAAAGAAACAAAATACAATATTCAAAAGGATTGAAAAACAACAAAGATAAGTGTGCTTTGTTTTTAAGGCCACAGATATCTGCCTTTAGTTTTATGGACACAAAGCGACGAACAAAGAGCTTGAAATAATTTTTTAAAAATAAACTTATAAAACAAATGATTTTTTTTTTTCTCCTTGCTACTTGCTATTTGTGTAGCTTCATTTTTTCTTCATATTCTTAATTTGACTTTGATTTTATTATTATTATTTTTTTTTTTTAGTTTGCTTTCAAAATATTTAGGTTGTGTTTGTTGAGGATGGGTAAGATAATATCTTTTCAGTTAAAATAAAAAATAAAAGAAATCATAAGATGTTGTAGTCGAACCCTTTTTTTTCTTTCTGTCCAAGATGTTTTCATTTTCTATATATATATATATATAATTTTTTTTTTTTTTAAGAATTCTTCATTTTTTTATTTACATTTTTTTACTTAAGACATAATCATAGTAATTATATTATTATTATTATTATGTTAAATATTTATTTAAATAAATTTGATTTTTTTTTGAAAACCATATATTATCTTTATGACCACGAATTTGAATGCTTTCTTTAAAAAAACTTTTTTTAATACTTTTCATTTCTTAGTTTTTTTTTTTTTTGATGAAACTTCAATTATTTATATTTCTTAGTTTAATTATTTTGAATGAAACTTCAATTATTTAGAAATAGACGATAGGTATCTCACATCAACATAATTAACATATGTGCTGCACACCAATATATTAATTATTTTATAACATTGATTTATTTTTTTTATCATTTTTAATTAAAAAAAAAAAGTATTATGAGATTTAAACTTTTCACTCTAGTCTATAAATGATTTTATTCTACTAAGTTATAATTTAGATAGTTGCATGAGCGGATTTGGGATTTTTTTTTTTTTGGTGGAGCGACAAATTTAAATAATTGTTTCTTGTTTGTATGAATGTGTATGTATATATATAACTACACGTTTCAAATTTTGAAGAAGTAAAAATAGAATTGACGTCTATTAAATAAAAATAAAAAGTTAAATTCAGGGTTTTCTCTATAATACAATCATCTTAGAAAATCAAGTTTCTGAAGGACGACGTTGTTGATTGAGGATCAAAAGATTCAAATTCATGACATTGTGATCTTGGCATACACTGATGATACCTCTGAGCTATTTTTGTTTTGATTCTTAATTATTAAAAATATTTAAAAATGAAATAAATATCATGACTATGTTTTTTTTTTAAAACCAGGTTTTAACTTTGTGCTTTTTTGAACGGGTATGTTTTTTAACTTGTAGTTCGAAACGATCATTTCAATACTCCTCCTATAACTCCCACGAATACTCAATTAGTCAATTATAGTGATGATATATGATGAATAGACTATCTCTATAACAAAAAGGTCAAAGTGAGCAAATTTAAACATAATTTAAATATTTTATTTTATTTAAGATTCGAAGGTTTTGTAAACCAACAAAAGGAAAACAATGTTGATTGAAATGATCTCTTTTAAAATTTTACTACAAACTTAAATACACCTTTTTCTTTTTTTTCTTTTTTTTTTAATGATGGATATCATGAATTAAAAATATTAAAAAGAGCCAAAAGAAATATATTTTTATAAAATAATTATTTTAGAGAGGATAATTGTGAAGTCGGAGAGTGATACTTTTTTGCTGTAAAAATGAAGACTGGATGCATTATTGAATCAGCTTTTCTTTCTTTTCTTTTTTATTTTTTAAAATTTATTATTTAATTAGTGTGAGGATGGCTGTGCTTTTCAACATGTCAGTTTAGCAATTCCCTTTTTCTTTTTCCCTCACAGCTACTCTTACTTTCTCACATTATTTTAAAAATGTTGACACGTTTCAATTCCACTATCACAATCATCTTTTCCAGCTTTTTCTTTTTCTTTTTTATTTTTTAGAAACTGCAAATTAATATCGCACATCATTATTAAACTTAACATCTCTCTAAGTTTATTTATTATTTATTATCTATATTTAATTAAAAATTTAAAAAAATGAAACATAAAATATATTTTGTTACCCTTACTATTTTAAATTAGGTTATTTTTCATGTATATGAAATAATTTATTCTTTTATGTTAATAAATTTTGTATAATAAGTAATTTTACAAAAAAAAAAACAATATGATGCGCTTGCTAGATAAATTTTATTAAAATCTATTTTTTTCTTATTCACAAAATAACATGTTAAAGTTTATTTTTATTTTATTTATTATGTATGAAATTTAAAATTTGTTACATTTATATGATAAAAAAAACGATCAAAGCAGCCAACAATAAATCAATATTACGAATATATATTTTTTGTATATGAAATTTTAAATGAACATAATGGTGAAAAAATCGAATACATAAACAATAACATGTTAAAAGACGTAATAATAAAAAATTAATTTATTAACTATAGTTTGAAAAAAATATAAAATAGGTAAACATTATTTTTTGATTATCAAATGGGGTAACACAATACAAATGTTTAATTTGATAATTGATATTTATGGTAAATATAATAAATAAGCATATACGTCTTTGTAAATAAATAAACTAGATATATAAATAAGTTAGATATATGAGTTGGTCAACAATTTTACATTGACTTTAAAAGTTTATGATTCAAGTCATGACTTAAACAACTCGAGAAATTTAGCATGAATTAGAGAAGTTGTAATTTACTTAAAAATAAATAAGAACGGAACAAAAAAAATTAAAGATAATTAATATTATATTTATAATTAATATTTTTTATTTTATAAAATAACAATTAAAAATTAAGTAAAATATATATCTGGAGCGCACTAACCCACTCTAGCCCTTCCCAACCAACTATAATCTCGCACACCATAATCATTTTTTTCTATTACATCTCTATTATTTTTTTTTTATTATTATTTTTTTTAATCACTCTCATTTCATTCTGCTTTCTAAAGCACATTATTGAGTCAGATGATCATGTGAGCCCCACAACAGTTTTTTTCTTTCTCAACTTCTCTTCAAAGACTGGAAAAAGAAGAATGCAGTGTATGATTATTGAATCTTGTGTGTATATTGCAGCCAAGTATCTGAGAGTGAAGTCTCCGATTGCGTACAAATGGCGGAAAGTAGGGTTAGGGCTATTGAAATTTGGGATGAATTTCGCTTACGGCGGCACCGGCGTTTTCAACACGTTTATAACGAGCCCAAACATGAGCACTCAGATCGACTTCCTTCACCAGCTGATCGACGAGTCGACCTTCACCAGCCATGATCTCCAATCCTCTGTGGCGCTCATCTCCCTCGCCGGCAACGATTATGGTGTCTACCAAGCCACTGATGGCTCTGCTCAGGTTTCCCCTCATTCAACTCTTTCTTTCTTTTTTTCTGCTTCTTTTCTTTTCTTTTTTAATGATCGCGATTTCATTTTTGTTGTACATATTTTGATTTTAAAGTGCATCATAGTTTTCCCGACTTGCTCATTGTGATTGACATACGGTATAGATTTGGAGGCTGTGAGTTTAAGTCCATCACGTCAAGTTTCATTGAAGTCACTGATTTGCAGTGAATTATACCCTTAGTTATGATGATTTTATAAGTTTGAATTTTGTAAACTATTATGTAGTGTCCTAGTGATCAACATTTTAAATAACTAATAGGTAGTGCATTCAACCTGATACTCGAGAATAGCTTTGTATGGGCTTTCTCGACATCTTAATATTTGTAAAGTCAGACGATAGTTGAAAAAAGTTAGAATGGTTTGATATAAATTAAAAATAGTTGTCTCCTAGGGATAGTGGAAGGCTTGGGTTTTGAGAGTGTCATCCACCTGAGACATTAATTCGTAGACATCACCTCTATCTCCATTCCTTTAATGTCTCTGGATGCTTAACTAAGAGACATGCATAATTACCCCTTCAATTTTTCGGTTTCCAAAAAAAAAACTGACGAATATAGAGTACAACGGATAGTTATTTAGGTCAAGTCAACGAATATGGTGTGAGTTATGTAGACGATTGGATAAAAATGGAATGAAATTAGCACTTACATACAAACTCTTTCTCGACAATGAATCATACATAAATTTATTTTTTCAAGTTTTATTAAACTATCGTTCGCAATTATTGAAACTAAATTCTAACTAGATTCCAATAAAAGATTTACAAAATATTATTTAGTATCCTGTATTCGAAGTTGACGATGATGAGGAATTGTAGTGAAATTGAAGTTGACACCAGCTATCTAAGAAATGTTTTAAACTTTAATCGCTTTTAATGACAGGGTTGGCAGCCATTTATAAGGAAAGTGGTGAACCAGGTTGAAGTGAACCTGAGGCGCATTCATGGGCTGGGGGTCCCAAAGATAGTGGTGACGGCTCTGGAGCCACTGGGGTGCCTTCCAAGCAGCACAGTCGCATCCTCATTCCAACAGTGTAATGCCACTGAGAATCTGCTGGTCAACTTCCACAATCTTCTATTGCAGCAATCTGTGGCAAAACTCAACAGTGAAGTCAAAGATGCCTCTGCATCCACTTTCATCCTTCTTGATCTCTATTCCTCTTTCATGGCTGCTCTCAACAACAAAGGAGCCTTTCTTGGTAAATCTCTCTCTTTCTCTCTCTCTCTTGATTTTTCTTAGTCTACCAAGTCTCAAATGCTTCATAGAAACTTCTTTAGTTTCATTGATTGGTGACTTTCCTCAACTAAAATACCCCTGATTTTTATTATCCTTATAGGATTTGTCACCATGAGTTAGCCCAAGATCATGTAAATAGGAAAGAGCTTTGAGAGAATAGGTTGAAATAGTGGGGATCAACCATTATGAGTTGACCTAATGGTTTAAAAGGGCCATAAGGATCTAATTGATGCTGATTTTAATCCACGGTAGTCACTTATCTAAGAATTAATTTTGTTAAGCAGTTTCTTGATAGCCAAATGTTGTAGGGTTAGATAGTTTGTCCCGTAAAATAGTTGAGGACTGAGGTGTGCATAAACTTGTTAAGACACTAATGACAAAACAAGGTGGTGATCAGGTTTATGATTTAAGATTTAACCTATTAGGTTAGACGTTTGTTACTCACAAGGTTTGAGAAAAGTCTTAAAATCATCAAAAGTTGACTAGTGGTCAATTAAGACTAGAGTTTTGAAAATAATAAAGTAAAGGAATGTATTGAATCTATGGTGGTCACCTAACTAAAAATGAATAGCCTACGAGTTTTTAGAACAACGCTAGTTTGGACAATGTATTCAATTCATAGTAGTCACCTACCTATGAATTTTCTTGATAATCTAATGTACTAGAGTCGGACAATTGTTCCATCAAGGCATGCGTAAGCCGACCAAAACACATGCATATTAGAAAAAAAGTAAATTACTAATAACTACAAAAGCATTTTAATTTTCAAATTCACCCTTACTGAACACACTTGTTGCAGGATAAAGTGAAAGATAGTTATGGAAATAATAAAATTGGTTAGTTAATATCATTATCTTTATCCCAAGACATCACGTTTAAACTTTTGGATTGATTAGTTGTTCAACCCACACAAAATCTTCAAAACCCACCAAGGTTTGGATTAAGCCACCCCCATCAAACTATGATTTTCGATCGGAAATCTCTCAAATTGCTTGATTTGGCTGACGATGGCACCCTGATAGTGTGGGGGTCGAGCTTTGCAGGAGCTGCATTCCTTACCCTTCCCTTTTCTCCATAAGAACACTTACCCAGTGTTTGTTTTTTGTAGTAAACAACCACTGTTAACTATTCATCAAATACTACGCAAACCACTACATCAAACTTCACATCAAATATATCACTCAACACTATTAATATCATTCCTCAAACAAGTAATTAATTATCCAACTATTACTAACTTGAATCCTCAAACAAATAGTTAACTACTCCAAATTACCATAAACCCTTCCACTCCTCTCCACTCCACTCTTTTCTACCAAAAACAAACACACCTACGAACTTACCATAATCTAAGACCGCAGGAAGTAATGATGCAGATGAAAATGTTTTGTGCAGGAAATATGAAGTTTGAGAACCCATTGAAGCCATGTTGCGTAGGAATAAGCAGTCAGTATTCATGTGGGAGTATTGGAGCGAATGGGGAGAAGAAATACAGCATATGTGAAAATCCAGGAGCTGCATTCTTCTGGGACGAAGTGCACCCGTCTCAAAATGGCTGGTTCGCAGTCTACTCTGCATTGCAAGCCAATCTTAAGCAGCTATAAGCTTTGAGTTACTTAGAAATCAGATTAGTTTTTTTTTTTTTTTTTTTTTGATATTTGTGATTTTTTGGGCAAGCTAACGTTCATCTCAACTATTTTCCAGAAACTCAAGATAGAATATTTGGCAAATTCCCAATTTGACTTGACATTTGATCATCTGTCTTGTAATTTTCAAATAATATTTGGCATTGTCCCTTTGCCTCTGCTCTCTGCTTTGCTTCTTCTTCAACCAAGAGCTAACAATTTTTTTTTTTGGCCATGTTTGTAGCTATATATGGTTTCGGATTTATAGACTCTGGCTTTCTCTATTCTAATTGGCCAAAAAATTCATTGGTATATGCATATTCATGGTTTGGATTTGAAGTCTCTTTTTTCTTATAGAATTTCAAGTTCGAAGTCTCTCATTCAACTTAATAAGTCCTTCGAAGAGACCTTTGATGGAGACTAGTTGAGCTTATCTCCGAGAGAGAGAGAGAGAGAGAGAGAGCTTCATAGCGAGAAAATGGTTTAGACTAAGGCTCTGTATATTTCTCCGTTTGGAATAGGATACCGAACCCTTACAACAAATACAACAAACTAAACATTAGTTTGTAATCTTAATTTCAAACCATTTCAAGCCTTCAGAATTTAAATCGTGGGAGATGATTTTGTAAATTCATGAGTCCCACTATTTTTTTTCATCTTTCATGTTCTCTCTCTTCTATTGTTCACACATATGGTCAGTGTTTATTATTATTAGTATTTAATAAATAATAGTTTAAGTTTGATTAATGTGAAATTGATAACTTTTTATAAGACTTTAAATTTGATTATTTGTTGAATAATAACAATTTAATTTTGATGAGTTTACTAACTATTATGATAAAATAATTATTATTATAAATATAAGTTATATAATCATTATAAAAGGAAAATATTTGGTGATTTTTTAAATTATTTGTTTCTTTTTAAAATTATTGATCATAATTTAAATTTTACATTTTTAGTAGGTATGATGTCTTGATTTAATGAGACGCTTATTGCAGTACATAAAAATTGATTAAAATGAACAAATAACGATTGTTTAAAATTTAAGTATAAAACTATTATGTTTATTAGTTATAAAAAAATTAGTAATACACTTATTAACATCATTAATTTGTTTAAGGAATAATATATAATTATCATAACAATAATAAATAAATTTAACCATTAAATAAATATTGTATATATATGTGTGTAATAATAATAAATAATACAAATATAAATTTATGTTAACAATAAAAAAAATTAATTTTATTTTTTGATTTGTAATGAGATGTCATGTATTATACCATTGTATTATATATATGTGTATTATTTTTAATAGTAATCATAATATTATTATTATTGTGACAAAAAGTATGATCATTTTATATTATTGTTATTTATTATAACTAATCATTATTAATATATATTACAATTTTTATATTTATTTTTCATAAAACTATTATGATATATATTATTATTCACTTTACAAAAACAAGATGTTTGACTTTTATTATTGTTTTCGTCATTAGACAATAATACTAATAATAGTAATAATAATTGTTATATTAGTTAGAAACTTAAAAACACTCGTAGAATAACCATAATAATTAATATTTTCAAGTATAATAATAATCATTATTATTTTAATTGTATACTTATTAATAATAATATAAGTTTTATGATAAAAATAGAAGGAAAAAAATTCCAAAATTATCCCATCAATATTATTTTTAATATTTTTATTAGGATTGTATTTCAGCAAATTAAACATCTTTTTTTATTATTATTATGAAGTAAAAATTCAGCATATGAACACCCAATAATCAATACTTACAAAGAATTTGATTAGGATACTTAATTGTGGATATCAAACCCCTAATGGCGTGTTTGGTGGAGGCATTAGGGTTAAGTTAGTCCGTGTTAAGTTAAGGTGGGTCTTAAGTTAATTTGAGGGATTAAGTTAATGTATTTGATGCAGAGATTAGGTTAAACTGGATTGTTTATTGCAGGAATTAAGTTAAGTTGAGTATTAAGTTAACTCGTGTTTGGTGGAAGGATTAAGTTAACCTGAATTTTCTATTTATAATTTTAAATTGATGTGGATAACTAAATTTATTGATTTTTTAAAATACAAAATTAGTTATAAAATAACCGTTAATTTAATAATAAAAATAAAATTTTAAATTAAAAGATATATTTCTAAAGTATGAAATAAAATAAATGAGAGAATAAAAAAATAATTGATAAAAGTTATTTATGGGTTTAATGATGAGAGTTTAAGATAAATTGATAACAAAAAAATAACATATTTATACAGTTACAAATGCGAATTTAATTCGCCTAAAATCTAGAAATAAGATGATTTTTTTTTTTAGATTTTATCAAAGTATAAGGACTAAATTTTATTCAAATCATAGGGACTAAATTTTATGTTTCTCTAAATATATTGACTAAATTTTATACTTTTCCAAATTATAGAGACTAAAATCTATATTTTAAAATCATAAATACCAACCTCTAATTTTATTCGAACTTTATTATTTACCTCATATTATTTTATAATTGGAGTTTATTAATTAATTCAAACAAATTTATATATATTTTTTTAAAAAACCCACTTAAACTCCAAATATATATGAATAAGAAGTTAAGATTCTTTTTTAATGAGGCTAGATTTACAATTTAGATTTATATAAAAAAAAAATTATTTAAAAAAATATTTATGAATACATTTTAAATTTTAATTGAAGTAATTAAAGAAAATTTGAAAATAAATAAAAATAGATAAGAAAGTAAAAAATAAATAAATAAAACAAAAAAAAACAACATGTGGCACATTATTGTTGCGCCACGTTATGCTCAGCGACACCCGAAAACACACAAAAAAGTTTGTATGGAGGCAAAGGCGACGTTGGGCTTGTTCTGTCGATGTTGCTTGTCAACGCGACATAATTGTGTTTCGTCGCCTTTGCCCTAGTAAATTTCGCCCCAGACAAAACACGGATTTGAACCGTGAGTTACTGTTCATGTCCGTGTTTTGAATAGTGTTAACCCGGATTTTTGTCAGCCTTTGACCAAACAAGTATTAGGGGTGTTAAGTTAATCTGGATTAACTTAACACCCCACCAAACACGTCCTAAGTATTTCAACAACTTTTATGTTCTAAATATGACTAATTTCTATTCGAATTTTTCTCACTTTTGTGCCAAATCGACCACCGAATCAATATTCTCTGTTTTTTTACAATTTGATTAAAATAATGACAAAACCACTAGTTAAGTTTTCATTTGGTTTAGTTCAATTTTTATTTCAATTAAAATTTCGTTTATTATTCAATTTATTTTTAAATTGATTTTAAGTGTTTTTATTTTATACATTTGGCATCTAAGTTTTTTATTCCATAATATGAATATATATTTTTTATTTTCGGGTAGTATTTATATATTTGATTTGATTCGATTAGGTTAAATATTTGTTCTTCCACGAAGAACATAAACCGAATCAATATATTTTGATTTTATTAAATATCAAACCAAACGATCTAATTTTATTCTAAATAACTTAATCAATTAATTAGATTGATTTGGTTCGATTCAATTTGATCAATTCTTTATTTTTTGTTTCACCCCTAGTTCTAGATTTTATCATTATTATGATTGAAAAACTCAACCTAGTGTTTTACTTTTTGAAAAATGTTAAACACAAGGCATGTTTGGAGGAGAAGAACGAAAATGATTATGGACGAATAAAAATTATGAGAGTAGAAAATAGAATGATTATGTGGTAATGATTATTTGTGTTTGTGGTGAACGAAATGCTTAAAGAGAAATATTATTTGTATTTGGAGTAAATAAAATAAAATAAAATAATGAATATGATTTGAGTGAAAAAAATAAATAAATAAAAAGTTGTTATGAATAGAATAAAAAATAATTAAAGAAAAAAATAAAAATATGTTTTAAAAACTGATCATAAGGGAATGATAATCATCAATATTTTCCTTCACTCATTTATTTGGATATCCCAAACATATAAAAAAAATGATCATAATTATAATTTTTTTTTCATGATATAAACAAAGAAAGACTGTGTGAAGTTAGTTGAAAGTTGGCTATTATAATTATATTTTTTTTTCAAAAAAAAAAAAAAATCATTTATAACATAGTTTAATAAAAAAAAAAAAAATGATAATCTACTCCTCTTCAACCAACCTCCGTTTTCTTATTTCTCGTATGTTATTGTTTTTATTGATTTCAGTTTCACCCAACTTGTTTAACTAAAGAGAAAGTGAATAAATGAATTAGTTCTGAGCCAATTGGTCCAAAATAGAGTAGTGGTGGAAAACAATGACAACTAGTTCTCCATTTTTTATAGCAAAAAAAATCTTGAAATCCATATATGTATCTCTAGATCTACGAAGTTAGAGATATCCGTTCGCAAAATTGAGACCGAATTTGTGCTCATAAAGAAGAAAAGTTTTTCAATGTGTGCTCTTAGCATGCGCCGTCACCGACACCACTAAGCTTAAGACACTAATTCTGATTGAAGTCTATCATCAAATTGATTGAAGGCTATCAACTGAGTAGTGATTGAAGTTATCAATTAAACTACTGATTGAATGCTATTAGTGTACTGATCGAATGCAATCAATGTACTAATTGAAGACTATCAACGCACTAATAGAAATGAGATTAATAAACGCGAGAACATTTTAATATTTTTACCTACACGAATGTGGTATATACGTAATTACTTTAAAAATGTCCTATTCATGACATCTATTTAGTTGTTTTTTTGCTATAAATGATTTTTTTTTTTGGCTATAAATTTAAAACCTATGCAGGAAGATATTAATGTGTGTTTGTGCCAACATTAATAAATGAGAGAATGATAAGTATAATGATTGTTGGTGGTCCTACAATAATTATGTTTTTTTAAAATCACATTTTTATTTGGCTCCTAACTACTTTTTATTCTTCTCTAATAACTTATTATTTTCACATAAATATTTTTCACTCTTATCATACCTATTAATTTATTTGTTTCATTATCACTATTTTCGCCAAAACACAAATAATTATTATTCTCCATAATTATTGGGTTTTTCATGCTTCCCTAATTCATTCTAGTTCGTTTGCCCAAAACCGTAAGAGCCTCGTCAAAAAACAGTGACATAGGTGTACCCTGTATACGGATGGTACTGCTGGTTAGGGTTCGAATCTCCGTAAGCGCATAGCCCTTGGCAAATCAAGCTTGAAGACGACTAGGGTTCGAATCTCCTTAAGCTCCAATAAAATTTCGAATTTTCAAAGCTCTACTGAGAATGGCAATGGAAGAACATCAGCATCAAGCCGAAGCCTCCGTTGGCAGTGGCGGCAAGAAAGGGAAGAAGAAGAAATCACTGGTTCAGAAGGAGGAGCCGGAGAAAAGAGCTAATAAGAAAGCAGCACCAGCAGCAGGGGCTTCTTCATCCCGCGAAGAGCAGCAGCCTGCACCAGGTCGTTCGGATGGCCCGAGGATTATGGTTTCGGAGTTTGATCACTGCGTTGAAAATCATTTCAGAGCCATTGACACAATCGCCGAGCTCTGTGGTGAGCCAGAGGATGGCGACGGCGGAATTGACGAAAGCGACATTCAGCGGTTTTCATCATCCACTGTTTTCTTAAGGTACGCATGGTTGCATGTTTTAAAAAATTTTGCTTTATGCACTGTATGTAGATTTCTTGTATTGTTAGTTCTTCTGTAGTAGTGGCTACAGCTGAAGATGTAGTTTGCGCTTGTAATGCAATGAAATGGATGTCTTTTTTCTTGGAATTTTTTCCTCGTTCTGCGTTGTCTTCTCTTTTACTGCTGCTGATTTCGCTTAGTTTTTTAATTCGAATCATACTTGACTAGGGAATGGAGGCATTACAATTATGAACCGAAAACCTTCAAGTTTGCTAGCGAGTCGAGAGGACCTGAGGGTCAGGATTCTGACATCACGATAAATTTACCACAGTTTTCTTCTGCAGCCGTTCTAAAGGTGCTGGGTTGGACTTGTAGGTCTTGTTTAACGTGTTGGTCTTTTCTTTCTGATTATATCGCCTTCTTCATTTTTTTTAACTGTTATGCAGCATCAAGAACTAACATTTGTCTTAAATTTGCAGAATGAAGCACCGCCCAAAGCCGCCACATCTCTGGACTTTAGGTATGTTGTTTTGTACTTGTTTGTTCTTTGGAGATTATGGTATTTTCTGATTACCATCGTAGGAAGTATGAGGAGTAAACCAACCACTGTATGAGTGTAAGGTTGTTGAGTTGAACCCTGATGTAATGGATGTGCCGTTTCAGGAATTTGTAAAGACTGCATACCATGTAAATTTGTTATTACGATTTTTCCAGCTGGTATCTTCCTTTTGAAACAATCTGAGAGTAGTGGTATATACCCTATCATGAGATTAAAATACATGTTTTCAGTGCCACTTTGATCTTTAATTGCTTTTGCTATTGATTATAGTTGTTTTCGATTCATCAGTGGGCTAGTGTTGTCAGTTGTGTGTAAATTGCTGCTAGGTTTTTAGTGTTTGGTTATCTTTCGCAGTTGATATGCACATTCAATCAATCATTTTTATTGACTTTTCTTTACAGAAACTTTGTTATGCATGTTGGTGGACCAATTTGGGCTTTAGATTGGTGTCCTCAAGTTCATGAAAGGACCAATTCCCTTATCAAATGTGAGGTATTCGTATTTCTTCTCTTCGATTGGTTTTTTTTGAAGCAAAACTGATATGGTCACTAATTTTAGTATAAAATATTGTTTTATTCATCTTAACTTATGGCTTTCATTTTCGTTAACTTAGATAGGCACTGCTTTCTTGTTGTCCATGCTTCTCTTTATTTATCAGAAATCCCTTTATTTTTTTGTTTATAATTATTTGTCTCAACTCCTATTACAGTTTATTGCCGTTTCTGCTCATCCACCTGGCTCTTCTTATCACAAGATGGGTATCCCGCTCTCTGGAAGAGGAATGGTGCAGATATGGTGCTTAGTTCATGGCACTGAAAACCATGAATTAGTACCGACCAGAAATACTGAGGCATCATCAAAGTCATCCCAACCAATGAAACCTAGAGGAAGGCCACTGGGAAGTAGGAATAATGGGGCACCAGACTTATCATCTCAACCAAAGAGACCTAGAGGAAGGCCACTGGGAAGTAAGAAAAATGGGGCATCGAACTTGCCATCTCAACCAAAGAGACCTAGAGGAAGACCTAGAAAGAAACTAGAAGAATCTAATAATAACAGGGGTGACAATTGCCAACTTGTTCAGGCCCTTTCTATTGAATATCCAGTTGGTTCATCCAACTTGCTTGAGATTGATGCTGTCCCCAATAATTCTGAAGAACTTTTATTACTGGAAAACAGTGTTGAAAGGCAGCGGAGTACCTTACAAGAAGTTTCTACTTGCAATTCTGAAAATAAAGTTCCTGCGCAGAAGAGAAGAGTGAGAAGAAAGGTTGAAGCTAGGAATCATGTTGATGACATGGGAATTAATCGAGAAGATGGATCCAATGCTATCAATCTTCAGGCCAATGAGAATGTTATAATTGAATATTCTGCAGAAGACACTCCAGTATGCAATAATAATTCAGAGAATGCTGTTTTAGACACCAGCTCAATTGAGTTTTCTATTCCCGAGAGTGTTGCTTTGCCTAGACTAGTATCGTGCTTAGCTCACAACGGAAAGGTAGCATGGGATTTGAAATGGAAGCCAACTAATGCGTGTACTGCCAAATACAAGCACCGAATGGGCTACCTTGCTGTCTTGCTGGGCAATGGATCTCTGGAAGTGTAATTAAACTGCTTTAACTGTCTTATGACATATATGCTAAGTTAATTCATGTTTAATTTTTTGGTCCATTATTTTATTTAACTTTTCGTTCATTTAGTTTATTATTTTCTTGTGTATATTTAGTTATTATCTTGGGTTTACTGAGAGCTTTCTGGCTAGCTAAAGATTTATAACATATTAAAGAAGAATCAACTTTCATGAATGTAAGTACCTGACTCTCTAAACAGTCCTAACCTGGAGTCCTTACTCAAACGCATGATTCAAAGACAAATATAAGTTATAATTGAAAAGCGAGGTGTTCAATTCATTTAAATGGTAAAATAGCAAAATAAATTCAAACTTGAAAAATCCTCAAAACACGTAAGCCTCTTGTAAGAGTTTACAAATACTTAATTTAAAATAAAACAATCATAAATAATCATCCTAATATCATGTTGAAAAGAATAACTCAAAACTAAATAAATAAAGGGACTATGCAGTGGTTCCCCTATGATCCCGCGAGCTTTTCTCCAGTTAGTCATCCTATCCTGGTAGAGTCTGTGCTTACCTGATTGAACAATCAAAATAAGAGTTGAGTACAAACATACTCGGTAAGAATCCCAACCTGGAGTTCAATACACACAGTTTAGTCATACATGCAAGTACCACAACTACCTCAACAATCACAACATTAATCTAGTCATGAAGTACATTACACGACTTGAAAATGCGAAGCGTCCTTAGCCCACACATGCTTCCCTTGTGAGGCGTTTTTATACGCTCACTCAACGATCCGTAAACACATTGGCATTGACCTATCTATCAAAGATCATTTTGTCCAAACTAGCTCTAGACAACAAGTAATGATATACTGACATCACTAGTTCGGGAGAGCCTCCGCTTGAGTCCTTGACACACAGTGCATGTACGCATATACCACATGCTATTGCAAACTAGTTAATGTGTAGGCCTACACACACATTGTCCTGGTCCAGGTCACATGCCTAAATTGACTCAAGAAAGGTGCACACTAAGCATAGCTGGTAGAGGTCTTCGCCAGTAGGCAGTAGCTATGACAGCCCGTCCACACCCATCGCCTGAAGCTAAGTTTTCTCCTATAGCAGGCTTACATTACGATCGAAGTCTCGCTCTCGACATGCCACAAACTAGATATTGTCTGGGTCGGCTTGCTACATCGCATCCCAAGTTGATGGAGGGGGCTAAACCATCCCATCTCTAACACATGAGAGCGGCATAATGCCATCATGTCCTCTAACCTCTAGATGATGATTCCAAACAAGTTCTATCTGGAATGCTACATGTTCAGTCCTAACATATCATCACACATTCTCATAAGCAAATCAAGTCGTCCTAGCAAGATACTACAACATCACAAAGTTAGGATTGACTCACATCACATGCTAGCATTCAAACAAACAGAATAATGAAAAAAAAGGATCATCACACATGCTCATAAGTAAAATCAAGTCATCCTAGCAAGATTCTACAACATCATAAAGTTAGGATTGACTCACATCACATGCTAGCATTCAAACAGATATAATACATGCCATCCGAGTAAGTATATATGCATAATAGGAAACCACGAGACAATTAGGAACAACAAGTACAACTAAGCAACCTAGAACTCTACATGCCGAGACCTCATAATCAAAGCATGCATCATAAAACAGATTATTACATTTAACAAGCATGCATAACATATGTGTACATGGTCTACACAACTCGAAGTAAGAAGTCCTTACTTGAAAGTTGTTACACAATAACCCAAGCAACTTCATAGAAAAACAACCTAAAACACCTAAGCGAGTCGACCTAGCAATTCATATCAAATGAAACATTGAAACACGAAACTAAAACCACAAACAGCTCAAAAACAAAATTATCCAAAGCGCTTAAATCAGAATCAGGCACACTGATCGGAGCACAAGGGTGTGTGCAGTAATGCCTTCGTGTCTCAGACAAGGCATAGAGGCACGACTACTTTAGCCGCTCGGTTTTCGGATGGCCATAACGGGAATAGACAACTTCGTGAATGGCCAGGGAAGTCGGTTGACACGAGGTTGCTCGGTTTCTCGGTGTCGCACTATGGATCTGCTCGACAAATGGCGAGATGACTTCGCGTGGCATGGGCGCGACGATTGAATTGATGACACACGGTCAATGTGGAGCGATTCATCAATCTTTGTAGTGAACGCGGCGATGCGAAGCGATGCAGAACGATGGGCTTGGCAGTGTTGCGACGGGACGTTTGTGTAGCATTGCGTGGTAGATTGAGCTGGCATAGCGACAACACTCTGGAAATCTTGGAGAAGCACAAAAAACAAGAGGGAGAAGGGGGATGGGAACATGTGGCTAGGGGGGTGTTCCAAATTGTTGTACGCGAAAAACCCCAACAAGAGGGCAAGAGAGTCTTTGATACTTATGGCTCAATCTTAAAATTGCAAAATCAAAATCTTGAAAGTACAAAAAGCCCCAAGACTAAGCAATGATTACAAATATGCCCATAAGAGTAAAATTACCAAAATATGTGTAGGGCTAAAATAGTCCAAAACTCAACAAAAACTCAATGGTACCAACGAATCCATACATGAAGGGTCATAACCAAAATGGGTGGCGTTACATACAATGAAGTTGCTATCATAGTGGATCTGATGTTTGACATTAGTTGTTCGCTAGGATTAGTGAAGTTGTATGTGTGCATTTCATAATCGAATTACTACTTTTGAAATACGTAGTTTTTGGAGAAGTTATATAAACACGATTATACTATATACATTAATATACACTATAAAGTTTACATAGTATCTGATGAATGAAAATTATGAGCCTTAATATACATTCACATACATACATATATACACACACACATACACATATATATTTTTTCATTTTTATTGATATTGTTTCTTTGTAACATGGACTTCAGATTTTTTTTTTATAAGAAATTAAATTTAGATCGTAAGTCTAGTTTAGATTAACAAAAAAACTCTGTAACCCTCAAAGTGCTTGTATTATTGTAGTTTAATTGCCGTTCTTTTCATGTCGTTAGCCAACAAGAGTATAACTTCAATGGCTTTGATGTATCTTTGATGTAACCTAGTAACTATAAATTTTACGGGTTCAAGTCTCCCATTCCCTAATGTTGTTGAATAAAAAAAGACTTTTGATTTTGGTTACCATATGCTTCCGATGATTTACAATGTCAGATTCTTTATTGGTAACTTTGATATCTGATGACCATATGAAATGCAGCTGGGAGGTTCCTCTTCAACACGTAGTAAAGACAATCTATACTAAATTTAATGGGGAGGGTACAGATCCTCGCTTTGTGAAGTTGAAGCCTATTTTCAGATGCTCGATGTTGAGAAGTGCAAATACACAGAGGTACTTGGTGTGTGTGTGTGTGTTTTCTTTTTAAAATTAATTTAGTTATTCTTATATAATGACATGACACCGCTTCCTGTTAACATGATGATTTGCAAAAAGAGTAATCGATGTGTTGAGGATTGCCATAAATTGAAGAGTAGAGTAGGCTGGCTTAGAGATGGTCATTGCTCTCTGCTTATTTGCACAGTATCTCCCACCTCCCTTTTTTCTGATTAAATTTTTTTTTGAGAACTAGGAAATTGAAGTTTTGCTCCCTATACTTGGAGTTCGATACAATGTCCCAAGTAACCATACCTATAATATATCAAGGTTTTTCTAGTTTAAGCGTCGGTCTCGAATCAGAGACTGAGAGAACATACATTGAATTCCAATAGCCTTAACCAACTGGGCTGGGCTGTCCATTGGGACCAAATTAAATAATTTTGATATCGAAATAACTAACTTACGGTAGAAGACATTTGAATGGAGTTAATTGGCTTTTCCTATCGTTAGAAGGTGTGGTGTTATCATCTATGTACGTTTAAGACTATTCTGTTCATTCTTGTTGAATCCGGTAATTAATTTTAGTTTCTTCGTGCTCTTGACATATAGACATTTTTGCCCCCGTTCCTTGCTGATTTAGCACTCTAACTCTGCAGTTGATCCTACAAAGGAAAGATTGTATCCTTCTGATTTGATTAAATTTAAGTGATGTAGCAAACATTTTCATCGAATTTACTTTTCAATAAATTTTTGGTAATTACAGTTGTCATTCTTTTGGTATAATTGCTTCTCGTGTTAGCTATTTCTCACGAGTTTTGTTCACTTTCTATGTTACTTGCTAATTCAATGATTATTGTTGGTGTTGCAGCCTCCCTCTCACGGTGGATTGGTCGTCAACACCTCCTAATGATTATCTACTAGCTGGATGCCATGATGGAACAGTTATTATTTAATTTTCTTTATCTTCTATCGCTGTTCATTGCAAAAATAACGTTCTAAATATGCGGTTCCTCTTGCACATAGGAAGAACTAGTCCTTCGTTTGGTTTTACTTTTTAGAAATTTCTAGAACTGCCAACTCATTCTTTTGTTGAAATTCTATTGGGAGCATGAGAAAATTGAAGCTCCTTCGGATTTTTCTATCCAACTATACGACTTCGGAATGTTCTCTTATTGACGCAATTGCTGATCCTGTTTTGGGTGGTTCTGCACTCCTATTGGTTTGAATTTTAAATTTATGATATTGATGACTAAAACATAGCTCATTCATTTAGGTCGCCCTGTGGAAGTTTTCTGCAAAAAGTACATGTGAAGGTCTTTTACTTGTTTGAACTCTTTGTTTCTATTTCCCTCTTTTGTTTGTGTTTTGGCTTGTGCAACTGTAAGTGATATGGTCATCGGTTCTCTTCTTTTTTTTTTCTTCAGATACAAGGCCGTTACTTCGTTTTAGTGCAGACACAGTTCCAATTAGAGTGGTTGCATGGGCACCGAGTGAAAGGTTTGTACTGGTATTTATCTTCATAAACAGCTGCCACCTATAAAATAAAACTTAAAAAGACAAAAGAGGATAACGATGAAATAAAAAATTACAGTTGTTCATCTTTCGCTATGAAATAATAAACATGCATATCTTATTCTCAATATGTGCACCGATTACACATATTCATCTTCAAAATGAAATATAAAACAAACATATCTTATTCTCATTATCTGCAGTGATCCTGAATGTGAAAATGTGGTACTTACTGCTGGTCATGGAGGTTTAAAATTTTGGGACCTAAGGTTGGTGAAGTTATTTATTTATAGTTTTATTTTTTTATTTGGATTAAAAGGAAATCAGTTAGTTTTTTGGGATTGTAAAATCAAGTTTTCATTGAGAAAAATGAAAGAACACAAAAGTGAAGAACAGCCCACTGGAGAAGCCAACACTAAATATTCAATAAGGGCCTCCAATCCTAAAAATAATACCAGTGAGGGAAAACTTTGATTGCTGAGACGAAATTATAGAAATCGTGTCTACAGGAATTACCAAAAGCACTCCCTATCTGGAATGGGAGAAGATAAGGACATAATTGTGAAAGTCTGGATAACTTTTACGCCATGATTAAGTTCAGTCCAAAATGATAATGAACTTCTTATCCAAAAGGATAATGAACTAAGAACGCGACCAAAACCTCTCTCATAATCCTTGAAAATGTGGTTGTTCTTTTACTTCCAAGTGGAGAATGCGGAGGCCCTGATAAAATTGTTGATAGGATTGAATGAATTTAATTAATTCATTTAGAGTAACCTTGTAAATACTATTTCCTGCCCATGCGATGCATTTTGTCTTCCATATTCCAATTCATTTTAACTCTTTGGTTTGGTAACCAACACACTCAAATATCTATGATACTTTCAAGATGACCAATTGAGCTTTTTGCGGTATTCAATTTCAGTTTGTTATAATAAAAGATGTACCAATCAAGAATGATGTAACCAACACCCTCTTCCATTTTCTTTTGACACCCGCAAGAAAATCAATTTTCCGATGGCTGATGCACACTTTGTTTTGGATAGCCAGTACAACAGAGAGATTATAAAAAAGATGCTCAAATATGAGAGTTGAGTCTGCTCTATGCTCTGTGACGAATCACTGTTTAATTGATTCTGTGCTCATTACTCGTAGTTCTAAAATTTGTGGTTTTTGGTCCATGCTATATTGTTTCATTTTAACTCTGTAGCGATCATCTAATATGAACCATTACAATATTATATCAGAGATCCTTTCCGTCCTTTGTGGGATCTTCATCCATCACCGAGGATGATATATAGTCTGGATTGGCTTTCTGATCCCAAGTACGTATTTTATCTTGATAGGACGTTGAAATGACTCATCAATTTTTTTTTACCAATTCTCTTTTATTTACGACGACCCTATTCTGGTTAGATGTGTTTTTTTATCCTTTGATGATGGAACGATGAGACTTCTCAGTCTGCCAAAGGCTGCTTATGATGCCCCAGTAACTGGTAAATCCTTCACAGGGTTAAAACAAAGAAGTTTACACACTTACTGTTGTACATCATCTGCTATCTGGAGCGTTCAAGTGTCTAGGCAGACAGGTATATCTGTAATTCATGGCTTGTTAGCTTGGGTTGTATTTTACTTGCTTAGATGATTTATATAATACAACTGTTGATATCTAGAAAAAATAACTGGCAAAGTTGTCTTCTAGAGACCTAACTTCATCAAACACTGTAACATTGGGTTTCCTTCTGCAAAGTATTACAGCTCTCAGTAGTAGACTGTCTGTCTTGTAAACTGATGATTTATGCGTGTTGGTATTATTCTCCTGATTAATTAAGTTTCTGATTGATTAAATAAGAAATGCAACTTAATTGTCAAATTGTCACAATTTTCTTATCCTAAGAATGTCAAATTTGAGATTGTGCTCCTAGATATGCTCCTCCTTTTTTGCTTTCTTCAATTCATTAGAAAAAAATCTCCAAAGCATGCTCGTTGACGTGGCTATATCTATATGCTTGTCTCGATTTAACTTTCAACCTTGTAGAAATAAATAACAAAGGACAACACATAATATCTGAATGCAAAAAGGAAATGCACACCAAAATATTACGAAACAGGAGATTTGTGAATGATTGTTCTTGTGGGAGAAAAATAATAACCATGTGCTAACTGTTTTACACCTTTCATATCAAAAAATTTCTGTGAGCAATGATGATTTGTCTATGTATACAAATATTTCTTTTGGTCTACATGTAGTTATTTTATAATAAACCAAGCTCACTACGCTGTTTTTGATTTCGATTGTAAAAAAAAAAAAAAAAAAATTAAAGGCATTAATCATGCGCTCGAGCGCCTCACAAAAAGGTGCGTGAAGCCCAGGCTTTATGTTGCATGCTGCGCCTTACCGAAGCAAAGCCTTGTGCTTTTTAAAACACTCTCATGCTTCCAATAAATGAATTTCACTTTTTTTTTTTGGTTGGGTCCTCTCTATAGTCTGAGTATAGAATTCCTGTTGATTTGTTGCTTGAGAAGAGGACAGATGCTTGAGCGAAGATTTTGATGTGAAGGATTCAAACTTGTCCAGGGGCCATAGCCATCGATCCAATCCACCATTTGGCCTATGGTCATCAAGTAGATTAAAGAGGGAAGATCATTCATCAATCTCTTCATCTTTATGGTTCCTTTGGAGGTTGATAGTCCATGCTGCCCATTCACTATTCCATAATTCAACAATACAAGCCTCCTTACAAAGAGAGAGATCATAAAGTTTTGGTTAGGATAACTTCAGGACTTGACCCCAATCCATTTCACTCCAAAAGCTTGTAGTCGTTCCAGTGTCAATCTTGATGGTCAAATGCTTGTAAATGAGATGCTTCCATTGGTCAAATCTCTTCATGGACGTCCGAATACCTTTGATTCGAGATCCGAAGTCAAGGATATTCTAGATCCGAAGTCAAGGATATTCTAGATCCGAAGTCAAGGATATTCTAGATCTGTCAAGGGCATTGGAACAAAATTTTGTAGCTATGCACATCCTATGATAAAGCATCGGGCTGGACATAGAACGTCCAATCCACCATCTTCAAAAGGAGCTTTCAATCTCTCCCATTTCAACAAGTGACTTGTTTTTGCTGCCATTTTTACCTCTACATGAAGTTTCTCATCAATTTTTCTGTAGCTGGTTTAGGTAGAATATATGAAGGTAAGCTGATCACCTTTCGAAATGTGGGACGATCCCAAAATTTGGAGTCTTTTGTCAATTATCTAATTCACAAGGTTCCAAAAAGACATAGCTCGGGGGTTCCATTCAAAGGAAGGCCAATTTATGTCAACGACGATGAGTTCTCAACCTTGAAGCCAAATGGAGAAGCAATTCTGGAAGCATCTTTTTGGCCTATGGCCCTATACCATGTGTGAAATTTCTCTTTCATAGTGGAGAAAAGAATAGTGTCATCAACAAACTAGGCGAGTGATGGATAAGGATCCAAAATTGGATTTCAATCTAAAACCTTCTATTAAGCCCTCCTTTCAAACTTGGATAGTTAGGAATTCAAGCAGTCCATGACTAGGATGAAGAGAAAGGGGATAACTGATCCCCTTGTCTCAACCCTCTAAAAGCAAGCCCTCTAAAAATAATGATTTTCCTTCTTGGCTTATCATCGATAGTAATAGAGAAATTAGTGGAGGAGACACAACCCCTGATCTCTTCTCTCTACTATCCCAAAACTTTTAGCATTCAAGATGTCGTCTAAGAAATCATAATCATTTGAATCAACCATTAATGTTCAACTTCAAAACAATACCCATTTCTTCATCTATTTCCATTCGTCAATAATCTTATTTGCAATCAATATAGCAGCTACAGTCTCTATCAGCCACAAATGCCGATTGAAATCTTGCGATAGTGTGAGAGAAAACAACTTTGAGTCATCATGTAAGAACTCTTGCAATCACTTTGCATAAATAAGTAGCGTGACTAATATGTATACTCAAAAGGAGAAACCCTAGCTAGGAATGTGAAATGATGATTAAGGACGTAACTCATAATAAACCCTAACTAAATGACGGTTCAACTCTTGCAAGACATATAAGAATTTCATTGATTCTCGCGTTGAGTCTCCTCAACTTCTCTCCAACATCTCATCAAACCTCATATCAAACTTATATCAAATTCATTTTAAATAAACATCTCTCTAAACACAAATCCCAAATTATTATTTTTCCAACCTCTCCTCTTTAACATACCAATTTCCAAACAAATACTTCATATCCCCAAATCACTCTATTTTCTCTTCCTCCACTTCCTCTCCTCCCCACTCCTCTCATCAACCACAAAATCCAAACACCCCCTTGATGTCTTACTTTGAGTTTTCCAAGATTTTCTTAAAAAATCAACAATGAATCCATCATTGACGGCTCTCAAAATCTTAGCTCCAGTAAAGGGGACCTCTAGGGCATCCTTCTCTTCATGAGAGATGGGATTTCAATTAGTATTATTAGGCAAGGGATCTCTAGAATGCTCCTTCGAATTCAAGTTCTTGTAAAAAGCAACAAACTTATCTTCAACGTCTTTATCTTAAACCAGACTATTACAACAAGAGCTAGATAAAACTTTCAGAATTGTGCTTCTCCTTTTTGCAGCCACACACCTATGAAAAATGTTGGAATTTTTGTCTCATCGAGCAAGCCATTGCGCCTTACAGTTCTGTCGCTATATAATCTCTTACCTGGCACACAAGTGAAACAGATCTGCCTTAGCTTTAATTCTTCTATGAAAGTCCTCATAGGACAATGTTCCAGATTTTTCTTTCTCATCAATAGATGAACTCGTGGATTTCCTGAGGATGGATGTAGGCTTTTATAGTTATTCTGTCGGTTCTAGATCCAATTTGGTTTTACTTTTGAATTTCAACACAATCATTTTATTCCTCTGGTTCAAAAAAAAAAAAAAAAAAAATCATTCCTATCATATACATTTAAGACATAGCAATTGATGGTTTCAGGCATGGTTGCATACTGTGGTGCTGATGGAACTATTGTCCGTTTCCAGGTTAGTTCAACTTGCTCAGTAGAATTGCACTTGTTGTTCATTTGGTCTCAGTTTCTTATGAAATCCTAGTTTCTTATATTTCTTTTGGTAATAAGTACTTTTCCATTGCGGAGTGAAAATAAGGAACAGGTTTAGTCGACTAGACAACCAACCCATGATTACTTTTTTTTTTTTTTGATAAGATAAGAAGCAATTTCTTTGATGTAATGTATGAAATTACAAAAGGGGAAAAATCTCAGGGGAGGATGGCAAAAGAGATCTCCAACTATTTAAGAATGAATGTCCAATGATAGTGAGAGATAATAAGGAATAGAGATTCCATGGAAGGGAAATATGTTAAGACCCTGCACTTAACAGTCACTAAAATACAATACTGAATAATCTACAAAGAAATAGTAATCCGTCAATACGGTTGGAAACATGTTGACGATAATATTCCGTCACAACCACCATTCGAGAGGGCGGCTATACTGAGCTTACCAATCAAGTACAGCCAAAAGTTACAATAAAAAACTTGGGGTAACCGCTAACACAAAACATAATAAATACTATTCTGGACAAAACATAATAAATACTATTCTGGACATGCTCGCCTCCAAAAGTCTAAACTACCCTTCACTGGGAATTCCCCTTCCTACCCCTGCGAGTGTAAACTTGAGTGACCGGAACTGAGGTCTAACACAATACTCCAGGAGAAACATTCAAGTCTGTTTTTGCATAGGACACTCCAGTTTGGTGAGATAGTCTGAGGAAGTCATTCATGGGTATTGATTGCCATGGGCAAGTACCCAAACAAAGTTTTTTTCTTTTGTTTTGGATATTTATCTTTTCAAATAGCTTCATATAATGTGGGAGCTAAATCAGTGGGAGGCAATGTAATCTTCCTTAATAGAGGTTTGAAGGAAAAGAGACCTTTTGTATTAGGCTTTCGCAGGCAAAGATCTATTTCATGAGACAATTGTACATTGCTGAAACAGTGAGTTTATCAAGTAGTTAATAGGGTTTAGAGTTCAATCCATGACGATTATCTACCTAAGAATTACTTTATGACTGATGTTTTTGACAATCAAATATTGTGGGATCAAGTGATAGTTAGATGAGAACATAATCAATACATTAAATACAATTTCATCAATTTGCAGTAGTCTCCATAAATCATGCCTTTGATTTATCATATCATTATAGTTTTTTTTTTTCACGTTTGCTCAGCTTACTACCAAAGCGGTGGTGAAAGAAAATTCACGTAATCGAACCCCACATTTTGTATGTGATTACTTTACTGAGGATGAGTCAACTATTACAATCCACCCCCCAGAACCAGGTGTTCCCTTTTCCTTGAAGAAGGCGTCCAACAGATCTGACCCCTCGCCATTGTCCATGCGAGCTCTTCTATCTGAAATTCTATCTAATGAAGGAAATCACAAAACTGCCACAGCTTCAGCAGAAAATGAAACATTAGGTAACATGCCGATTATGAGCTTCTCTGAATAATTTCTTAAGAAACTTTCAACGAATTGTTGATGCTATTGCAGCCCTTTGCTATGGCGATGACAACGTTAGTGGTGAATCTGAAGCTGAAGATACATCGATATCCATTGAGAAACAAAGCAAAACTCAATCAAAGTGCAAGAAAAAGGTAGGAGAGGAGGATGGCCAAGAATTGGAATGTATTGATGAGGAGCCTAATGATGCACAGACGAATACGGACGGAGTACCAGATTCGGGGGATACTTTCGAAAATCTTCCTCCAAAATCAGTTGCACTGCATAGATTGAGATGGAACAAGAACATAGGAAGTGAAAAATGGTTGTGCTATGGTGGAGCAGCTGGACTTCTACGCTGTCAGGAGATTCTGTTGACTGCCCTCGATAAGAAGTTGATGATGAAGAAATGAAATTGTTCGATGAAGCGACTCGTACTCTAAGATTATTTGTAGTCACACAATCAGGTTTGCTTCTATTGGTTAACAGGAAGCCATTCCAATCCGTATGGTACATTCATCCTGGAAGAGCCAGATTACGGGAGCAGCCAAAGGAAATAACATAGACATAACTGTGGAGGTTGGTTAAAGGATTTCAAGTCGAGAACTCGAGCAAATGAATTAGTTTGGTTTTCGGAGTGTGTGAAATATAATGGACAACAAACAGCTGAGCCTTGTACTAGAAAAAATGGTTACAGGAACACCATAGCAGTGGTGATGTAAAATTAGCTGTATCAATTTTCAGGTGTATTTTTAAAATTTACACGGATAACTGGAGTCGGATTGTGTTAAAAAGTGTGGCACCTAGGTCGTCTCTTTAGGTTACGGTAGTCGGATTCGAGACAGTTCTGCTACATGCTCAGCTTCTGTAATAAAGCTACCTATGAAGAGCTTGGTTAGGGTTTTATTTTTTGTACTTGGCCTGTTTTGACTGCTTCTGTAATGTAATTGAACCTATAAATAGTGAATTTTACGTTACTATTTTTTTTTTTTTGAGGTTTTACATGAAATGAAATGACATGGCATGGCACACACACACCAACACCAGAAACAACAGCTAATACATGACAACCTGAATCCCAAGTTCGAATCTCTGGTCTAGTTACCTCCTCGCACAACCTTGCAATCTCCACTAAATCTCATCACCTCAACCCATATAACCCTGCCATTGAGAGAGATTGTGTGAACTGTGGGAGAAATTGTTTTGCGAAGGAAGAGAGAAAGAAAGTGGATTTAATACTTTGAAAAAAGAATTTTTGTTGTTATTTGTAGATGATGTTTTTTTCTTTTTTTTCATTCTCTGTTATGTTAAGATTATTTAGTTTGCTTGTAGATGATTTTGTGGATAATGTGTTTGATGTTAATCACGTTCTCTTCTAGTTAAGTTAAAGTGAGTTTTCTTGCAAATTTATAATAGTTATCTTTTTTTTCTTAAATTTTTTATTTTATTTTTAGGGAGGAGAAGAAAAATCAATTAAATAGAGAGAAGAGAGAAAGGTACAGGAGAAATATATAATAATATTATTATTTAACTTTGGGGTCTTTTTTTTACTTTTATTTTTAAATTTTTGAAAACAAACTTTGGGTTAATATTGAACTAACATTAACAACTATTGTTTAAATTATTATTAAACTTTTATAAATCTATCGACTAAAACGATATTTTAGTTTTTTTTTTTAATTCAAACAATCACTTAAGTTATGACGTAATATAAACAATTAGTTTTTAAATACTTAATATACAAATCATTAAAAATGAAAAAGATTACTTTTAAATTATATAGACTAAATACTAATTTTCAAAATTAGAGAGATTAAATAATTTAAATTTTTTTAGAAATCATGATGATTGAAATCTAACTTTCTTTCATCCATATACACCAAATTTAGAATTAAAAAAAAGTGTGCTGTTTATAAGAAAAGAATTTAGTGTAGTTCATATTTAGTCCATTTGTTTCAAACTCACATCTTTAAAATAACAAAATCAATAATTACATTAATATAATAATCATTTAAACTTAACGTCAAATAATTTTTAGGAAGAAAAATATAAAGTAAGAAAGAAAAGTTCATACTTAAATAGCGTCATAACACTCCTTCCTAAAGATTAAAAATATACTTCTTCATCTTTACAAAAAAAAAAAAAAAAAAAAAAAAAAAAACAAGTTATTACTCCTATATAAACATCTAACGAAAGTTCAAAAATTGAATTGAAGTTTCAAAGTCAACAGCTTTAAGGGACTAGCACAAGTCCACGAACCTTTCTCTAATTTAATTGATCAAATAAAATTTCAGTTATCTATCCACAAATTTTTTGTTATTTTACTTAGCTTTATTGAATAACTATAACCAACCCAATAAAGGGTCTTTGAGTAGAAATACAAGATTGTAAATACAAAATTCTAACATTCTCCTCCTCTTTGCTGCCCTTCCAAATTCAACTCAAAGCTGTTGAAAGTAATCAGCACAGTACCTCTCATTTCAGATGTTAGTAACTACATCGGAACAGACACGAAAAAACACCCCGACTAGCTACAAGATCTCGATGCTCTCCGAGCTTGAAAACAAAAGCAAAGGGAATGCCTCAAAAGGAAAGCCATGTGCTTTGCCTCTGGCAAGAAAAGCCAGTGTAATACACATCAAGAATGCATACGGCATTGACGGGCATGAAGATTCTTCAACTTTGTTAGTTCTTTTCTCCTCCTCCTTGCCTCAGCTGCAGCCATTGCCTCTATGGTATTCTTATAGGGTATAAAAACCTCTGGTTCATGCTTTTTGTTTGAAAAATCACAAATGTCATCACGAGTTCTTGATGACCGAGCGTGATCATTGCTCGGATTTTCTTGTTCGACAGCTGATGGTGGTTCGAACCCCTCCCCAACTACAACTGTGTTCTGAGAATGATCCTTTGGATTCAAAGCTTCGTTTAAATTAGGAATTTTGTTCAAGGCTGATGCTTCAGTTTTTTCTTCAGCTGAAAGCAAAGGACAACGTTGGGTTTCTGCACGCACATCCACCTTTGAAGTATAAGCACTGTTTTGGGTATTAGAATGAATATCCTCTTGATTATTTCCTGTGGGACATGAGACTTCAGGACTCTGTTGGTTCGTATGATCACGATTAGGCAACAACCAAGAACAAGGTAGTATGCAAAAGGGTGTTCTCAAGCCATTGACCGTCGTAAAGTTTTCTTGTACATGGGAAGAGTCGGACACATGAATGGTATTATTCGCAGGCAAATGAATAGTCGGAGGAACGACAACAACATTGTGTAGTTCATGATAGGGACTTGTAGGTTCAAGCAGAGATGGCCAGAAATACGATGGATACTGAGGGCGACTACACAAGAAAATAGGGTAGTTCGGTGGAAATGGAGGCATCTGAATGTGAGATGATCTATTGTTTGCTGAGATTTCCTGCTCCTTCAGCTTTACTGCTTGAGACATCTAGACACAAACGAGCAGCAAGTGAATCGGGAGAATTGGTAAGACCATGACCATACACATTTCTTAAATGCAACTCCATCCTACCTGATCCTTTAATTTCTTGTTAGTAGTTTCCAGAGATTGGTACTCCTTCAGGACCAACTCCTTTTCCTTGATTGTTGAAAGATCAGAAGATGGAAGTAAACAAAGGTTATGACACATAGAAAAGTTCAAGAATCTAAATTGGTATCTATTTTTTTTCTTTATCTTTTTTATGGGAGGGGGGTTACAGGGAGAAAACAAAATGATTATGCTCACCCTCTTTAAACTTTCATTTTCCCATGCTAAATCTGCAGCTTTTCTGGTTAACTCCTCGCATAGAGCCTGCACAATAGCCAAAATAGAAAATTATTACATGTAGAATTTCATAGAGTAAAAGTAACTATACAAAACGAACTCATTTTCATGGTAATAGTTCCATTTAATATTAACCATCTTAAAACTTGGCTAATCGCCAAGTATAATACCATACTCATTTTCATATTAATAGTTTCATTTAATGTCCATCCAATTCCCTTGAGGAGATTTTAATCAATTAAGAATGATTTTATGGAATGCTCTACTTGAAATATCCACTTTCTTTTTAGTAAATTAAATCATAACAGTATACAACCACGTGATATGGTTGCAGTGACAACATGAGATTGACATGACCTTTTCTAATGTTAGTAGACAACTGAAAATGCTGTAGGTTTAATACTGCAAATAACTTTCAAACGTATAACAATCATAGGTTGACCTAGTAATCAAGAAACAGAGAGTCATAGAGGAAATATTGATCAATGATAGCGACCTACCCGTAATTATTTTCCTACGACTTTTCATGACAACCAAATAGTAAAGTCAAGAAGTTGTCCCATAAGATTAGTTGAGATGCACATATACTGTACCCGACCCGAACACTTATGAAAATTCTATTCATTTTGAGGATATATTTGTTGATTAACATTAATAGAGTTACATTACAGTTTCGGTTTGGATCCTCAAAACTCTCTACTGCGACTGTACATGTAGTCAAAGACATCCACAGATGGTTATATAACACGTAGATATATCCACAATAGAAGTAACAAAAAAACGAGAAAGAAGAATTTTTCTATAATCTTCATCTCAGGATTGACATATTTGCACAATCAAAACTCACAAGAAAGTACCAGACACGTGAACATATGATACATAATTTCAACTATAAAACCAAAAAGTACATCTTGAAGAGATGAACCTGCCTACGGCGAATTGTCTGTCTGGCTGACTCTCTATTGGCTAAAATTCTCCGTATTCTCCTTTCTTCCTTTTCAGCCTGAAAAAGAAAGGCACTTACAAAAATTATTGAAAATAAATAAATAAAAACATCCAGGAAGCAGTTAGCAAGCATCACCTCAGTTAGATTACGGCTTGACCTCCTACAGCCAAATAATGGGTAGCCTGTAGTGCATGTAGGATTCACTTCAAGTGATTCAGCCTCCTCCTTGTGTGCCTTTACTATCTTTCTGGTCGTTTTCCACTCGGGAAGGGATTGATTTGTACATTCCTTTTCTGATTGTGCATTTCTTACCGCTCTATCCTGCTACAAACAAAAGTACATTGTCAAGTCCAGCAGAAGCAATGCAACTTAGCATATCAATGCTTAAACTAATGCAGCATCATAATGATACAGTTGTACTCGTAAGCAGTTCGACATAAGTCGTTATAAAAGAAACCGGAACCTTGTAGGAAAGACAAGCGACAAGCTCAACAGTTCTAATTCAATCGCCAATAATTTGAAGAGTATACTGTTATGTTTTGGCAGAAACTTGAAAAGTAAATGATTATACACCTGTTGAACTTTAACTATGCTTTCATGGGCGAGCAATTAGTGTCACTTAATCAGCATGGTCCACTTCTAGTTTTAGAATCCAAGACAAAAAAACATCACATTCTTAATCCTGCTCCCAACCCGTTTTTTTTTACCCGACAACTTAGAGCTTATACTCCTCTAAACCTGAGACACCACTAGCCCATCCCTAGGCTGCGGCACTGGGATACATCGGAGGAATAGAGGCACGGAGGTGTCTAAAAATTAATTTTAGTGGTGAGTCTCGAACCTGGGACCTTGAGGGAGCACACCTTCAAAGCCACTTGCTCCCAACATAATTAGCTCCAGTCTTCTCCATATTCTTAATTCTGCTCCCAAACATAAACTCCAAACTTCTGGGATAAGAAGCGCCAATTTGAGTATCAGTTCCTTAGAATCTAAAGACCAAAGAGGGATAGAAATGTGAACTTATCAAGCCACCAGGTAAACACATTTCAAGAATATAGAGTGAAAGTAAACAAAATCGCGTATCATTCCACCCTTTTGCTTCAAAACTCACAATTATTCCAAAATTTTGCAAATAAATCAGACGAGTGATTGAAACACTAACAAACGTATTACGGTACATAACTATTTGTCTACAATGCCAATACAGTACTATTGTAAGAACGTCACTCAATTCCCTGTATCATCAATAAGTAAAAAAATTTCCAACGAAAATGTCATCAATCGACAATTAAAAAGCAAAGAACAACCTGAATCCGAAGGTCCAGATCCACTGGAGTAGGTAACGAGCCGCCAAAGCCACAAATCGGTGACTCGGCCTTAGCCAGCTCCTTCCTGGCTCGTTTTCCCTTCACTTTACTCTCACATTTCGTCTCTCTCGCCGCAAAAACCGCCAAATCGGCAAGAGCCTCGGCCGCTTCAATCTCAACCTTGACCATGTGATCCGCCGCCATAGAGAAGGAAGAAGAAGAAGACGACGAAGAAGAAGAGGAACAAGCAGAACAAGAAGAAGAAGAGGAAGAACTCAAACCGGAACAAGTAGTATTCTCCGAGCACTTGGAAGAAGAAGCCATGAGAGCAAGAGAAAGAAGAAAAAATCAGTGATAAGAAACAGAGAAGAAGAAAGAAGAGAGAAAGAGCGCGTGTGAGTCAAATCTTACGCGCCTCAATGTATCAGTGAAAGCCACGTAATGGATTCGGCACTCGTTATAATTGTACACGTGGCAGAAACAGCCGTACGAGTGGAACCGTCGGTGTGTAGCTCCACAATTTAATTTCCACGTGGCCTTCTTTTTTGTTTGCTAAAAAATGTTTTTTTTAGGATTTTTGATGTATAGCAATTAATTGACGAGTAAAATGCATTTTGGTCGTGAAATGTTTTCCGGCCTTTTTCTTTTGGTTTCTAATTTTCAAAAGTTAATTTGGTACTGAATGAACGTTTAAAATAATACAGAGTTTAAAATAATAAAAAGAGATAAAGAGATTTGAGTGTCTTATGAAAATCGATTTAGATGAAATCAATAAAAGAATCGATTGAGAGAATAATAGAAAATATTGATCACCTTCAATCAGTGTACTGGTCGACTTCAATCACCAGACTGATTGACTTCAATCAGCGAACTGATCGACTTCAATTAGCGAACTGATCGACTTCGATCAGCAGAGTGATCTACTTCGATCAGCCGACTTTAATCACTAAACAGATCGACTTCAATCACTAGACTTGTCGACTTCAATCAATTTTTGGGCCGGAGGTTTTTTGGTCATTTTAATTGGTTCGTCCAAAAAAGTTGCTATAGATGCAAATAGTTTCAAAATCTGCTATACACCAAATATTTATGATCTTTTTTTAATATACATGCAAAAGCCTCATAAAATTATTAATATTATTGAACAAATTTCGATTAATATTAACTTCAAATTTAATATATGAATAAATTTTAAGTTTCTTCCGAATTTAAAGATTAAAATTATGCTTTTGAAAATTTATGAACGAAAATAAAACAAAATTGAAAGTTTAAATATTAAAATTTAACTTTTAAAAATTGAGAGATCAAAATAGAATAAATGTAAAAATACATGGACTAAAATAATATTTTATCCTAAATTAATTTTGAGATAAATCACTATAAATTGAACACGGCGAAATTTATGTTTTATTAATAAATAAATAAAGTCTAATATGATTTAAAAATAATTCAATTGTCAAAAGGTAAATTTAAACTGCCCCAAATTACTAGAATTTAAAATTTTTCACTTAGGTATATAAATCCTTAGGATTTTTCTTTTCTTCTCTAATAAATTCTGGAACAAAAAATTATCATACAAATGATCAAATATTATATTACAATTTTTTATTTTTAGTAGAAATCGGGGATGGACCACAAAATTAATGTGATAAAATTTTAAAATATTTATTAATAGTAAACATTTTGTAATTTAATAATGTAAAAAAAAAAATTTATCATTTATATTTATATAAAAATTTAAAATATTTTTCACAAAATATAAAAAAGGTTTATAATGAAGACTTCTTTTATATATATATATATTAAAAAAAAAAAAAGGAAAGAGAAAAGAGTTTTTTTTTTTTTTTTTTTTTGTTATTGTGATATAGCACGTTAAATGATTTCAAATGTGTCAAATTTTAAAATATTTACCTGTATAATTATTGATATTGTATTTTAAATATTGTGTTATAAGAAAATACGTGATAATATTGATTGATATATTTATTACATGCTGATTTTTATGAAGGTGATTATTTATATAATTAATTTTTAAATTTGACTAGTTTTATAAGTCTTTTTTCTTTTGAATTCATAAAATTTGGAAACTAACAATTTGAATAAATAAATTTTTAATTTTTATGCCACGTACGTGTTACGACCGTATTCTTTGACTCGTGCGGCACCATAATTTTTCGCTTCAATCATGGTCAGTTTTACATGGAACTTCAGCCCAAACCCTTTTCTCTCATGCTTTGTGGCTTCGTTGGACTTTCAAGCGAGGTTCTCACCCTCAACTAAGCTCCATTTAGAATACAGCTGAAGTCTTGGACATACACGTCGTCTGAGTGAGCATTCCTTGTCATTCGCAACTCTAGCTGACTCGCCTCTAATATAGGCCAAGTCCTAAGGCTCGTCCTTGCCTCTACATCAAGCCAAGGTCATCTCAATGCAACTTCGCAGCTTGATCCTCCCTCCAGGATCGTTTAGAACATGTATGTATGACACAAACATCAATCTGAGACTTCGTCGGGGGTCCATTTGGACCTGAAACTGGCCCATACATGCCTTCATAGCAAAGGGGCTAACCCTTTGATTTTGGGACTACCGGGACCTAACGGGACAATATAACGCAAATCAGAGCATTATATTGAAACCGGAGAATAACGAGCAAAACCGTCCAAAATTGGAGAAATTGAGTCCATCGATGCATTCCAAGGTCATCCCGAGTATCGGGATACCACCAAGCTTAACCGGTCATCCGAACATGCCTTCTCGAAACCATCTTGATGCCTTCCTAGAGAACATGCTGATAATTGAGTATACCCGGACATCCATCCAAGACTTTGATGCAGGGTCGACCTCTTCCGTGCCCATACCGGGCCCTTTCCGCATCCCGGGACACCTCTTGATATATTCGGAACCTCTTCCGCCAAGAAGAAGCATAATGTCAGCACACTCATGTCATCCGACACTGTCCTCGAGAACACATACCGAGGAAACACTCAAGACGCTCATCTTGCAAGTGCTCACTCACACCATGAAACATTTGTGTGCCATGGGTAGCTCACTTAGGTCACATGGCCCAGGGGTGGTGGAGAGCTTGACACCATGGCTCCCATATAGTGCATTTTAGGCCGTTTTTGATGTGGCAGACTTGCACGTCATTTTGGCGAGGAGACATACAACAGCTTGGAGAGTTCCTCTCGACACCAAATTTGGCGAGCTTACATATTTCATATAGACGAACTTAACTCTAGAGTTTGGCCTCAAAACTCGTCCCGGAGGCAAGACTTTCGAGGTAGTCACCTAGGGTTTAACATCGACACTCACTAGCTTAACATTGACCCTGCCGACATAGCCATGCCCTTACATTCGCAACTCAACTTAACAATGCTTTAACACACTCTATTGGTGTGTTGGATGATGCCCAAACTCCTCGATTGCATCATGGCACTCAAAGCCTTGGCCCTCTAAAGGCCCCACGGTTGCCACTGTCTTGACACCTTTATTTTTCTTCGCACGAGTGAGGTCATGTCATACTATCATCAAGGTATGATCGTGACATCCTCTCCCACTTAAACTAGTCATCAACCTCGATGACAACTTTGAGGCACTCCTAGGCCTAAACTCTTCACATGGCCTGACGAGTGTCTTTGTTATGACACTTTTCTGAACTATGCCCGAGTGGAGGTCATGTCATACTACCAATATATGATCGTGACACCACACATCATGTCCCAGAACTTCTTTTTTTCGATCTCACGTTTGAGTTTGTTTGTTTTATGTTTTATTTTTTTTTATTATTTTTTTTTAGATTTGATGTCTGGGATCTTAGGAGAGGAATATTCATAATAATATGTTTATGAAACACAAATGTTGTATGTTTATGAAAAAAATGATAGTCGATATGAGACGTAGCTCGAAGGTATTAATACTAATCCAACAATCAAGAAGTCATTGGTTCCTATATCTTAAAATTAAATACTTATACCTCTGACATTTTAATAATGTCCATTTTTAATCATTATGTGTTTATTTTAGTTTATTAAAAAAAATCACGTCAAGGTATAATAATCAATTTATCTATATGTTGAAATTTAAAATTAATTTAACAGCATTACAAATGAATCTATTATCTCAATGACTAAAATTGAACATTATTGAAATATAATGAGTACAATTGTTCAATTTTAGAACATAAAAGTCAAATCTAAATTAAACCCAATACATAAGACTAATAATATATATTTTTTCCTAAATACATATTATTTTTTAAATTAAAATAATAATAAATAAATAAAATTGAAATGAGAAAGACCAATGCTGAAAGAAATTGAAATGGGAAAGACCAATGTTATTTTTCATCTAAATAATTTACTATAAGCTTATCATGACCATAACTTTAAAAAAAATCATATTGTAAAAGGAAATAAGCCATTTAATGCTTTTGGACAATTTTTTATATATTTCAAATAAAATTAATAAATGTATTTACTCATTTTTCTTTTTTTTTTTTTTTTAGTACCAAATTTGGTAAAATGAATGGAAATATACTTAGGTTTGGGATCTAATTCTGCTTGGGATTTAATTCTATTTGATCTCTTGTTAATTTGAATTTTAATAATACTCAATTTTAATCATTAAAATAACAAAAATATTTGTTAGATAATGTAATGTTGACCAAAATGACGACTAGATTAATTCCAAATATTAATATATTTATGAAATTCTTATTTTTATTTTGACACGAATAAAAATATTTAATTTTGAAACATATAAACCAAATTAAAACTAAATTCTAAACATATGGACCATAAGTACGTATTATTAAAATGAAATTTACAAAATTAGTTAAATTTAAAAAATAATTAGAACCACTAAAACACTTCAAAAAAAACAAAACAAATGCAATCAATATATTAATAAGTATTATGTAGCATTTTTTATAATATAATATTAACGCTATATATACAAATATTTGAAATTTTGATCCATTTATCGAGTGGATAATAATGCATCACTTATTTTGCGAAAATAGCAAATGTCTGTGCAGTTTTGAGACATTCAACCAAACTGAATCTAGTCCAAACTTCAGGATCAAAAGCATTTTTTTCGGGAGGAAAAATCTAAAAAAAACAAAAGAATAAAACATAAATCCTAAATTAAATTTACTGTTGAAAAGAGACTCGGCTCTAATTTTACACGCTAATTAAGATGATGCTCCATTAATTTACATCAAAACATTCATCAGTTGACAAACCTAAAGAAGAAACGTTGCATATTTTTCAAAGCATTCAAGTTCAAGTGATTTAAGGATGCAACTGGTTTACAAAGTTAGAAATATCATCACCATTGAAGGTATCTGCTGTCGAAAATGCTGGGGCCGGGAAACATGCCGTCCTCTTCGAAGTTGATGGAGTTGGAGGCGTCCTTGGAGATAGGTTAACAAGCTCCAATGCCTGTACTCGTAGCTCGAATGGATAGTCAGCGACACACCCAATTCTCGGACCTGCTCCTGTTGTCCACTTAAGTGAAAGTTGATGGCCTAACTGATAAGAGTTTGCTATCTTCTTCGAGTTAATTCTTTCCAATATCGCCTTCTTTGGTACGTCCGCTCTCGGGCTCTTCAGGCCACCAGATAATGTCCTTTTGTATTCTGTTTTGTCTCCGATTTGGGAGACCTGAGCTGATCCTGAAGAAACCTCAACCTCCCCAACTTCTTCAGCTGCTAGTTTCCTCAAAAAACCAGCCTTGCTTCGACGTCCGATAGACTTCAAATCGTCAAAGCATTTAGAATCTTCGTTTGCCCGATGTACCTGAAGCGTAGAGGAAAATAACTTAAAGGGATTCATTTATCATGTAGTTCTCATCAGTTTGTTTATGCAGTTTTCATAGAAGTTACGAGCAGGTGGCTTAGTAAGTACCTTGACATCCACAAGAACTACACCGTTTTCCTCGAGGTATTTCAAGAAGGTGTCGAGATGGTCATCAGTTGGCTTATAATGTCCACTATATGCTGAAATAGCCTGAAAAGATCAAAGCATCATATAGAATGAGATGTTATAGATCACCAACCCGACCTTTGCCTGTTTCGATCGCGTTCTTCAAGTTTCTTCTGTTAAACTGTCAATTTTAGTAGACAGAATGATTTTAGAATTACCTTTAGATCTCCATCATCTACCTCTAACCTTCCAGCAGCCAATGTGGCTCCTCCAGCCAAAAAACTTGAGTGGTGGAAAGCTCCTTTCTTCTTCTGAAAAATATCGACAATGAATACGTTAATAAGGTATGCTGTTGATATAGAATCGCATCTCATGACAACAACGAGAATGAAATTTCGTGGTTGCATTCTCACCTGACCAGCATAGAGCGTCTCAAGAGTGCTCATGACAAATATCCACTTCGTCCCTTTCTGTCCAGTCTTCGTATCCAGGAAAGTTCCACTTTGTTTATGGACGATTTTTCCATCGACAACAACGTACTCGTAGCTTTCTCGCTCTTGCTGATGGTAGCAAGTAAAAGTTAGCCCATAATCATGCGTGGAAGAAAGGGAAAAAGAAAACGAGCTAGGATAAAAAGTAAACTGAATCGGAAACGTACAAATTACACATCAAAAACCATTTTCAGTCAATACACATTTTAACTAGGAAGTACAATAAATCAAGAGACAGGCATACAGGCCCGAGATACTTGATGGTTTGCTTCCAGAGCTTAGATCTCGGGCATTCTTTAAGGTCGACATCTTTTCCGCCTCCAATATCTAGCCTGCAAAGTTTGAATAGCCAAAAAAACTCAGACAACAAATTGCAAGGATCTGAAGCAAATAAGATTATGTTCATTAACTGTGACTTTTCAAGCATATTTCAGCCGTTAAAATAAGATCTTTAGGAGATGTTTGAGCCACTATTAACAAAGGGAGAATGGGAAGGGGAATGATTCCCGGTGTTTTGGCTACCAAGAATTATTCCTCTCATAATCACGTTTCTCTAAATCACCTGTTTATTCTCCACCTAACTAGTTTCTATTCTTTCCCTAACAACTTTTTATTCTCTTCATAACTATTTTTTACTCATATCATACTCATTATTTTATTTTTCTCATTATCATTGTGTTCGCCCCAAACACAATTAATCATTCTCACCGTAATAATTCTCTTAACCACAAACACAATTAATTATTCTTTCCATAATTGTTCCCTTTCTCATTCTCCCCCTAATTCTCATTCTCATTCCTGCCATAATCATTCATATTCCCTTTGTCCCACACCCACCCATAAATAGTTTGGAAGCCAAACAAAACAGAGAGATCACATTCAAATTATAGTGAGTTCATTTTAAGACAAAATTCTAGTTAACCATATGAACAAATAAAATGTGCAAGTTTGAATCAATACATATAAGACTTCAGTTTAAACAATGATTTTAATACTTTCAAATGCCGTTATCCTCAATGTCTTCAATGGGCAGCACAATAGTTGAAGGCTTGAGTTTTGAAGGTGTGTTCCCTCAAAGTCCCAGCTCTGAGGCTCATCTGTGACATTAATTTGTAAACATCTCTCGTGTTTTAATTCTTTCGATGTCTCTCGATGTTGGGCTTAGGCACGGGCGTTTTTACCTCGGATATAGTAGAGTGAAGCTTCGATTTCTCGATTTAAAAAAAATAAACTTACAAATATCTTGTTCATTGCCGAATGTAGTACAAAAACTCATTTTGCCTTGTTCGTCGTATCTTATTTAACAAGAATCTTATGAGATATTTAGACCATAGGCTAGGTTAATGTCAGTTCTCTTAGCTCAGATCAGAGATTTATTAACTATATAAAACTATATAATGTAAACCAGAGCTTAAGAAATTTTTTTTTTTTTTTTTTTATGATTGAGTAGTGTTTGGATTGAGATTTTAAAAGTATTTAGAATTATGATTTATTTTGAGTACTTAAAATTATGATTTTAATCAAAAATTTCTTTCGACTTAGTTTTTAAGAATATTTAAAATTAGTATTTAGAATGAATATTTATTTTGAATATTTAAAAGTAATGATTACACTCCAAAACTTGTTTGAATATAATTTTCGAGAGTATTTGGAATCAATATTTAGAATGAAAATTTATTTTAAGTATTTAGAGGTAATGATCAAAAGTTTGTTTGAATGTAATTTTTAAGAATATTTAAAATTAGTATTTATAATTATGATTTATTTTAAGTATTTAAAATCAATGAATGCAGTTTGAAAGTAGATTTTTTAAGAATATTTAGTATATACTAATTTCAAATAAAATCTCGTAACAATCGTCCGTAAATGTCCTTACACTTTGGTTGCTAAGGGAACTCATAGAAAACCATTATCAAGAAAACATTTGGCTTGATCAAAGTTTAACGACCAAAACAAGCTAAGCATGCAAAAGTTCAGAGACAAAATTCAACAAAAATGGCTGACCAGAAAAACAGAGATGCAAATTCCAATTACCAGTAAAAAAATGGCTGACCAGCATCTGTTTTACACCATTCTTGATAGTACAAATGCAAATTATGTCCATATCTATGTCTAGGATCAATCTGAAGAGGAAAAAGCAAATCAAATTCAAAAACAAACAAAACCCAATTCTGTTCTTGAGATATTCCATAAAAACCTTCCACTTACGGCTTCGATCCAATGCTGAAAAGCCAGTTTCTGAGCTTTGGCATCCTTTGATAGCCCCTTTCCCACCTGTAAAAACCCCTCAAATTAACCCCACTAAAACCCATTTTCAAGTCCAAAACCGCAAAAAGCAAAGAAGGGCTAAGAAACCCTACTTTTGAAGCATTCAAAGTGACTCTGTTCCAGCGAGCTGCTGCAGTTTCAGGCTTCAAGAAATTGAAGAATGAAATCGTACTGTAATTCAATCTAGCATAGTCCATCGCTGACCACCTTCAACAATTTCATAGCCAACATTAGTAAATCGAAAAACAAATATAACCGGAAAGTGAATTTTGAATCAAGTTATCAATTACCAGAGCTCTTCGGCGACGACGGCGGAGTCCGCCAACAGCCGGCGGGTCCGGTAGCTCCTGTACACTTTCTGCAGCTTCACCGCCGAGCACCGCCGTTCCGAGTCCAAGCCATCGCCGTTGATCATCTGGGTCGGTTTCGCGACCTCATTTGTAGGGTTTCCGGAGGAAAAGGGCATTTGGAAGGAGTCGGAGACAGGAGAGTCGCAGGAGGCAGAAGGCTGAGGATGATCAGAAGGAGGGAGTGTGACGGCGGAGTTGAGAGGGAAAGGAAATGGAGGAGTGTGGTTCAATGAAGCTGAAAGGGGCTGAGAGTGAACCTCCATTAATGGAGCGTGTAAGTGAAAACGGGGGACTCTGAAATTAATATAGAGAACGGAAGAAGACGATGCAAGTGAGTGGAAAAGAAGGGGTGAATTTATTACTTCATAGTACCACATGTTTATTTTTATTTTAAAATTAATATTTTTTCTTTTTTTAGTTTTGGGATGTTAATTTCTAAAAAAGGATGATAATGACAATAATTATTTTGCATCTCACTAAACAAATAATTGTTTTAGTTCTAATTAACATTTGGAGAGCAGTTTAGGTGATAATGCATGCACAAATCAGGACTTGCAGATCGATACAATATGTTTAAGTTACTATTCTTGTTGACATACAATTTTTTTTTTTTTTTTTTTTTAAATAGAAAATAGGAAACTCTTACATCTATCTTGGTCAAAACTGTTTTAATGGTAATAACATGTATTCTTAACACAAAAGATTTAAGTTTGAATCTTTATAAATTTAAATATTGATACTTAGACTAGTATATCTGTGTGTGTATTATATAGATATAGATATAGATATTTTGATACTTTCTTTGTATGAGCTAATATTTAGATGAGGTTATGGATATAGATTTATTATCAAGTAATGGATTTACTCATGGCTTGTTAAGAATTTATTTTCGAGTTGTTATAGGTAAATTATTTTTTTAAATACCTAGGCAAGGATGAGATCCTCTTTGAGGGTGGCAAAAGTCGAGACCGACTTCTCAAGAGAGTCGGTCGAGGAGGCCAGGATCCCCAAAGGTCCTACCAAGTCCAAATCTAACATCCAAAGAGATCAGTCATGGAGGTCATGAACCCCAAAGGGTCGACCAAGTTAAAATCCGACCCACAAGGGATCAATTGAGATGGCCAAGACCTCCTAGGGGGTCGACTGAGAGGATCAAACCCCGCCCCCCCCCCTCTAGGGTAAGTAATGGAGGCCTGAACCCTCAAATGGTCAACCAAGTACAAATTCAACCCCGTAGGGTGTCGCCTGAGAAGGTTGGGGACCCTCGGGGGGTGGGCCATGGAAGCTAGAACTACCCAGGCGTCGGCGATATCCAAATTCGACCCCTAGGAGGTCGACCGAGAAGGGCAAGACTCCCGCGGGTCGGTTAAGTCCAAGTAACATCCATGACTATTACACCTCTAAGGCGTTTAGAAAGATAGGAAATGAGGAAAGTTGCAAGTCTGGGAATTATGCTGATACTTAATTCAAGTTTAATGGTTGAAGTCACAACGACTAGCCATTAAGCAACTATTAAGTAGGTTGCAATGGTTACAACTCCAACTGCTATATATAAAAGAGTCAGAAGTTCACTATTTCAACCCAAGCCATTGTAATTAGTTGTAAGCTAAATTGTGTTACTTCTGTGTAAAATATCCTATTCTCTCTCTAAAAATTCTGCTATTGATTTAGGCATTGAAGGTTCTGTGGATCACACCCCACGGGTGTGTCTTACCTTTTTGTCATTTGTAGGCATCTTGTTCTCGATGATACAAATCATCACCATTGATCCAAGAAGTTGTTGGGAAAAACCTTCTTAGATTACTGCATGAATAAAAGGAAATATAACCGAGAAATTAAAAGAAAAACTACAAAATAGAACACAAGAGTTTACGTGAAAAGACTAAAAGACATAATAAAAAACTACAAACAGAAAGAATTTTCACAATGTGAAAAATTGTTACAATCATACATAATTCTCTCCCCGACCCTAATTATATAAACACTCTCTTATTAGTTTATACTACTGACATCCTTTGTCTCCACTCTTCACAAGAGAGAATACAAAAGAAATTTAACTAGAGTCAGCTTACAAAAGTTTTAAGTGCTTCTAATTGCAATGTCTTGAATCCAATACTACATGTTTCTTTTATAGTGTTTGGAGAACAACACTTATCTACATCTTTCTGATATGAGAAAATTTCTCTTCGCCAAAACCCAACACCGAGAAATCATTATTCAACTTCAAAAAGTCATTATAGATTGAATTCTCTAAAAATATTTTCCATATTTTAATTGGACTTTTTACCAATTCGAGGATAAAGATATATATGGCCAATAAAATTTAAAAAAAAAAAAAAATAATAATAATAATAAATATATATATATATATATATATTCTTGAATAAAAGTCAAATATTTGAATTTTTCAGTATAAAAAAATTATATTAAAAGTCAAATAAATGAATTTTACTTTTTATTTGAGCTTAGAACCAACCAATTTCTGTTATCAGTATGAACGAATAGATTCAATTACTGATGGATGATGAAGGATGTATGCATGTCTTAATTTTTATAACTAAAAGTAAATGTCAATACCAGGTCAACCACATTAGTATAGCTCCAATAACTAATTGGTTAAATAATCATATTCTTAACATTTCTCATTACCATTTTATTTATTATTATTATTTGAATATAAAAAATAGTATGTATTTAGGATATATATATATATATATATTTTTTTTTTATCTTTAAGTTTGAGGTCTAGTTTATATTTGCATGCATATTCTAAAACTTAATAATTTTATTAATGATATTTCAATAATGCTCAATTTTAATCATTACGATAACAAAATTAATGTTGACTAGACTAATTTTAAATTTCAATAATATTGATAATTTGATTGTTGTACTTTTGACATGAATTTAATTTTTTTAAAATAAATATAAAAAACAAGGATTACAAGTGAATATGTTAGGATAAAAGTGTTTAATTTTGAAATATAAGGACCAAACTAAAAATAAACTACAAATTTAGAGATCGAAAACGAACATTATTAAAATGTTAGGAATAAAAATGTTTAATTTTAAAATTTATGGATCAAACTAAAACTAAATTCTAAACCTAGGAATAAAAAAAAAAATTAATTTAGTTATAATAAAAAATACAACACCAAAAGTCATCCGCATTGACATATTAAAATTTTGAAAAAAATAATTAAATTCAATTCAATTCAAACCGCAAGGATGAGTGACATGTTGGTTTCATTATCGGAAAGTAATTCAATTCAACACTAATATTTTATATTTATTTTATTACATTTAGTGGATGTTTGGATTGAGATTTTAAAAAAATTTAAAATTAATATTTATAACTAATGATTGCAATAAAAAACTTGTTTGAAGGTGGTTTTTAAAAATATTTAAAATGATGAATTATTTTGAGTATTTAGAAGTAATGATTATTAACGATTAAAGTCAATCTAACATCCCTGAAACAATAATGATTAGATACCATATTTTATTTATGTACAGTGTAAACTAATTTAATAAATGATATTTATAGTTATAAAGTAGGAAAAATACTCCACCAAAAACTTTTCATTTTCTATTTTAATTATAGTATTTTTAAACATTTTAATTTTACACTTCTTTCTAACCAATTGATTGAATAATGTTTATGAACCGATTGAATCTATAAATAATTAAAATTATTAATTGAAACATATTTTAGCCATTTTGGAGAAAGGATATTAGAATTGTATTATATATACAATTTTTAAATATTTTTTCCTATCCATAAACCAAATAAGTCAAGTCAATCTAAACCAATCAACAAATATTGAGTGTCCAGTGGGTTATCTGTTTGAGTGTGATTGGTCAAAAAATTTCCATCATAATTAACACAAACAAATGGTTTGAAAAGTAAGATCAGTCAAAAGATGTCATGTCAGAATTATCTCTCTCTCCCAAAATTCTGGCCTACGAATATTATGAGTTCGTTGGATTTACGTTCGAAATACAGTCGTTCAAACATTTAATCATTTTATTTTAACTTTCTTTTTTTTCTCTCTCAATATTTTAACAATCATAAAAACATATATTTTTTTAAATACCAAACATAAATATTTCAATTTTTATCTTTTTTCGACCGATTCGCCCAGCGAGCAGGCGGGCAGCGTGCTTATCTTATATGACGACACTAAAGAGTGAGTGGCTCTTCTAGGCGGGCTGTTGTGTGACAACACTACACAGAAAGATGCGCTTTCGTGTAACATGCTATGGTCTCAACGCCCTTACAAGGTAGTGATGAGTTTCACGTTCTCTAAGCCCGGCTTCCGAGCGGTTAGGAAGATTGGCCACAATCTGAGCAGTACCACCCACCCTACCCTACCCTACCACCTATAGGCGGCCGTCCGTCCTATATTTAAATTGATTCAAATAATTAATTTCACTTACTAAAATTAAAAGTTTAACTTAATTGAAATATATTTCGTTATGTTCGTTTTTTTTTTCTTAAAATTTTAATATCAATTTTACCATTTGTTTTCACTTTAATTTTAGACACCTGCTCCACATCAATTGTTTTGTGTCATCTGGTAAGATCAAGTCCGTTACATGTGTTATTTTTTTTCAATTGTCATCAATTCTTCCTTCATAGCCTTTTGCCATTTGGGATTTTTAATGGCATCTTCAAGTTCAACAAGTTCTGCATACGTAAGAAAAGCAAAGTGAACTAATTCTTCGTCGTTATCAACCTCATATTGAGATTATCTTGAAGATGTGCAATTTGGAGCTAACTTCAAGTTGAACTACATGTGTTTCTTAAGTGGTTATATCTTCTGTATCTGCATCCTCATTCAAAACGTAAATCTAATCCCATATCTCGTCTTCTTTCGTTTTAAGCATGCTACTGGTCATATCTCAAGCACTCAATTGTGTTGAGGAGTTTAGGAAAAAGTAATGTTATGTTGCAACCCGAGTTCATCATAATGACTGTTGAAATCATTGAACTTGTATTCACCTCCTCCATCACTACACGCATCATCTAGATTAATTTGTCACTTTGTCTTTCAACAAATGCTTTAAATTTTAAAGCAATGAAATGCCTCATCTTTGCTCTTCAACAAATAAATCCAAGTTTTTTTTTGAAAAATCATTAATAAAGGTTAGAAAATAGGTGTTATCTTCAATGATATGATCATTTGGGCAACAAACATCTGTATGAACGAGTTCCATTGGGAATTTTGCACGCCAAGACTCTTTAGCAAAAGCTATATTGTGATTCTTTCCAAAAATATAGGCTTCACACAATTGATCATTGTATGATATTGGGTAAACCTTTCAAATCTGGGAGTTAAAGACCTTAAAATCTTCTCCACCCCCGTCTGCAACTTCCATCATTGCCGTCGTCGAAAAGCTTCATCATTGCCATTATCGGAAAACTCTACAACCGTCATTGTCGAAAAGCTTCACCTTCGCCACAGTCGAAAATTTTCACCATCGATGCCGTCGAACTCGCCCTTCACTGCCGTCGCCGACAATGGATGACATCAAGGAGGCCATTTGAAAGTTCAAATTTGCAGGAAAATGAGCGGCCGCTTGTATTTAAAAAGAAAAGAAGTCCTAAGTTGAAGATCATTTTAATTACAAAAATGTCATTATGTATTATTTAGGTATTATATTAATAAAGTATTATATATGTATTTATATGCAAATATCAATACTAAGAAAAATTCACTTTTATTCAATATGTGTTGGTATTAATATTGTATTTATTAATCCATGAACTAGTATTATCAATAATATATTATAAACTTCTATAAATTTAATTATCACAACTCTCAATTTGGTATTACCAATATATTATAATGTTTAAGTATTTTATTACTGATGTATTTATATAGATCCACATATTATTATGATATAAATATTATAAGTATTAGTATTATTAAAATGTGTAATGGGTAACTAGGGTAATACACTAACAATACCATATAATATAGTATTATATAAGTAACACAAAAAGATATTATATAATACAAAGGTATTATTAAGAAGTGAGACGTTATGAGTATTATAACACACGACTAATATAACCGAATATGAGTAGTACAATAATGCTATGAGTATTGTAATATTTGTAATAATTCTAATTATGATCATTATACCATAGTATATAATACTGTTTTATAATACGATATTTTTTCTAATAATACCATTATTCATATATTCAGAAACCCAAGCCATCAACCAATATCCGTCGGAGACTATTATCATCTTATCTTAATTTAGAGTGGAAAGGACTATTATTCTCAACATTAATTTTAGAAAAGTATGTTAAGCTAATAAATGTCTCCAATGGTGTTTCCATGGAAATTTGATTTATAACTAAGATTTAATAACAATATTTTTAGTCATATTTAGGATAGAAATATTCAAATTTGTAAATCTCTTAATTATTAATTTATACATGATTGGATTTACTTATTGTTTACAATAATACATACATGATTACAATTAAGTTTGCATTAAAAAAAAAAAAATTCATTGAAAGGGTTGTGGCGAGTTGGCTTCATTGTTTGGTGGTAATCCAGTTCAATACCTTGTGTCTTCGGTACAGAGTTTGTGGTCCCCACTCTAATTTGTACTAAATAAATAATTCAAACATTCAAATTTACTATAGACATGAATTGATATTTTGAGATCTCCTAAAGGAAAAATTAAATGTGGATCATATGTGATATACAATACGTTTTATATGTTAGAAATTGATGTATTTGTCTTCAAATAATAAACCATTATTTTCTTATCTACATATGATGAATATTGAACTCTATTTTGTATCTATCTTAATAATATAATTGGTAAGTCATGTCATGCATGGGTGGAGCGAGGGTTGACTCTTGTGAAACTAGGGTCGGGCTCATGGATCGGGTTTGATCCGTTCCAAGTGGCATTGGGGTTGTGCTTGTGGTCGAGCTTGTTGTAATCTTATGGGTCAGGTTTGGCCTTGCGGATCAAGTTTGGGCCACGGGATTGGTATCTGGTCCTGAGTCGAGTTTTATTAGATTTTCCTTCCTTTTGACCTCATGTATTTACTGGGTCAGGACTGCAAGATGTGCTGATAACAATACTAATGATTCTTATAGTGCAAAGTAACTTCAATTATATCTTTAAAATCATACTCAATTCCTTTTTTTTTTATTTAAGAATGCAGAAAAGAAACTCACACACCTACCTCCAAAGCTCATTTGATAGATTTCCTAATAGCCAAAGCTTCTCTAATTTCAACATTTAGTGACGGCTCAAGCGGCCTTGCCGTTGAGACCATGATCTCTCCATGCTCATTCTGAATAGCGGCTCTCAAACCAAACTTTCGACTTGCAATGTTAAAATCAACGTCAATGTTCATTTTAAAACTTATCTTTCTGATGGTCTCCAATTAACCTGACTATATCCTTGGTTTCGTTCTTTTTTTTATATTATTGGATCTTGTTCTTTATTTTGGGTAAACTCGGTGTAATACATGACACAATAATCTCAAACCATCCTCATCCCCAAAGCCTTTCAAAGTAAAAAAGGGAGGATATTTTTTCCCCTCCCTCCCCTTCCTTATTTAGGTAGCCCTCATGATCGGCACGTTGGATGTACCCTCATGCATAGGCACGTTGGAAGATGAGAAACCTTTAATTTACTGGAACAAAATATATACACATCCACTATTCAATGCTAGAGACGGATCCACCAGCGTATATATTTAGGTTGTACATCCATGTATACTTTGAGACAGTTTCAACAACTATGCAACAACCATTATACATTTTGAAAATGAAACGTACCAAATGAATACCAAAACCCAGATGCAATGTATTTGAGCAAAAATGGTAGGTCCATAGAGAAGACTATGGGAAGAAGAAGATATGGGAGGAAGATGATAGATTTATAGATATAAACCCAGTTTTAAAGTAGCCAGATGCTTCTAATACCCAATTCAAAAGCACACAGTCCATGAAACAAAACGCAGCCAACAAACAAAACTCACACAGCCCATAAAACAAAGCAAGGGCCCAAAGTATAGGCTGAGCTCGACTGAAAGTCAAAAGCAAGGGCCCAAACTATACACTAAAATTAATGCACAAATTAATGTCCGATAGCTACAAGTTATGTAGAAGTCTATTTATAAAATTCGTATGTCAAGTGTATCGACCATCAAAATATTATTGAATTAAACTAAAAACTATACTTACGGAAAAAGTTGGTAGCGGTTCATTGTTTGGTGTAATTTATTTCGTTTACATTTTGTTTAAAAAATTAGGAAGTTATTGTTTATATACAGCATAATGTTTAATTAAAACAAAAAATTAGTTCAATAACTATTAGGAATTATGCATTCGAAGTTTAACTAGAGTTTTATTAAGCACAAAATCCAATTTCATATCTAGTAGATTTTTAACTTATCCATTTAAAATTTAGAGAAATAAATCTACATGAAATCATTTAAAATTTAGAGAAAATCATCGCATCTAATAATGAAGGCATAATAGCTATAAATATTGACATCATATAAAATATTTACGTATTCCTTGCCTGTCTTTTTCCGGGTATGTCCATTCAGGCATAGAATTGAAGTTTGGAGTTATCTACCAGGTTGATTGAGTGCTCGACCAAAAGGAAAGGGCTTGAGCGTCCTTGATTCAAAGTCTCTATATCTTAAAGGGAAGCAACTGAGTTAGATAGCTGCCACCTCTACATTTTTTATAACAATATCAGAACCCAAGATAGCATAAGTAGTCAACCTAGATTAAAAAACGAGTACCACACGGTCTTGTGGACTTACCTATCTTATAAGTATATTAAAAAACTTTTTGACTTTCATAATAATAATGGTAATGTAGTACAAAAACTGAATCAAAATAAATTATCGAAGATATCAATTACTTTTTGACATAATTAGAGATGATGATTCAAACTAGTGATCTCATGTTTCTTAAATACATATTTATATCGTTGAGCTACTATTTATTTGGCTGAAAGAACGTTATAAATAGTGTTCATAGCATTAATGTAGCATTGTGTGACACCTTTCGGTAGTTAATGTTCAAATCTACCAACAACTTTTATTTTACACGTGTAGTTTTCTTATTGGATCACGTTACACTTTCTTTTTTTTCTTGAGCCACGTCACACCTTCATTTAACGTATGAACTTTTAAGCCAAAAGTGATTGGCAACTTGTCTATTTAGCAATAAATTTAAATCTTTTTATTCTATTTGAGTCAATTCATGTGCTTATTCTTATTTGACAACCTTATTCTACCGTATTTAAATTTCAAAAAATATAATAAATAAATTATTATCATGGCGTTATGTCTTATTAATATATTATTTCACTATTAAGTTAGTTGGATGATTAATTTAAATCATTTACTTTAGATTTGACAACTTCATACATTATTTGAATTTTTTTTACTTGAATAGTAGAATGATTTTCACACTGAATAATGTTGACTTCGTATCTTATACTGTATACTCCCAATATATTTAAAGCTGTTGAAAGTATATACAAAAATCAAATTTATACGCCTAAATATTTTGGTTTATTTAATTTAAACCTTTAATCAATGATTTAATGCTTACTCTTTTTTTTTTCTTTTTTGACAATTAATGCTTTTATTTATTTATTTGACAATTAATGCTTACTTTTCTAGTTAAAAATTGATGATTTACCTCCACTGGGCAAAATGCATTAGTTGCTAAATTTTCTTGTTATTTTAATGATTCTGGAGAAGAACAGTGTTATTTTGGGTACTTTTTGGATTGACTTTTAACCATCATAAACTAATTAGAGGTGAAAGAGGGTTTTTTTTTAGAAAAAAAAATTAAGAAACTAACCAATTTAAGAAATTTAATAAATAAATATTTAATAATACTCATTAATAAAAATACTATTTTTTTTTTCTTGAAGTGACTAAATTTATAATTATTTTCTAAATTTGAATAGTTTCGAAAACTTCCTAAAATATAAATCTAGTGTTATAAAACTTATACGTGGACTAAAGCTAAAATTCAATTATATTCATTTAAACTCAATAATAAAACTATTAATTTATGTATTTTTTTTCTAATTGACGTGAGTGAATTAGAAAAATATAATTTAATATTTTATATTAGTTATCACATGTAACATAATACAAATTCATGTGTGTAACAAGAATTATCATATTAGAGAAAATATTCATCATTGCTGTTTATTATTCAAATATGATCGTAATAAACTTTATTATATAATATTAATAATTCAAGATGTCGTGACTACTCTTTAATTTAATTAAACTATATAGATCAGTTAAATATAATAGAACAATGGTTCAAATAATATTCTTTATTTTAAAAAAAAAAAATAATATTATCTAACTTAATAGTGCATGAATAACTATAAGAGTAATTATGAAAACAAAATATAAAAACAAAATAGAGTAATTAACAATAATTTGCATTATGAATAATCAATGAAATTTAATATTTAAATATTTAATATGTATAAATGAATTAAATAGTTCATAATTAATAGTCGTGCATAAATTGAATAAATAAGCAATTTAGTCAATAAAATAGTTATTTAGCATATAGTTCAAATCCAAGAAGCCAAATAATAAAATCCAGTAAATTTGGCCAAAACTAATATCACATGATCGAACTCAAAATCATCCGCTCCAAAGTTTTTCTTTGTGTGATTTTTTAATTAGCAATCTTCAACCTTCCATTATACATAATACAAAACCTATATCAAAAATCAATGCAAAGGAAAAAAAATAGTTCTTATACCAAATGTTAGATAAACTAAAACAATTTTCTAAATGTAAATAGAATTAAACAATCCGCACTGACAATTGAGTTCTTGGTTCTTCTACACCTTCTTTCTTTCTAACTCAAAAAACATTTTTTTTTTCCTTGATCAAAATTATGAAGAAGAAAATATATTATGTATTCTTTGAATTACTCCAACAATTTTTCAATCATCTATTTTAATTATAACATTTTTTGAAATTTTTTTTTATACATTGCAAATTTTCATTTCTTTTTAAAAAAATTTAAATTTTACCCCTCTTTTTAGCAAACTGATTGAAGATTGTTAGTGAGCTGATTGAATATCATCGAACTGATGGAGTCTATTAGTTGAATTGAAGGCTATCATCTTAATTACTGATTGAAAACTATTAGGTGATGTCAATCTACTGATAGAAGGTTATGAGTTGAATTGATTGATGCAAGAGCATTTTGATCATTTTACATAAACGATCCATTTATTGTTATATAAACAATATTTTCAGAATTTTACTATACATAAATTTTTCTTTGAATTTTTTTTGCTACACATGAAAAATCTCATAGAATCCATGTATATTTATGCAGAGAATACTTAAATAAATTAAAAAATATGTGGGGGCCTACTTTTTCATTTACAACACTCAATTTTTTTTGTTTGAAATTTACCAAATTAGTTAAATATAAAAAATAATTATTACTATATTTTAAAAAATAATAATAAATATTATTATTGTATTAATAAATATTATTATACAATTTCTTATTATATAGTGCTAATCATTATACATACAAATATTTTAAAATTTGATCTAATTATTTAGTGAAAATAGCACATTTCCAACAACTGCCCTTTAATTTTCTCCTTCTTTAGATTAGTACAATAGAACTATTGTATGTGGTTTGTTGAATGAATCAAATAACTCATATAAATATCACATGTCCATAAATAACAATTTAAAGTAATTGCAGTATTAGATCATGCATGTGTCAAAAAGGAACAAGCTTTCCTTGTGAGCCCATATCATAACATGACATTTAACAGGTTATAATAATTTTTGCTTTTTTATTTTTGTCTAACATTAATATACATTCAAGAACCATCGATTCATCAAAAGATTAAAAATAAATATAATAAAATATGATTTAATCAAATTAAATGATAGATAGTTGATAAATTAATTATTTGTATCAAATTCATATCCGCTTTGTTTATTTTTTGTGGAAAATAATAGTAAACTATAAATTTTTAAAAAACAATCTTTTATATGTTCTAGTAAACAATCACTTTTAACTACCCATTTTATCAAATTTCATAGCAAAAATTTTATTTAACTATTACTAATATCAATCTTAAATTTTTTTCTTACCAACAAAAAATAATGTAGTGGATTTTTTTTTTTTTTTTTGAAATATAATGTAGTGGAATTGATTAAAAAGATATTTATTATTTAATTTTGGTGAAAGAGATACAGGTGGCAATCAAATAAACAGTGGGAAAGTTGTTCTACTTAAATGGATTTGGAGCAGTTCCTTTTGCTTTCATAAAATCTTCATCCCGGCGGAGTATGGCGGCGGAGGAGGAAGAGCTGCGGTGGGCGGCGATCGAGCGGCTGCCGACGTACGAGCGGATGAGAAAGGCGGTGTTCCGGCGAGTAGTGGAGAATGGGAGAGTGGTTCACGGCGAAGTGGACGTGACAGCGCTACGCTTTCAGGACAGGAAACAATTGGTTGAAACCATCACCAAGCTTGTTGAACAAGACAACCACAATTTTCTCCGCCGACTCAGAGATAGAACCGATAGGTAAAACTTTTGGGATGTTTGGATTGAATATTTGAAATCATTTTGATTAATAACTCACCAAAAACCTTTTTAATTCGGACATTTCAGTGATACTCACTTTTGGTATTTGAATTAGTTATCTCTTAGTTCATTAAAATTAGTTGCGCTTTTGTCATCTCCGTGATTACAATTAAATATTATTATTCAATCAATCATTCAAACATTAAACATGTAAAGCTAATGAAATATTATTAACAAATACTTCTATTTAACCTATTTGATTATAAATATATATATATATATATATATATATATATATATATATGTTATTTGATGTTTTTTTTAAATATATGTTGATCATTTAGATTATTGTTGTTGATCAATTATCAAACATTTTAATTGTTTTAGTCCATTTGATCATCAAAATTTATTAAATTTTAAATTTAATTTATATTATAAATAAAATGAACTGCAGTTCAATTTTATTTTTGATATGTCTCACAATTTCGTTCTTTTGCAATTTCTATATCAAAATTTAAATGGTTAGTAAAATTGCAATAAGTTTTGAAAATGTTATTTGATGAATAAGTGAAAAAATATATTAATTTTACACCATTTTTCACCAAAAAAATAAATATAACCTTAAAATAGGGAAAATAAATAATCATAACCGACAAAACTGAATCGAACCAATCTAATAAATCAGTTCGATTTTGAATCAGTTTAAATGGGAAACATAGAGTAAAAAACTTATGTACCTATGAAAAGAATTGTTTTTTATTAGAATAAAATTAAATTCAAATTAAAAGTAGGAAAAAAAATAAAAAATAATTAAAATTTGTATTGAAATTAAAATAAAAAATAGAATAAATGATTTTATGTTTAATGAACATGACTTTAGTCTCAATCTTTAAAAAATCGAAAATATGGATCGGATAGGTTTGACAGGAAATGGAATTGAAATGAGGCAAAACTTCCCGGGTAGGAGTTCAAAGCGCTGGGCAGCAGGCCAAACACGGCATAATTCAAAAATTGAAATTGAAATTGAAATTGTAATTGAAATTGTAATTGAAATTGAAATTGAAATTGAAATTGAAATTGAAGAGGAGGTTGTGAATTTTGTGATTTGCAGAGTGGGGATAGAAATTCCAAAAATTGAAGTTCGTTTCCAGAATTTGTCTGTTGAAGGTGACGTTTACGTTGGGAGCAGAGCCCTCCCGTCTCTCCTCAACGTTACACTCCACACCTTTGAGGTATTTTTCTTCTATTTTCCCTTTTCTTTTTTTCTTCATTTTAAAATTAATTCTTATCAAAAAAAAAAAAAAAAAAAAAAAGACGAATGAGAGGAGAGGAAGTAGTGGAGAAATGAATTTATGTTTTTAACGCATCACAAACTTTTCTCAATTCTTCATCAACCTCAACTTGTTTCCAACATTACATCAAACGTAAAATCAAATTTTATATCAAATTTCTTATAAAATAAACATCTTCTCTCCTAACACAAATTTTTATTTTTTATTTTTTTTCTTCTAATCTCTCCTCCCTAAAACATCAATTCGCAAACAAATATTATATATCTGCAATTTACTTCATTTACTCTTCTTCCTCCGCCTCCTCCCCTCTTATCAACGTCAAAATTCAATTGTCCCCACAATTTTAAAAAAAATCATTAAAATTCGAAGAAAACCAAAATATAGTCTTTATGAGTTTGTAGGTTACAATTTAGTTTTTATAATTATAAAATTAAAAAAAAAAAAAACAATCGTTATATTTTTTTATTATTAACGAATTAGCTAGAAGAAAGTTAGTTATTGATGTTCCAATAATAACATTAGGAGTTAAAATTTTATGTGATTACAACAGCGACTAGTCTTTACATTTTAGCAAATTGTAAGGACTTAACTTCTATTTTTATTTTTTAGAGGTCGTAAAGACACGATTTATAATAAAACTTATTTTTTTCAAGTTATAAATTTAGTCATTTATCTTTTTCTAGAATTTAAATTCCAAATCATACGTATTTGATAAAATATAAAAATAGTTGTTATCTCTAATAAATTATTTTTAATTAATTATTTATGTATCAATAACAATATTACGAGTATGCCTAAAAACAAACTGCTATTATGGTTTTACACCAATTTCGGGAGCGAAAAAGAAAATTTTGAACAGATAAAGGGTGAGAAATGCATATTTTTTTTAGTTTTCTTTAGTTTTTTACAAATATATATAGTACATAAAATATGAAATATAAAATTTTAGAAGATTTCTTAACAAATTCTAGATAATATCTAACAAATATCTTAAATATCTACTAATATTCAAATATCCAATTTAGATATCTATTATTCCTAATACCAACTTGAAAACAAATCCATTACACACAGCTCACACAAATGTTATATTTGATGTCGATCTCACTGTCGAACTCAATAATTGCAAATAAAATGTTGAATTTATTGCACAACACAGATCCCGCTAATTTCACGAATTGTCAATTTGCCACCAACATCACCTTGCGAAAATAAATACGACAAATATGATGCTTGGATTGCACCTCACAAACTATGCAAATTTTATGAATTCGTCAAACTGTTATTGATCACATCACCAACCATAAGAGTGGCTTTGATGCCCATTGTGAATACCATGAAAAGTTTTGAGAAACATGACTCAAATATCATAATGAATTTAAGAAAGTGCCTCGAAATGATAAATGGTGAGAAATACATAAATTTATTATTTTTCTATTAAATTTACACAAATATATAGATTTTAGAAGCTTTTCTTTTTTCTTTTTTTTTTTTTTGAATCCCTAACAAATTCTAGATCATATTATAAAAAAACCCTATATATGTATAGTTATTTTCATGTATTTAAGTTGTCGGATTTTTTTTTTTTAATTTTATCAAATCATAAGTTTAAGTTATAATTTTTAAAATTAAATGGAACAACTTCGAAACTTGGATATGTGTAAATTCTAAATTTCTAATGAATAATTTACTATTTTTATCCAAATTAGTAAATTATGTTATTATTATTTCTATTAAAAGATTATATAAAGCAAATATATTTAGTAAAATGGTTGCTAACTGCATAAGGTGTATCATACCACCAGAGCAACATAACATAAATATTATGAGTTTGAATCTTTATTTATTATTATTTTTTGATGTTATAATAATAGAGTAAGAAAACTCGAACCCATGACTTCTTGAGGTGATTGGATTTAGAGAGAGGAAATAGAGTATAAGAAGTCTAAGTTTGTTTTTAATATATCACAATCTCTCTCCAACTTCTTCTCAACCTCCCTATAACATTCTATCAAACATCAAATAAAATTTTATATTAAATTTAACATAAAATAAACATCATCCCTCCTAAAACACAAATCAGAATCAAACTTTATATTAAATTTATTTGAAAATAAATATTTTCTCTCTCTTCAAACACAAATCACATTACAGGTTTTACAACCTCCCCTCACTAAAACACCAATTTTCAAACAAATATTTCATAATTCTAACTTACTCAATTTTTTCTTCTTCCTTCATTTCTTCTCCTCTCCGATTATCAGTTCAACACTAATATAATTGAAATTTTTATTTCCTTTAAGATTTATGTGACCCAAAATAGGCGTTCAAAATTAAAATGCATTAAATACACAATAATTTAATATGGTTATCAACTAATAAACTATTTCCGGTGGATTGAGGAAAATACTAATCCTTCTCTAAAATTGGCCACAAGGTTTATGGTTGGATTAATCAACTCCAATAAAACAAAAAGAATTATAGAAAATTCGATTGAATTATATTCACTTATTGGTTGCCAACATTTTAGGTAAATTTTAATTTTTGTCCAATTACTGGAAGAAAGTAATTTTAATTTAACTTTTTTTGTTGACAGTAATTATAATTATAATTTAATTTTGTAATTTAGAATTTAGTTTTTTTATAGTTTAATAAAATTTAAAGATCGGTGAAAAATTAGTAATATTGAAATTTCCAGGAACTCAATTTACTGACAATTAAAAATAACGATGACTGTTTTTAAATAGTTTAAAAATAGAAAAAAAAAGGGTGTATATATTGTTGTCAAAAATTAATAAGCCGAAAGTTAGTTTTACTATTAATTAAATAATAGACTAAAACAACACAGACAATATGGTTGTCTGGAATTTATTAATTTTGTTATGATCATACTTTTAGCGGTATTTCAATTTTCAACGCAATAAAAACATTTAATAGCACAGTACACATTGTTTATTTAATATTGCTGTATTGCTGTTGGATGTTTGCCCTAACTATTTGGATTAATATTTCAAATTATTATTTTCTTAAAAAAATTAGATCCAAACCAGATTTTGATTGCGATTATTATTTTTAAATACTCAAAATAAATAATATTTTTAAGACCGTAATCATTACTTCTAAATATTCAAAATAAAATTTTAATTTTAAATACTAATTTCAAATACTCTTAAAACCTACCTCCAACTAAGATTTTTGACCATAATCATTACAAATATTAATTTTAAATGTTTTAAAAACTACACAAATTTTTAAAAACAATCATTACTTCTAAATATCCAAAATAAATACTAATTCTAAATATTTTTTATATATCCATCCAAACGTATCTTAAAATTGAACTATAAAAAGTAACGTTGATTACTATTATCCATCCATTATGACAAACAACTAACCAAACCTTTCCCCGAGTCAAAAGAAGAAGAAAAAAAAAAAAAAAAAAAAAAGAAAAAAAAAAACCTTTCTCCTTCCAAATAGATTCTACAGATATACTTGATTTCATGAAAATTAGTTTAGGTCAAACTAGATTAGTAATTCTATTAACATCAAAGTAGGCCGTAAGTTTATTTGCCTATGGACAGACGTGGTTTAATGCAGCAAAAAAATTTGATAAAAAAAAAAGAAAAAAGAAAAAACATAGTCAACAAATCATGAGTTTAGGTTCTTACCATTTTGGTTCAGACCAATATATATAGAAAATAAGCTATTGTTTATAATTAAGGTAAATTGCACAAAACCATTATATACTAACCATTAAGTTATTAAACTTTCAATTTGAATAATCATCTTCTCTAAAATTTAAAAAGTGTTGCAATTAATAACTTTAAATTAATTTAAAGAGATTTTTACATGTATAAAAAGGGTAAAATTGTCCAAAAAATATTTAGTCTTACTTTTGTCTCCTTAAAATCTTATAACTAAAGAAATTCATAACTCCTTATCTTAGAGTGCGTTGGTTATAATGGACGGTGGGTTATAATAAACGGTGAGTTATTATAAAAGTGAATTTTTTTTTTATAAATTTAATTTTAAATAGTATAAATTTAAAAAAAAAATAGAAAAAAACGCCGATGTTTAACTAAGTATTTTTATTAACATTTCAATCAATATTTGACCTAATGAAAATAAATAAATTTTTTTTTTGTTTTTATTAGTTGAATTTTTCATATTCTAATTGGCATATATTATATATTGATATAATTATAAATAAGTATATTAGTATAGTTTTAATATGAGAATCTTGATTAAAAATGAATTTTTTTAACCCAAATAATACATTTTCTTTTGAAAAGAAATTCTATGACCGTAAAAATGAATTTAAATAATGAAAATAATTGTTTTGAATGAACAAAAAAACAACAATTAAACTAAAAGTAGTTGTCTTAATATTAATAGATCAAGAGACATTGTCACATAAGAATTTCAAAATTGTAAGAACTATATGAACTCAAAATTTTATGCAATAAAAAAATTGAGCAATTTCTGTTCAAATATTGAATTAGTGTATATTAAAAAAATCATAAAAAAATGATTCTATACCTAATAATGTGTGAGTCCCACTTTATTCCAATTGCACAATAAAATTGAAAATCATTATATATTTTTGGTGACTTTTACACTATTTGAGGTGAATTTTACATTATTTGAAAGTGTATATAATGAGTAACCTCCGTTTATGATAAACAATGCCTAAAAGAAGAGTTCCGTTTTGAAATTGGGGCTCAAACAACACACCCTTATAAATTATAATGAAAATATTGTACACTAATGATTTTTTAAATATGTATATTTGTAAATGAATGGTTCTTTTTAGTATCACAATAATTTTCTCAAGAATATTTTAAAATTTTTGAATTATTATTTTGATGGAAATCTTTGATCGTGGTGTCACAAGAGGAAAGATCGTGGTGTCCATCAAAATAATGATTCAAAAATTTTAAAATCTTTTTGAGAAACTTACTATGATACTGAAAAGACCTATTAATTAACAAATATACACATTTGAAAAACGCATTAGTTTATAAAATTTTCAATTAAAAATTTGTAAGAGATAAAAAGTTAGGAATTTCTCTAGTTATAAGTTGTTAGAGAAACAAAGGAAATGCTAAATTTTTTTGGACAAATTACCCTCTTCACACATGTGAAAATCTCTTAAAATTAATTTAAAGGTGTTAATTGCTAATACTTTTCAAACTTTAGGGGTGTGATTGCTCAAATTAAAAGTTTAAGACTTAATGGTTACAAACACCATACTTTATGGCTGGTTTGCACTTTTCCCTTATAATTATAATGAACATCTGTCCAGAATTACCAGGTAAGAACATGCATTTAAACGATGCGGAAGCATGTGAATAACGAAAATTTCATATTAATTAATTTAATTAATTAACTTTGGATTAATCCAATTAATCTACATGATATTTATCGTAGGTGATTCAATTCTAGCTAGTCTTTATGGAGGATGTGGAAAAAGAGAACCCAATCGTCAAATTAGAATAAAGACCTCCCAAACCTACTAGTAGAAAAGTGAATCTTTAAATTAATATCTTTAATATTCAAAATAGATTTTCCCTTGGTTTTATTTATTTTTAATTGATATTTACCCAATAAATCTCAACTCTATAATATATCTAATATATTATAATAAATAAATCTCTACCACTAATATGTTCAATATATTAATTTTTTTATAAATAATAATTATCTAATAATTAGTAATTCAATTAATATGTCAAACATATTTAATTAATACTATCAATTTAATAATTATCCAATAATTATCAAACAAATATGTCTAACATATTTATTATAATTATGCTTTAAATAATTATCCAATAATTATTTAAACTTTAATATCTCCCACATATTATTAGGCGAGTTCTCTCAATAATTATCTAATAATTAATTTATCCAATAAATTAAATTAATATATCAAATATATTAATTAGTTAGGTTTATTCATTAAAACGCTCCTATTAATTATGTCAAACATAATCAATTTGTGAATTTGAACTATTCGAATTCATTATCTAATGAAACTATGTACTAGTAATTGAGCTAGCCCGGAAATCGGTGGACCTATAGATTAGAAGCTACAACGACTTGTGATCCAATTCCTGCTCGTTAACATCTGGCTTATCCATTAAAGCCTGTGTTGAACTCTCACACACTATAGGACAAGTTAATGTCCACGGATATAATCAGACATTTATCATATGATCATTCACGAGCATGTTCGTAATTTATAGCTGGGACAAAAAATATGTTCTATTCTTGTGATTACACCTTTCTCTTTAAGCGTCACTGGTTCATCTAATGAACCAGTTGTTTATAATTACACTATAAACGAGTGTCCTCCTGGGCCAATGAGAGGCGGATACCATTTATTCAAGTTCTAGAAACAGTTCTTAAGGGAACAACTCTACATTTTCTACAATATTATAAATTTGTTCTTGTGACGTTGCATTAATTCTCAGTTACTCCCGTGGGAGGCTTATTGACCTAGTGTTGTTTGACTGGTCTCACCCATGCACATCAAATGACGTGGTTTCATAAAGTAGGAGTTCGCAATTCATTCAAGATTAGGATCACATCGACATACAATTATCCTATCTATAACAAATTAACTAGCTCGATCATAAAACTTCTAGTCTAGTCATATGCTTTTTTTTCTTTTTTTTTTTTTGCATAGGCTCCCCACTATCATGTTTTCACATGAACAACCTGATTGCAAAACGGGCCGCACTCACACTATTACTAGGACTTAGACACCCTGAACTTGGAACTAGATCCACTTGTATGTCCTACATACTTGTTCAAGTGTTCCTATTAATAACCAAGAGTTTATCGACATTAATCAAACTAATGTGATAAAGTTGAATCAGGTTTGAATATTAAATATAAAAATTTATTAAAAAAATAATAACTTTTATTAATAACCGAAAATAACATTAAATGTCTGACATTAATGTTATATATATAGGCAAATTATAGCCTATTTAATTCGGGATACTAAACCGAATAGTATGATTTAAATCTTTAGACATCTCATGTGCAATCCATAAAAAGAATTGTAGCTCTTTCATTTTCTTTTCATATATTTTAAAATTAAAAAAAACCCCAAATCTAATGAAAATAAAATCTTAAAAAATTTCTTAATATCATACAATAATGGCTGTAAACATTTGCTTAATTAAAATCATCCTCAACTTCATATATAATAGTTACAATTAATTATCTCAAGTAGCAAAGAATCTAATAAATTAATAAAGAATATTATATTTTACAGTAAACATTCTTTAGAGTTAAGATGAGGAAACAATTTAAATATGATAGTAATAAATAATTATTGTACTGATTGTAGCAAAATAAAAGTAAAAAATAGATTATTTTATTTCATTTTTACATGTCATGAAAAACAGAGCTTGCTTGGGTTGATAGGGTTGGCTCCATCCAAGAAGAAAAAAATTCAAATACTTAAAGGTGTCAATGGAATTATCAAACCTTCAAGGTACAACATTTTTTCTTTTAGGAAAAAATAAATATTAAAATCACCCTTCCTCCATTAGTTATATATATATATATATATATATATATATAGTTAAATTGCATATTTGGAGTCGGGGGATGTTTGGTACCGGTATTGTACTAGTTTTAAAATTAGTAATTATTAAATATTGATAAAAAATTACATTCATTTTTATTATAATCACTACTCTAAATACTTCAAATTAAATCTTTATTCTAAATAATTTTTTTAAAGATTGCATCCCAACAAACTTTTAAATGTAATCATTACTAATATTACTTTTAAATACTTAAAATAATTTTTCAATCTAAATAATCTTAAGGTTACATCCAAACAAGTTTTTTACTATTTTTTATTGTAGTAATTACTAATCATTACTTCTAAATACTCAAAATAAATTATCATTCTAAAACTATTTTTCAATATTCTTAAAAGCTACATTCAATCAAACTTTTGAATGCGATCATTACTTCTAAATACGCAAAATAAATCTTCATTTTAAATACTAATTCTAAATGCTCTTAAAACTTCAATCAAAACCTCATTTAAAGTAGGTTAAGCAAGCAATAATTAACTTTTTTTTTTTTTTTTTTAATGAAAAAATCACATGTTGAAATCTTTTAAATCCAAAGATCATTGAAAAAAAAAATTTAATTAACAAAAATTAGAGATGCAGCAATTTTGAGCCAACTAACTACTCTTTTCACTAAAAAAATATAATTGAACATATGAATATTAGTACATTCCATGACAACTAACTACCCATTCAACCAACTTTCAAAGCAGTAATTCTGTTTATGAGATTTATTTATAGAGTAACAAATTCCAACTTTTAAAATTTTAATAACTAAATTCCAAGGAAAGTTTTTAATGAATGTTTTTTCGTGATAACAAACTTGCAAAATGAATCTGTTTATCAATAAGAGTTTGGTTGTTCCTGCTTCATCTTAATTGTTCGTTATTTAAACAAGTAAAAGTGTTTTTAGATGGTTTAGAAGTATTTTTTTTCATGTAAGAAAATTGGAATTTATTTTAGCATAATGTTGGATTTTGACATTAATTTCTTAATTTCAGGATGACATTACTTCTTGGTCCTCCAAGCTCTGGAAAAACTACCTTGCTGTTGGCACTTGCTGGCAAACTTGACAAAAATTTGAAGGTTCTAAATTCAATTAATACATTGCTTTTTCTTTTTAATAGATCATCTTTTTATTTTTCTTAACTATCAGTTGTTTAGGTTATCTTGTAAAATTTCACCTTTTTTTTTTTTTTGGTTTAGTCCATGAAGTTTATGTTAATTTTTTTTCATAATTTTTAAAACTTGTTTACAAAATTCGAATTGTGTCTGGTTTTTAAATTTTAAGAGTATAATGTATCTTTGAACTTTCGGACTTGTCTAATAAAATTTCTAAGCTTATATAAGTATGGAATAAGTTCATGAACTTTGAAGTTAGTATATAATAATTCTTTTAAAATTTAACTGATATATTAGATATAAAAGTAAAATCTATGTTTGATTAGACTCTAGAGATGTTTGGACTGAGATTTCAAGACTATTTAGAATTAATATTTAGAATGAAGATTTTATTTTGAATATTTAGGAGTAATGATTGTGGTAAAAAACTTATTTTAATGTTAATTTTTAAGAATATTTAAAATGAGAATTTATTTAAAGTATTTAGAAGTAATGATTAATAATGATTGTATTCAAAATCTTGTTTGGATGTAATTTTTTAGAATTAGTATTATGATTATAGTCGAAAGAATGTTTGGATATAGTTTTTAAGAGTATTTAAAATTAGTAATTAGAATGATGATTATTTCAAAATGCGAATAGGAAAGTGGTAAAGTGACATATTGTGGACATGAACTGCATGAATTTGTGGCTCAAAGAACCTGTGCTTATATAAGCCAACATGATCTTCATTGTGGAGAGATGACAGTTAGAGAAGCATTAGATTTCTCTGGTCGCTGTTTGGGAGTTGGAACAAGATATCAGCTTTTGACAGAGCTAGTCAGAAGAGAGAAACAAGCAGCCATTAAGCCTGACCCTGACATTGATGCCTTCATGAAATCCATCTCTGTTTCTGGCCAAAAATCAAGTTTGGTCTCCGATTACATTCTCAAGGTAAATTAATCGCTTATTTCAACAGCTTAACTACTTTTCTTTACCCTTTTACTTTACCAAGTTTGGCTACATTACCTGCTATTAGAATCCTTAAGTCCAAACAGGTAAACACGATCTATCCAAGATTGGTCTTTAAAGATTATTGTGAGGATACCCCTCCTAGATAAGATAGATGAGTTACAATGTCAGATAGAATCTCATACTATTTAATATGGTATATATTAGTTGACGGTTTACATAATTTAACATGGTATTAGAGTTTCATGTGAGTTATTTGTTCCACGAAATTTTGAGGAACCCACTCAAGTGGACAAAAACTTAAGCGGGTATTTGATGATTCAAAAGTTCTGATCCGACCCAAAAAGTAAACCAAAGCAGGCATTTCGGTTTGATAATTCAAGATGGTCTTCCCTATATGGCACCATCTTAAGGGGCATGTTGGAGATACTTACCTTGTAACGTTTGTCCTACGTTGGAAATGTGAGGATTCTTCAACACATTTTTATATGATATGTGGGCTATTTCTCTCACTGCCAATTGGTTTTGAGGGACATGTTAGAGATACTCACCTTGTGACATTTGTCTCACATTAAAAAAATGAGAATTCTTCCACACATTTATAGGATATGTGCGCTATTTTCCTCACTGCCAATTGGTTTTGAGGAGGATGCTTACACTTTCTAGTATGGTATCAGATCAAGAGTTCTTGAGTTAGTTCGACCGTTTCAATTTGAAACAGATACTTGGGTTGGAAGTTTGCGCTGATACTTTAGTGGGAGATGAAATGAGAAGGGGAATCTCCGGTGGCCAGAAGAAACGTGTAACAACAGGTAGAGAATATGAACTCATCTTCATTTTTTTCTATGTTTGAGTCTGCAATTTTCATTTTTTGTACATAAGATTTAATGATTACTAAAATGGGAGAAAATATGTGTAGGGGAGATGCTGGTAGGGCCAGCAAAGGCATTGTTTATGGATGAAATATCAACAGGGTTGGACAGTTCCACCACATTTCAAATCTGCAAATTCATGGGACAAATGGTTCATATATTGGATGTAACTATGATCATCTCTCTGTTACAACCAGCTCCTGAAACATACAATCTATTTGATGACATCATTCTACTTTCAGAAGGTGAAATTATATACCAAGGTCCAAGACAAAAAGTGCTTGAATTCTTCGAGTTCATGGGCTTCAAATGCCCGGAAAGAAAAGGAGTCGCCGATTTCTTACAAGAAGTAACATCAAAAAAGGATCAAGAACAATATTGGAACAGAAACAACCAGCCATATAAATTCATTTCTGGCTCTGAATTTCTGCATGGATTCAACTCTTTCTCCATTGGCCAACAGCTTGTGTCAGAACTTGAAATTCCATATGAAAAATCCAGTGCTCACCCAGCAGCTTTAGTCAAAGAGAAATATGGTTTGTCAAATTGGGAACTCTTCAAAGCTTGCTATTCAAGAGAGATTTTGTTAATAAAAAGAAATGCTTTTGTTTATGTTTTCAAAACTGCTCAAATCACTGTGATGGCAATCATTGGAATGACAGTTTTTTTCAAGACTGAAATGGAAGTTGGGACTGTAGTTGGTGGAGGCAAGTTCTTGGGAGCTCTGTTTTTCAGCCTTATGAACATCATGTTTAATGGAATGGCAGAATTGGTTCTTACTATGTTTAGGCTTCCAGTTTTCTTTAGACAAAGGGATTTCTTGTTCTATCCTGCTTGGGCTTTTACTTTGCCCATTTGGCTACTTAGAATTCCTTTGTCTCTCATTGAATCAGGCATATGGATTCTTATAACTTATTACACTATTGGGTTTGCTCCTTCTCCTACTAGGTACATTATCTTTTCATTCATAAAAAACACTTTTATTTCCTAAAATTTCTAACTTTAAATCATTTAGTTTAGTTTGCTGAGGATGTCACGTTGAAATAGTGAGAAGACCCGCTAATATTCACAATATATGCGGACTACTCTTCTCATTGTATTGGTTTAAAAACACTTATCGTCCCTAAAATTTTGATCTTTGGTTCATTTAGTCTAGTTTATTGCCCGTAAAAAGTTTTTATAGACATTTTTTTAGTACAATAGGGGACTAGGAGACTAGAACCACAGATCTTGTGGTTCTTTATACGTTGAGATATCAGCTGAGTCATGCTCACTCTGATAAGTTTATATAGACTTTGTAACTTATAAATATATAGATTTATGATTAGAGGGGTGTCCTCGTTTGTTGAGACTTGAGGTCTACAAAGTATACTCCCTTGGAGGTTTCAAGTTCGAGACCCATTAATAGTAAATTTTCTATTGTTTCTTGGGTTTGAACTTTACAACGGACACGAGTGTCCACATATATAGGAGCGCGAGCGACCGTATCTTTTTCTTTTGTTCATTTTTATTTGTTAATAAACTGAGCTTCATTCAACTTTCTACTGATTGTCTAGGTTCTTTAAGCAGTTTTTGGCATTCTTTGCCACGCATCAAACCGCTCTATCGCTATTTCGACTTATAGCAGCAGTTGGAAGAACATTAGTTATTGCAAATACTTATGCCACTTTTGCCCTTTTGATAGTTTTCTTGCTTGGAGGTTTCATTATTGACAAAGGTAATCATTTTTCCCATTTCCTTGGGGCTAAACTTTAATTCAACAACATAACTTTAGCAGATGGAAAGTGCTTAAGTTTCGAATTTCTTTTTTTGTGCACATAGATAACATTGAGCCATGGATGATGTGGGGCTATTATTTGTCTCCCATGATGTATGGACAAAATGCCATTGTCATTAATGAGTTCCTTGACAAAAGATGGAGCAAGGTAAATCTTAGGCTTCAACAAGGGATTGTCTTCTTTTATCCATATTATTGAAATGTTTTGTCCTATATAAAACTTTCCTAAAACTCGTGTTCCCTTCATTTAACATCGTGTATTTGTTAGTTGATAAAATTAAATTTACCCCAATCTATCGGTTTAAACTTTTGAATTGATTAGTAGTTTTACATAATTCAACACGGTATCAAAGCAGGAGGTCATGTATTCGAATCCCGTCCTCCCCAAAAATACTAGAGCTCCAATGTCATTATGCACGACCTAGTAATAAAAAAAATTTATTCTTCACAATCTTGTAAAGAAAGCGGTTTCTTTCGTCTGTTTGTAGACGTAGCTAACACAATATGAGTGAGTCACGTAAAGTTGTGTGTTTTTTTGTCTCCTGTTACAGTAATTCTTGATAGTCGATTCTTTCATAACGCACAATAACTCAAAAGTGTACGTGTGTGTATATATATACACGTAATATCTGCAGAAAAATACAGACCCTACGATCAATGAACCTACAGTTGGGAAAGTGCTTCTTGCCAGTAGGGGTTTCTTTAAGGAAGAACATTGGTACTGGATTTCCATTGCAGCACTTTTTGGCTATAATCTTCTCTTCAACATTCTATTTACCATAGCTTTGACTTACTTGAATCGTAAAAAACCTCATCCCTTAATACTTTCAAGACTGTAATTTGATTTGTTCATTTAAATGATCCTTTTGAAAGCTATATTTTTTCAGCAATTACTGATGCAAAGGCTCTCATTAGCATGGATGAAGACAAGAAGAAGAGATCAAACAATGGGTCCAATGCACAAGGTTTGAGTTTCTAAATGTGGATTTTTTTTTTTTTTTTTTTGATTAGAGATTTTGATCATATGAATTAACAATGAAGCTTTTAAATCATTCTGATTCAGATGTATTGCAAAGGAGAGGAATGGTTTTGCCTTTCCAGCCGCTTTCACTTGCATTCAACCATATTAACTATTACGTGGATATGCCTGCTGTAAGTTAACTGAAGTTTATAATAACCCCTTTAGTCACTATTTCGTTTTTGTTTTTTGTTTTTGAAAATTAAGTTTATAAAAACTACTTCAACCTACGAATTTTGTTGTTCGTTATCTACTTTTTCCCAATGTTTTCAAAATCTAAACTAAGTTTTGAAAACTAAAATTGATTAAGCCCGTGTAATGTAACTATTTGGTTTTGAAAGTTAAGTCTATAAAATACTACTTCCATGCATCTATTTGTTTTCATGCATTGATATATGCCTTGAACTCGATGCCTCACGATACTTAGTCAAGATCTTACTGCTCGGTTAGCGAGTCGAGGTCTAGAGGCAATGCTTTAGTGGGGCTTGGGAGCAATGCTTCCGTAACCTAAACGAAATATCTAATTGGATTTGTATTTTTCGTATTTGAACTTTTATGTATTTTGGTCATATTTTTAATAGAGTTTGACGAGAGTTCACTATATAAACTCTCTTAAAATCGTAAATGTATTATGTATCTCCAAGATTAATAAAACTGTTTTTTCCTTTTTCCATGGACATAGCTAACATACTGTCGGTGAACCACGTAAATTATCGTGTTAATGTCTCACGTTTTCTTTACCGTTTTATCTTGATTGTTGTTCTCGTTCATAACACCATATTTTCTCATTCACTTTTTATCTACGTTATCAAAAATCAAGCAAAGTTTTGAAAAGCAAAGTAGGCTATATTTTTGGAACGTGGCTTGGAACTCAAATGTTTGTTTGAAAAATATAAAAACCAAGGTAGAGAAGATGAAAATGATTGTTAAGAAATAACTAGAGAACAACCTCAATTTTCAGAAAACATATGGTTATCAAATAGAGCCGCAATTTGTAAGAACTTGTTTTTGTTTCTAAAGTTTGTCCTATAATGCAAATATTTTCTTAAGAAAGACGAAAACTGTCATAGAATAATCGTTAGAAAACGAGTCAAAAACTAAAAAACAAAAAATCAAATGGTTATTGAAAACTGTGTATGGATGTTGTCTTTCCAATTCAGGAAATGAAGATGAATGGGATCGAGGAAGACCGTCTTCAACTGTTAGAAGATGTTAGCGGAGCTTTTCGACCCGGGATTTTGACAGCTCTCGTAGGTGTTAGTGGTGCAGGGAAAACTACTCTTATGGATGTGTTAGCAGGGAGAAAAACCAGTGGTTATATTGAAGGAAGTATATACATTTCTGGTTATCCAAAGAAGCAATCAACCTTTGCTCGAGTAAGCGGTTATTGCGAACAAAACGACATTCATTCGCCTCACCTTACTGTCTATGAGTCTCTCCTGTTCTCTGCTTGGCTCCGTCTTTCCTCCGATGTCGATACCGCAACAAGAAAGGTATGTTTTTTCTCCTTATGACTCAGTTCCTAAACTTTTGTGTACTTTTTAATAATTTTTTAATATCTAACAATGTGTAGATGTTTGTGGAAGAAGTTATGGAACTAATAGAACTAGATACATTGAGAGATGCTTTAGTGGGAATTCCAGGAGTAGATGGTCTTTCAACAGAACAAAGAAAGAGATTGACAATAGCTGTGGAGTTGGTTGCTAATCCTTCTATTATATTCATGGATGAACCAACCTCTGGTCTTGATGCTAGATCTGCTGCCATTGTTATGCGTACGGTTCGAAATACGGTCGATACTGGCAGAACTGTTGTGTGTACAATTCACCAGCCAAGTATAGACATTTTTGAAGCGTTTGATGAGGTATTAATGCACTCTTTGTTAACCATTTGATTTTGAAACTTAAGTTTCTAATTACTATTTTCACCGGAAGGTGTTTGGACGTGGAATTGTAGAGTGATTATAAATGAGGGGTCATTTTGAGTGATTAGAAATTTGAGTTTTAGTTATAGCTCGTCTGGATGCGGTTAGTTGTAGAAGAGTTGTTGTTAGTAGCTGGTTTGGATGATGATTTTTGTAGAGAGGTCATAGATAATAATTTGTTTGGATGTGGTTAGAAATGATTGATTATTTAGAGAGGTTAGAAATGAGTGATTAGAAATAAATTGTTATGAATAAATGATTAGTTAAGTGGTTAGAAATGAGTGATTAGAAATGAATGATTATTTTGAATGATAACAATAGCTCGTTTGGATGTGACTATTTGTAGAGAAGTTGTAAAAGCTCGTTAAAGCCCTGAAACACACACCCCTGAGTTCGTTTGGTTTCATTCCACTGATTTTCAAACTTTCTAAGAACTAAAGTTAGTCGACGAGTATCAAACAGGGCCTAAATGATTGTTCTTCGCTAAACCATTTTTAATTCTACGAACTTTAATGCTTAATGTAGCTATTGCTAATGAAAAGTGGTGGACAAACGATTTACGTCGGCCCTCTCGGTCAGCAATCTTGCGAGCTCATTGAATATTTTGAGGTGAGTATATATATATTCTTTCTGGTAGTGATGTGCTTTCTTTTCCATTTTCTACTTAAATTTTCAATTTGGTGGTTGGTTTTGATGATAGGCTATACCAGGGATTCCAAAGATTGAAGATGGACAGAATCCAGCTACATGGATGCTTGAAGTTACTGCCCCGACAATGGAAGCTCAACTCGATATCGATTTCGCCGATAAGTTTGCCAAATCTTCAGCTTATCAGTAAGTTGACTGTGATTTAAGTTCGAACATCGGCTCGAATTTCTATGAATTTTCTTAACATTGTAGTTCTTTGTTTCAGGAGGAATCAAGAACTTATAATGGAGCTTAGTACTCCAGCTGCAGGGTCCAAAGATCTATACTTTCCAACTCAATACTCACAATCATTTTTCTCTCAATTCAAAGCTTGTTTTTGGAAACAGCATTGTTCTTATTGGAGAAATGTTGAATACAATGCCATACGCTTCTTTATTACAATTGTTATTGGTATCTTATTTGGTTTGATTTTCTGGAACAAAGGACAAAAATTGTAAGTGTTTGTAGTCTATTTTCACATTCTGTTTTTTTTTTTTTTTTTTTTTTTTTTTAATGTTTTTATGCTTTTGTTTTTGTTCTGTACTTCAACAGAGCCAAAGAACAAGATGTTTTGAATCTTATTGGTGCTATCTTTGCTGCTGTTCTTTTCCTTGGAGCTTGTAATGCTTCGGCTGTGCAATCTGTGGTCGCTATCGAACGAACGGCTTTCTATCGGGAAAGAGCGGCCGGAATGTATTCTGCTTTGCTATATGCATTTGCTCAGGTGACCGAAAATTATTCACCCTTTTGAATTGAAATCACCAATCGATCAAAAAATGGAGATATTAGAATAAGCTTAGTCTCTTTCAAGCCGTGTTTGGGAGGTCATTTATGTAATTTGATTGGTTATTATAACCCAACTCATGTTTGGCTCACTGGTTATAATAATCGGAGGATTGACCCAAATCCAAACTGTTGTTTCACATAGCTTGTGCCTACCTTTGAGATTAACCATTTCCTCTCCCCCTTATAATAATTTGCACCTCAAACTTTGTTTATTATAACTCATGTTATAATAACCTTCGTCTCAAACGCCATTAATTATCATGCTTGGGGTTGTTTGTTTTGAATATTTATGGAGCTATTAATACAATTTTTCATTTCTAATCACTCAAAATAACTCCTCATTTTTAATCATTCTACAATTTTGCAAACAACCCCCTTGTTGTAATAACTTGTGCGTCCAACACACTTTATGATATCCCACCGTTTATGATAATCTACCGTTTATAATAGCTGAATGAGTGCCTCGATTCTAAAGGTGTAAACTGATATTCTAAGACAAGTTCAATCCTTTTCGAGTGAGATGGAGTAAAAATCAACTAAAGATTAAACCCTTTTTTTTTTTTTTTTGGTGCAGGTGGCAATTGAGATCATCTATGTTTTTGTTCAATCTTCAATTTATTGTGTCATTATTTACAGCATGATTGGATTTGAGTGGAAAGTGAGGAAGTTTCTGTTGTTCTTCTACTTGGTTTTAATGTGTTTCACATACTTCACACTATATGGGATGATGGTTGTAGCATTGACTCCAGGCCACCACATTGCAGCCATTGTCATGTCCTTCTTCATTGGCATGTGGAACTTGTTCACCGGCTTTTTTATTCCTCGTCCGGTACACGACATCCGTATTTTTCAACTTCGTTTAATATTCGACTTCTCAAACTCATGGTTTAAAAACTAACAACTTTTGTAGGCAATCCCCATTTGGTGGAGATGGTATTACTGGGCTAATCCTGTGGCTTGGACAGTGTATGGCCTTATTTCTTCTCAAATTGGTGACAAAGATACTCATGTTCAGATACCAGGATTGGGAAATGTAGGATTGAAGATGTTCCTTAAAGAAGGGTTCGGGTACGACAACGACTTCATCCCGGTCGTGGTCGTCGTACACGTCGGCTGGGTTGTCGGCTTCTTCTTCGTGTTTGCCTATGGAATCAAATTCCTTAACTTCCAGAGGAGATAGGGTAATCTTTGTCCTCTGCAGTGTTATGTGAAATTTGTTTGTTCGTTACCGTTTGCCATAGACTTTGTACCATAACAAATGAGGAAAATAAAATAATTTCCTCTTTTCTTGGATGTTAAATTATTTTTGAATCTCAATATACAATTATTTATTAAATTCAAGAGGGTGGAGATTCTATTTCTAGCAGCTAAATATATATTTTGAAGCTTTTTCGGTTCAATAAGACTGGATTGAACTTATGATTTATAAGTCACTAATATTATTGAATTATGGTTCTTGTTACCATTTAAAAAAAGTTAACTACCTATCAAATTATTATTTATTTTATTAATTTTTTTTGTTTTTTTTTTTTTTATATCAATGCCGTGCCAAATCAACCCGCATTTATCCTATATGATTATGGTATATATATGTTACCTATCTTTTTGAGGTAATATATGCTTACTATTTAAATAACAGAGTTAATGAAAAAACTACCTAGAACCATGAATCAAAGTTTGATAATGTAATTGAAATATTGTAGGGACTTAGTAATAAGATATAATAATCAATAATCAAGGTTAAGAAACTAGACCTAAAATAAATAGTTATTGTTAGTATTTATATATAAACGAAATGGAGGAAAGCATTGTTTTCACTCATTAGATTTTTTTTATTTTTTTTAAATTACCTTTCTAGGATTTTTGTCTCTCTTGATATTTTGTTACTAAATACAAAACATAATTATGCAAAATGATCAAAATATCCTTGTCGAACTTACAAAATTGCAAGTCTTTCAAACTAATGAAGTTAGTACTAAAAAAATGCAGCTACTAATATTTTAGGTAGATAAAAAAAGATGAGTAGAGCTCGAGCATAATTTAATTGTTTTTATTTTTTAAGTCTATACAATATCTATTGCTCCTTGATCCATCTTAACTTCGAACATAATTTAGTTATCAAGGTGTTGATTAACTCTTTGAAATGCGTCAATTTGAATGCTCATAACTTTTATCTTGGTTAATGTCTGGTCAACCTTAAACTTGAGCGAGCGTCAATATCAATATTTACATAAGAAGCTTTTTAGAAACGAGATAACATCTGATATAAGATCACTTATCGTGCTGCTTTTCAAACCCTAGCTAGAATTTAGGAAGCTAGTAACATTGTTGGCAGGAAAAAAAAGTTATGATACTTGTCCAATAACAAGTGAAAAAATCTGAATTTCCACTCTCATATGAACAAATTATTTAATAAAAGTGTGACTATATACACATCCCTTAATACATGTAGAATGAATATCACAAAGTACGATTGTGTCATATTAATCATTTTGTGGATTGACAATAATATAGAGAATGTAGAATAAAATTGGTAGGTAGTCATATTCTCGTAGTGAAACAAACCATCTAATGAATATCATCATAACATCTAATAGCTAAATTATTCACATTAGTCATATGCTTCAAATTTTATTTTGTAATTTACATGAATGAGATTTACTCAGATACTTGTATAATTGTATGAACTCAAACATATAACTAGAAATGTCCAACACTAATTCTAGTAAGAGATTTACAAATTTCATTTTTATTGACTTCATCTTTCAACAAATTAGTCACGTTGCACAATTCGATAAGACAAATCATGGGTTCGTGCTCAAATACACTAACTCATAATACACCCAAAAAAAATACACACATAGACAATCGTGTGTAGCTTGGATGCACTATATTATCTTCAACATACATCATTCTTAAATAAATTAAACACAATAACAACTCAAACTACACTCTTAACTAAAGAAATAAAATAGAACTGACAACTCACACTGTACTTGTCAAGGAATGAAATATCACTAATAATTTATTAAAAAAAGATGAACATTTTCTTAAAGAAAATTAGAAAAAAATAAATTAAGGACCGATTTTTATTTTTTTTAAAAATTTAGAGATCAAAATAGAATAAAAATAAAAGTTTAAATATTAGTTGATTAAATTGAACATTGGAAAGTGTTCCAAAATAAAATAAATTCAAAATTACAAATAACAAAATGACACGCACACAAATAAAAATTGAATATGGATGACAAATATGAAATGTCAACCAAACCCCTGAGATATTTTGAAACCACAGAATATACTTTTTTAAATTCCAAGAGTCTTTATTATAAACAAAAAGTGAGTGTCCCTCCAAATTTCTCCTTGACAATGGAAAGTCCTATTTGGATTTATTATTGGAAAATCATATTATTTTTATTTTCCTTCACGATACCGACACTATAATCTACTCTCCTTCCTTCATCAATAATATTTTGGAAAATCTCACTCAATTGCATAATGCATTAATGTAATTAATATTTAATTTAAGGATTAAACTCTAAAGGTTAAATAGTGAAAACTAATTTATGATTTTGGAAAATCTCACTCAATTGCACAATGCACCAAATACTTTCTTTGATGCATTTGATCTTCATGTTCTCATATTCATTAGGAAAGGTAGTAGAAATACATCCTACAAAATATATCATTGTAAATTACATGCCATACCAATTTTTTTTTCAAATAATCATAGCATTTACATCTATGATTAATTGATTTAATTTTTCCAAGAAATATACCGGAGGCATTAGAAAATAAAATTGGAAAGAGATGAATGATCTACAATAAATGGGACTTGAGAAACTATAGAATCGTCAAGATATAAGTAGTCATCGAGTTGTAAATCGGTGTTCACTATTAAATATAATACATGTAGAATGTTGAGAGATTTAAGACTAGATTGGTAGCTAAAGTTTTGCCCATGCATATGGAATTGATCACTATCAAGAAACGTAATTCATTATCATATTCCATTTTCTTACGACAGTTGACATGTTGCCAACGACTTTCAACTGCTTGATCACATTGGAGATTTCTTCGAGAATTATGAAATTAACCAGAGGTTGACTCAATGATGAATCGAAAACTAGATTGATAAGAGTCATAACTAGAAAGAGTCTTGGTCTACTACATTCACTTTTCAACTATTGTTTGAAAAATCAAAATCCAAACTTCCACATATTGATTTCTCCACTTTTTTTCCTCAAAAAAATATTCAGGTGGTTATTTTTCAATCATTTTTATAGTAATGTATTGAAAATATTTAGGTGGTTATTATTCTATCATTTTTATAGTAATAAGTATTGAGTTTAGTATATATTGTATTTTGCATTTCTTGTGTACTATATTAAATACTAATAAGAGGCATAATACTTTATTTTATTTTTTTATTTAATATGATAGATATTTGATGAGTATCTATGCTGCTATTAATTTACTAATATACATTTACACCAATACTACTCTTTGATTATAAATCTGTGTTGACATTTAGTACTGCAATATTATATTGGCCGCAAGTAACGATTTAATATTGTATTATGCAAAAATGTTTACACTTGCAATGTATTCCTTACATGCATCATTAGTTTTTTAATGGTAATGTAGAATCTCTATAATGAGAAGTTATATCATGTGCATAATTGACATTGTATAGACAACATTTTACGTAGTATATTCTGTAATAGTGTTTTATCAATTATCGATTAGTTGTAATCGCCATTTTGTTCATGTGTTTGATGATAATATAGTATTATAACATTATATTACGAAAATAAATTAACAAAATTCTTTTTAATACCTTTAAAGTGTATTTTAATGGTATTACACAATACACCTGCTACATTAGGTTTCAAAATACCATATATATATAATACTTCATGTATAATCAAAAAATTTAGTTGAAAGAGTTTCAAAAAGCTTCCAAAAGGAATGGATCATTATAAGGAATAGTGATAGAATCTCTATAATCCTGACAGATTTTTTCCATTTTTATTTTTCAAATAATCAATCTAGTTATAATTAAGAGTAATACGGTAAAAGGATAAAATTTGTATTTTCATTTAAGAAAAGGAATGAATATATATGCAAATCTTATAATTTTTTGCTATTCATGAATTATTTAGTTTGTATTGACTACTTATGCAAAAACCTCTTATTATAATAAGAATTTAATTTTATTCTCTCTAAAATTTACATGCAGCATAGCTAAAATTTTAAAAAAGATTTTTAAATCTTTGTCGCACCTTTACTACCATTAGAATTCTGGTGAACATTGTAATTAAATGATGTAACCTACATCTGAACTTTGTTTGTTTTGAATGCAATTTGTTATTGGTTGTTTGAAAGTTTTAGAAACTCAAATCGAAACTCTAGTCGTCGTCTCTAAAACGGCGCATCCTACTTCTGGTGGTTTCCTCCATATTTTTCTTCATCTATTCGTTCAACATCTATAACCAGATACAATATATGTATTTCTTATCTACCTATGTCAGAACAAACTGTAAATATATATATTAACCAAATAACTTCCAAATAAGCAATTTGACAGATTGATTGACAAGCTGTAGAATTAATATTTAAATCAAATTGAGGAAGAGTATTGAAATATTTAATATTGTTTGATTTATATCTCCCTTAAATAGACTATTATACAAATGTAATTTTCTTTTCTTATTGTAAAATATGTCTTATTTATAGAATAGATTTTTCCTATTTAAAAAAAGAGATCGTAAGATAATAAATATCGATTATTAAAATAAGAACGTAATTTTCTTCTCTCCAAAATCGTCATAGTATAATAAATTAGTAAAAATTTGTTTACTTAAATATTGTGAGTTTAAAATATCATTTTGGTCCCTCAAGTTTTATGTTTGTTTCATTTTGGTCTCTCAACTTTCAAATCTCCTATTTTAGTTCCTCAACTTTAAAATTTGTTCAAATTTTAGTCCCTCGACTTTGAAGTGACCATTTGTAGTACCTTACCTACTAATTAAGTTTACAAATAGTCCTTGCCCTCTGAAAATTTGTCTCTTCTACACCAAACTCTTTCTTTCTCATTCATTTGATCGAGTTCCATTCATTTTTTTTTATCTCATTTAATATTGATAGAGCTTTTAGGTAGACAACCCAAAACCCATAAATCGAAAGCTTCAATATACCTATGAGGATGGTTTGTGATTGAGGAAATTTTGACTGAATGGTGAATTTGAGAGAGACATAGAAGAGTAACTTATGAATGACATAATTAAGAAGCTTGAATCAATAAATTTAAAAATGATTAAAAAAAAAAATTGTAATCTCACATTATTCTGCATTGACTTTAACCTACTGTTATCATTCTCCCCAATTTCAAAATAAAACTCAATTGAATACCATCTATTTTCAAATCCATACCCAAAAATTAATGGTATTGTCTTTAAATCCCTACTTTATGGATGCAGACTTTTGTTCATTTTAATAACAGAAATAGAGATGAGAGAAGTGTGAGAAGAACGGAGGAGAGAGAAATAAATTGGTGTAGAAAAACAAGTTGTATAAAGACCATTTTGTAACTTGATGGATAGTAAGGTTGATGGGCTAAAATTGAACAAATTTCAAAGTTGAAAGACTAAAATTGAACATTTCAAAATTTAGGGACTAAAATAAAACGAACCTAAAATTTGAGGGACCAGTATGATATTTTAACCAATCTTGTAAGTAATATCCTTTGCAGCATAATTCTTTTAGAAACATTTAACGTGATAGTGAAAAAAGAAACAAACAAAGGACAAAACAAAACAATTAGGGGCATGTAATCAGGTTGGTAAAAATTAATGTAGTCTTCTGGTGATGACATCTAAACAATATTTACAATTGATAAACAATATTGAATGTCTACAAATTTTCATTTTAAATTTTATTTTTATTTTTTTAAATTAAAAAAAAAATCATATCAATTATAAAAATCACATTAATTAAAAGTAAATAGTTCAATTCATGAACTCACCTATCTAGAATTAGTTTCATTTCTAACTACATATCGTGCGTTCTATTATAATAGTCGAGATGCATAGAAAGTGACTCATAATAACGAAAATAAAAAGTTAAAAAGGTTCATCTACTATCCATACTAGTTATAATAATTTTTTATAATTACTTTTGAATAAGACATCAACATATTAAACTAAACTATAGTATACTTCAAGCATAACTTTTAATTAATCAGTCAAAATAAGCACAACTCAACTGATATTAGCAAATTTGCGGTTCGAGTCCCCTATTTCTGTGTGCTAAAAAAAACTTTGAACTAAAAAAAACTTCGAATTAATTAGTTCATAAGATCCTAACATTATAATATATGTGATGATTGTTCCAGCCGCAATCGACCAAAATTAAATTAATGCGACACTTTCCTTTGATTTAAAAATGAACATACTTTTATTCACAAGTCATTTGAATTAAATAAAATAATTATGTATATGCCGTCTAAATATGGGGCCATGCTTTTTAGAAAACTGGGCCCATGTTCACATCTCAAGAATGCAATATTGAATTCGTTTCAATTTTGTAGGAACATATTTTTGTTTATTGAAAGTATTATATATTGATATTTTGACCAAGAATAATTTGATTTATAAAAAAAAATAAAAAATAAAAAATTTGCTAAAAAATTGCCAAAAGAATAAGGAATATTAAGGAAAAAAAAAAAGAAAAAAAAAGGAAGATACGCGAATATCGAGCATATACGGAACAAATCAGATTCACAGCCTCTCATTTCTGATCTTCCGATTTCAATACAAAGATAAAAATAAATAATAAATAATACAATTCTTCGAAAACAACGACATATCCACGTGGCGGTCTCTTCAAACGGTTTTCCAAAATTCACGGCAACATTTTTTTTGTTATTTCCATTTTTAATTTAAAAAGGAATTAGAGAGTGCCACCTGCAGATATGAATGATTTTATGGTCTCCGTCTCTTGGTCATTTTTAATATTTATTCTTCGTAAATTTACCATTAATTTTGTGAAAACAGAATAAGAGGGGTTTGTGTGAGATTTGATGTATGAGTTATTTTGACTATTTAATAATAACAGGTTTCTTTAAAGATTTTGGTAGAATGTTTAGATAGACGATTTATTAATTTTTGTTTTGATGAAGAAAGTAAGAAGAAGTAAGGAAGAGTGTTTGTTGTTTTTTTATTTTGTATGATGTCGCATTTATTAATATATTTAAATAAAATAATATTTTTTTTTTAATTTTTGATTATTTCAAATTATTATTTAATATTGAAGATTTTTGTATTTCTTATTTAAGAAATAAAATAAAGAACAATATGAATTGATAAATATTTTAAAATAACTGAAAATGAAAATATGTATTACTCCGGTTTGAATTTAATTTATAAACATATTTTTAAAATACGAACTTAATTATGAAATTAACGTTAATTTAACATTACGAAATATATTTATTAAAGATAAATTGCATTGTAAAATTATCATTAATTAAAAATTATTATTAATTAAAATTTGCAAATATTTTTTAATTTAAATTTTATTTTTCAAAATATTATATTATATGAATTGAGAATGAAGTGGTAAATTATATATACTAAAATAATAAAATTCAAATTTAGAAAAAAAAAAGTTATGAAAAATGAACAAAATTATTTGGAAGAAAAAATTTTAAACTAATAAATATGAAATATCTTTGAATAATTCATAATATTGATTATATAAATGATTAGCTGGAAATAAAATTTATTTTGAACAATATAGAGTAAATTATAAAACTACTATTAATATTGACAACGTATGTTAATAAATGAGAATGAAAACAATTCTCAATAAATTAATTAGAAATACAAAATATATAACAAAACCAAAATAATATCTACCATATAAATTATTAAATATAAAGTTATTATGTACTTATTATTAAATTTAAATTATAATACATAGTTTTAAACTATCAAAGTAAAATAGCATTAATAAAAATGTTGTTACTAATCGCAACAAACAATGATTTCAATAAATTTATGATCGCTTGTTTATTTAAATTAAGAAAATAATATTCAAATAATTATCAAATATAAAATTGATTATCAAATTAAAACCAATATAATTTTGTAAATTATTTAAAAAAATGTGAAATCAATAATAAAATTACAATTAATTTAAAATTGTGAATTAAAATATTAGTTAAACTAAATAAAAAATATAATGAAATATATATATAGAAAGTAAGAAAATATAATTAAATGAAAAAGAAAATAAATGTCAAGTGGCGCCTTCTTATCGCGCCATGTTGCACTGTCATTACTACTCAAACTCATGACAAGTCTTGATTATATATAAAAGATACGAAAGAGTTTGTGGAGTGTTTAACAAACGCTCCACAAAACTACTTTGCAAACAGCCCTTAACAATTTTTCATATAGTATAGGAATCTCTTTGAGTGGATGTTAAGCTTCACTAGTGTCAATTGAGTTATGTTTGCTTTGACTTTTATAATTTAGCATTTATATATAGAAGGAGAGAGTTACTTTGTTGTTTTGTTTTTCTTTAATTAAGACGTCATAATTTAAGGATATGTTTGATTTAGATTTTTTTGTATAAGTTAGTTGGTACTAGTGATACATTAGCATTTATTCGTACTGTCTTTTGTGTCGGATTTGTAGTCCCCTCCCTAATTTGTACTAAAAAAACCATTTCAAATAAATTATGTTGAAATATGACTGAAAACTCCCCCAACGGTTTAAAAAAGGGAATTTAACATGGACATTCAAGTAGGAAATAATTATTATATTTTTATCCCAAATTGATCTTAATTGCAAAGATATCCAAATGATTTTTTTATACATAAATGATTTTAATGCCAATCTCTTTTTTGCCCTTGTTGCACTTATATGGTAATTTTCCTTATTTAAAATCTCGAATTTATTATTAAAATTTTCGGATTTATGTGTTAATTTTTACATTGAATGTGTTATTTATTAGATTTATCTTTTCCTTATATATGCTATAGTGTTTCCTTTTCCGTTTCAATCACTAATTTC
>JBBMEG010000018.1:13235761-13275883 GCA_037832605.1 Cyclanthera cordifolia
ACCAAACACAGTTTTAATTTCACTTCCCTTCCCATCCCATCCCTTCCCATCCCAACCCGCCCTATCCAAACGCGCCCGTAAAGACCTTTCTATATTTTATTTTTAATTAAAATATGCCCAGAATCTCTTGACCCATTTTGATAGAGCGGGTTGGAATGGAACTTATAAGGCTAGAAGTGTTAAGAATGCATTTGGGTTGCATGGTTAAGATGAGAAGTGTTAAAAAAATTGTGTTTGAGTGGCGGGTTGAGTAAGATAAAAATAGATCAATGAGGTGTGATGACATGTAATTTTTTTTATAAAAAATAAAATAATTAATAAATAATAATTTTAATTGAATATTTCATTAATATTTTCAAATTTTTTAAAAATAAATCAAGATTTCAAAATTTCATTTCTTATTTTATTAAATACATTTTTCCTTATTTACAAAATAACATATTTAAAATTTATTTACATTTTATTATTATTATAAAATTAAATTTGTTACAGTTAAATAATCAAAAAAGTTACAAATATTTGTAAAGGAGTGATATAAAGAATTATTTTTTTTTTCAAATTCCTTAACAACACTTTGAAAATATATACGAAGATAGAAGAAATATAATTTTTTAATTAACAAATGAAGTAAAATCATTGATTAAACAAACAATAATAAAAAAGATATTTATGATAATATATATATATAAATAATTACAAATAGTATTTAAATAACAAGATATATTGTAAAAAAACACAATGATTTATAAATTTTAAAAGTAAAATAAATACACATAAATATAATATACACATCTATAAATAAATAAGTTAAATAGACTAATTGGGGTAAACAATATTTCATTCAAGACTCTATGGTTTGAGTCATAGGTTGAATACATGAAATGAATTTTTAACTGCAATCATTATTTCTAAATACTTAAAATAAATTCTCATTGTAAATACTAATTTAAATTTTATTAAAAACTATATCAAAACAAGCTTTTGACTATAAATATTACTAAATATTTCTTATAAATACTCAAAATAAATTTTCATTATAAATATTTTTAAAAACTACACTTAAACAAGCTTTTAACTACGAACATTACTTTTAAATACTTAAAATAAATATTCAATTTGTATATTTTTTTGTAATACTTTTATAAATTACATCAATAATTATTTTTAAATATTTAAAATAAATCTTAAATCTAAATATTAATTATAAATATTTTTAAAATATAAATAGAATGAAGAAGATATTTTAAATATATAAAAATGATATTAGTGAGACCCACGTGACGTGACCGTCCACGTGTCATCCAACCTCACTTCCTCTTCCTTCTCTCGCGCGCCGTTCATTTCCCTTTCGTTCCGATTTCTGTGAATACTGAATACACTTTTTTTGCCCCTTAACTCACTTCTCGCAGTTTCATCACCTTCCTCTCATTCCAATTCCTCACCGCTTCTCTCTTTCTTTTAACTCATCGGAAAAAAAATGGTTTTCACGATCCCAGGGATTCGCTTTCCTTCGGTTCCGCCGCTCTGCAAGTGCTCCGAATCCTCCTTCAATGGCGGCCGGAGGAGGCCGATATCTCTCCTCATCAGGAAGGATTCATCTGCTAGTACACATCTCACTTTTGCATTTTTATTTTTCATAACACTCATACTCAATGATGAGATGTTGTCTTCCTGTGCTCGTGTTTGTTTCCTCGTTTGATTTATAGCTTTGCTTAAATTTGCTCGAAAATGTCGTTTGTGTGCGTTGAAAGATCTGTTGTATGATTGGAATTGGATCGCTGGCGTTGGGTGTATGTGTATGTGTATGTTATGTGTTGCGATTTTTCATTGCTGGTTATTACTACGGCGAGTATTCTGCGTTATTGTTTTTTAAGAGGTGTTGTGATGAATGGTTAATGGTTTTCGATTTGTGCTTGCGAAATTGCCTACACTGTTACCGACGATTTGTTCTTCTGTCTATGGATTTGATTTGATCCTTCTTCGCAGGGAAGATTGTTGTGGCCAAGTCTACTTACGATTCTGATTCCGTGTTCTCGACTGCAACGGCGGCCTCTGACAAGGTTCTTGTCCCTGGGAGCGGAAGCAATAGCTCTTCGACTTTGGCTGGCCAGTCTGAAATTTCTGGCGTAGTAGTATCAGAGGATCCTCAGGTTATTGATGGTTAAGTTATTCGTTTTGCTGAGATTGTTTACAGCTTTAATGTAATTTTATAATTTAATATGAAATTTTATACCACTCAGTCGATATTGGGGGGAAATTGATGGACGGGTATATTGCACGGAAATGTGATGGTATAAGTTATAACAGAAGCTTACATGGTATAATGGAGATTTGGAAGAGGGTTAAATGAATATTTGTTTGGACTATTATCAGAAGAAAGACATATTGATTGTCACTTACAACCAAATATCTATACTCTTTGACTGTTGTCGTTTTTTTTTGTTGTAAATATAAATATCCCTGGATCAGTCCTCAAAACCTTGCATTATCTCAAAAAGAAAGCTTTGGTCACTTTGGTGCTCTTGTTCCAAAGTTTTTTATAGCTATTTTCAATTGATTTCTTCCAATTGAGGATGACTAGTTTTTATAACAGTTCTTACTACAGGTGAGATACAGATAAATACCGAAGGTTGTACATAGAAGCTTAAATTTCTAATTCCATTTTAGAATCAATCTTATAAATTATAATCATGTTTACTTTTGCTGTCACATTCATTATTTCCTCGATAAGTTATCTTCATTATCTCTCTACTTGGTTTCAGGTGATTCATGATGTAGATAGTCAGACAAAAGAAGCTGATAAGAAGCTGATGGATCAAGCATCGTTGGAGGAAATATCAATTCCTTCAAAAAGTAACAGTGCTGAAACCACTATGAGGTCCATTCCTCCACCTGGCAGTGGGCAGAAAATCTATGAAATAGATTCATACTTGTTGGCTCACAAAGGACATCTTGATTACCGGTAAGTTTGTTTGTCATTCTTGGGAAGCAACTTCCATTCATTATAAACTAAATACATCACGCAATAGGACATCATCCCATTCCATTAGTTGTAAAATAAGTATATCACACAATAGGACATCATCCCGAATGAAGCCAAGGAGATTCAAAAAATTCATGCAAAGGAGATTTAAAACGAAAGTGTTCAATACGAATTTGGAAGCGACTTTGAAGTATTTAATACCCTAAAGTGTTCAATACCCAAGTTCTCTCACTTTCATTAGAAGTATCCTAGGTTATTGATGTACGAATTATGGTGGGAGTGTTATCAGCGCATTTTTGAAGACTCTAAGATCCCGTGGGGTGTTAGGTTTGATCAAGCCAAACTCAAAGCCTCATACTGGAACTCTCTCAATAAAGATTTCAGATCCTACTCGGCGCATGATATTGCGTGAAATTGGGAAGCATTCTTGTAGCTTTTAGTTTTTATCTATGTTGTTTCTATTTTTCATGTACTTTGTTATTTTCATATTCTTCATGAAAATCTTGTGCCTTTTTCTAAAAAAAAAGAAAGAAGTATCCTAGGTATTTTTTCTAAATAATCCCTTCAATTGCATTTTCTTAGAGGAATTTTCATTTCATTTGAAGGGATGATCTCTCAGGAATTGTTCAGGGTTGAACAAAGTATTCTTAGAGAAAGACTAATTAATATTAATAATATTATTATGAGACCTATATGTGACATTAATTGTAGATACCCCCCATGTCTCCATTCCTTCGATGTCTCCCGGTGCCTGGCCTAGGGACGTGTGTGATTACCTCGGGTATAGTGGAGCGAAGCTTCGATTTCTCGGTTTCAAAAAAAAAAAAAAAAAAAAATTTTATAAATAACTTTACTTTTAGCAAGAAAAAACAGAAAGAATACAAGGACACATAAAAAATAGGGAGCGTAAGAAAAGAGGCAAGCTAAATAAAGTCCCCCAGCAAAATAAGACCTCACCTGTAATTACAAAAACTGGGGAGAGACAATGATTGATCATGTTGGCGCCAAGAGATGAAGGTGAAAAGCTTGAGTTGAATCATTCAAAGAAGACGCGCCTCCAGTTTTGTTACTCACTTGGTTCTCACACCATGCAAAGATGCATTCAACACTTGGCCTATACTAAAACCAAGGAGAATCAACTGCATAAGGAAAGGTTTCCAACCAAGGTCGATATTGCAATGATGGATTTGCAAATCTCCCAAAATAAAAATAAAATAGTCTAGCAAGCTTCAACTCAACCTAATTGGTCTGATAATCCCAAACTGGTTTGAAGGACCGACTCGGTTCATAACCAGACCGAATTGGTCTCTTTAATTTTTAGGGCAACCAATTAGCTTGCAATGTGTCGCCTAAAACCCAAGAAGAAATGGCCTCAACCTTTGTGTTGAGGTTAACTATAGAGCCGAGCCCAATCTCTAAGCACAAAGAGATGCTAAAATCTTGGTTATGTCCTTTCGATTGCAAGATTGCACTGATCTCCTTGGGTGCTAGAGGGCAGTCTCCAAGCACGTAATAGTCTTCTCAAATCTCGTCATGTTGGTCGCGCTCTCTGCTCTCGCTGTTAAAGCTTGGAAGAACTTTTTTTGGAAGCATCGATGAAATGCAGGGTCATCGTTGATTTGGAATCAGTAGTGCAAGCAAAGTTTTCTGAATGTTTGATGGTTATGTGTTGATTGAAGGTCAGATGGGGAAGGGAAGGAGAAAGAAAGAAAGGTCGCTCAAGATAAAGATTATCGTGGAAGGTCCCTCCTCCATGCTAGTGGGGGTGGCACCAAAGAAAGAGAGAAAAATTTTGTTTTTTGGGAGAGTTTCTAGAGAGATTGGCCAGTGTCCTAAATTTAGTAATAAACAAGGATGAAAGGATGACAAAATGACTAAGGACGTGACTAAGTGAAATATTTATAGATTATAGTAATAAAGTTTTTCATAGAAAAAACAACGAAGGTGTCTTATGATAGTTAAGGTATTAAGCATTCTTGTTTTGTGAGATCACTTTGACTCTTACCTAAGAGAATTGGGAATAAAATTATCACGTTGATTCATAAACCATCATGACTATGAATCAAATCTCTACAATAGGATCTTTTCTAGATTCCATTTTGAAGTTCGGATATTTGAAGTTTAGTTCAGACGTAGGATCTGTAATATATTTAGGGTTGTAGTAAGATATTCTTCTATCCCTACAGGCATGGCCTCATTCCTAGATTTTTTTTCTTTCTTTTTAACTGTCAATCTTCTTCCTACGTGCATGGCCTCATTTCTAATTTTTTTTCTTTCTTTAATTGTTCCTTCTCATATGTTCCTTCTTCTCATATGTTGACATTGCAATGCTATCAACAGTTTACTTTTTCTAGTTTACCCTCAGTTCATTCTAGTGTCCAGTAATATCAAGTGTGAGGAGTATGTTTTTTTTTAATTCAACAACAGTTGTTGGGGGCAAGGAGAATTGAACTCTTGATCTCTTGGTCATAAGTTCATACTTCATACCTGTTGAGCTATGCTCTTGTTGCATGTGAGGAGTACTTCATATCCTTTTATAACTGTCCTTACATTAAGTTTTTCTTTTGTATTTTTTCAAAGCATGTGGATAAAGTTTTAACCATATACCACTTTTATATATATTTAGGTATGGACAGTACAAAAAGATGAGGGAGGCTATTGACCAGAATGAAGGTGGCTTAGAGGCTTTCTCTCGTGGCTATGAAAAGTTTGGTTTCACACGCAGGTAACTTTCTTGTTTCTTTGTGTCTTCTTTCTGATGCACTTAGAAGTGTGAACTCTAATTTTGACTACCTTGTGATTCACACTATTGTTATATGTAATAAATTTGAACTTTTAATGCCAAAAAAGTGAGCTTTTAGAACAACTTTTTATCTATTCTTTTACGGTTGCTCTATGGAGTATATATTTGTATGCAGAAAATAAAGTATCGCAAGATGTATATCGATACATTAGCAATCCTGGGGAAATATGGAGACCATGTATGTAGAATGTATATCGATACATTAGCTATCTTGGGGAAATATGGAGACCATGTATGTAGAATTATGAAAAATAGTTCATGAGCAATAAATAAAGAGAACATGAAATTATATTATTAGCGGTTTTGTGGGAGCGCCATTTCCTATTTTTAGGATTTGGTGTTTTCAAACAGAAGTTGTGAGTTAAGATGCATGTATTTCACTTAGGAGTAGGCATTGCCCAATTCATAACCTACTTATTTCAAGACACCTAGGGTTATTTGATGAAGGTTTGTTTTTTATAAAAAAAAATGTAGTTGGGGAAGGTGGTGAGAATCTAGTGGCTATTTAGGATAGCTGATGTTAGGGGTAGAGAAAGGCGAAGTCACCTGTCAATTTGGATTGTGCAAAATGGCACCTACTTACATTTTACATCTTATCCATTAGTCCTTCCTCACCTCTTTCTGTTGTATACTTTAGCAATAGGAAGCAGATCACCTCATTTTTCAATTCATTGTTTTTGAAGTATGCATGATACATTTCTTGTATGGTTTCTAAATCTGTTCCCAATTGGTTCTCTCAGTGCCACAGGTATAACATACAGGGAATGGGCACCAGGAGCCACGGTCAGTGTTCTTTTTATGATGTTGGAGTTCTTAATTTATTTTGTTCAGTTGCTTGCTTAGATGGGTCATGGAACTATTTTAGAGACCAAAGCCAGTCCAATAACATGTTGGAATCTTCACGCATAATATTTGAACTACCATTTTGTACTGACTGAATGTTTCGCTATAAATATTTGCATGCCTTGGTATCTAAATTAGCGGAAGTTTTGTTAAGTTTTTGGAGTTTTGTGGGTATATTTAAAAGATCCTTACAATGAAAAGGGGGATACAGTCTTTAAAGCTAGAATAAGCTTGGGTTGCAACAAAGCCATGAATCAACAGGTTTATGGTGGCCTTCTTTAAAGAATGTTGGAATTCTCGAGATATTTTTCGGAGGGAATTATAACCATAAGACTTTTTCTTCCTCGACTTCTTAAGGCCTTTTGTTGGAATATAGTGGTTCACAGTTGGATAAAAATAGTACAAATTTTCCATCACTTTCTTACAACAAAATAATGGAAGGAAAAGAAAGTATGACATTGTGAATTGAAGAGTTGTTTAACAACATTATTAACAACTCTTCTTGGTCCAATTTAGGGATTAGATTTCTTGATCAATTGCCCATTCATTTTTGGCTCAATTGTTAAACAAAAACTTCCTATCTAACTAGACTCTCTCAACACACCTCAAACTAAAAACTCCCCCTTTGGCGCCCATCCTCTCTTGCTCTGGAGGAGGAGGACCACTAAAAAGATCATCTCAATAGATACAATGATCCCTCTCTCCTCCTCCATCTACCATTTTTACCAGAAAAAGCTAAGAAATCCATGGATTATAGACTATTGACTGGGGCACCCTTACTAAACAACACGACGAGCTTTTTCCTGACAAGCGACAAGTATGCCAATTGTTTTTTTGACAAACTTTGTGAAATCGGCTAGGTCCTTTGCTTTTTTGGCGAGCCACTTGGTATGTACGTGTGGGCCGTCAAACTCTTTCAAAGCTGGTGGGTGAATGATGTACATTTTCGGCGATCTCTAGACCTTGCACATCAATTCGACTACTTCTAGATCTGTGTCCTTGGCGGGCTTCCTGAATCGTGAAACCCTATTATGTTTTAAAAAATCCACCGCTTTGGTCTAACTTTTGAGATGTACCGGACCAGTCCAACAAATTGATTTGCCTTACTCAATATTTTTTTTTTAGTTTTTAGTTTTAGTTTTTCTTTCAATTATAATTATAATTATTTAAAGAGTTCACTACCTGATAAGAGTTCCATTTGGATGTGAGTGTGGAGGTGATTATGTTGTCACTCCTCGATTCCTATGTTGATAAGGATCAAATATATGTGCAATTAAAATTGTGCAAGCAACAACGCCTCTTCACTTTCGACGACTAGTCTACTTTGTTTTCTTTGTTTTATGTGATTTTTGGTAGCAGCTCCTTGACATCGTTGTTGACCGAGTTTCAAACATGAGTTTTGGCTTGTGTACGATAGAATCGTGCGAGTTTGTTGCATTGGTGCACCCTCTCTCGGTGAATATTTTCTCCTTTTATCCTCCAACCGTCCAACGAAGCCAAGATGACACTGCTCCTTCTAAAGTTTTGATGACATGCCTTACTCCCCACTAATTTTGATTGGAGACGAGCCACATGTCTTCTTTACTCACTCCACCATCTGGCGTCGAATAGAGTGAGTAATGATCTTTTGTCCGATGGTGATTTCTCGTCAAACAAGCTCCTTATCCCGAATGTGTAGTTGTTTCATGAGATAATCCCTTATATGTTCAAGCCTACCCCTTTTGGATATAAAGTTGGATGTTCAAGTTCCTGAGAGGGCCAGATTCGTATTTTTTGTATTATCAATGAAATGTTTTCCTATGGACGTATAATCAAAAAAGAAATTCTTTGTTAAATTTGCTGCTTTTATCATTCATAAAAGTCTAAAATTTCTTCAAATTAATGATGGACTTTTCATTTCCATTTCTTTTGAGTTTTTCCCAAGGAATATCGATATTTGTTGAATATTTTCATGCATGTAAAAGTCCTTCGCTTTGAGAAAAGTTGATTTGGACCAATGGATCGATAATGTTTTTTTAATATTCGTGATTGTCCGGGCTAGCTTACGTGCATTTCGACTAATCTCATGGGACAATCTCTTGATTCTATTACATTTGGTTACTAAGGAAACTCGTGCAATTGCTAGAACTCATTCCTTTTAAGCACTTTATGTTTCTCAAGATTTTGGTCAGTAGCCTTATGAAACCAAATGTTATAAGTTTAATTTGTAGTGGCTATCTACCTAGAAATTATTTCCTATGAGACATGTGGTCTATTGCGTGAGAATAATGGTGATGCATAAGCTGGTCGGACATTCAAAGTAAAGACGGATGAATAAATAGATAGGAAACTTGTTCGGCATTTTGGTTATAAATAGTATGCGGGTAATGAGAATGGTATCAAATGTGTAGGTCATTTTGGTATTGGTTCAATTGCGTCCATGTAGTGGTCAGGTCATTTGGGTATTGGTTCAAGGATATGCAATTTTGGTAGCGGTCATTTTGACTCTATATCTGGTTGCTATGAAACAGGTAGGATATTGAATTCTATGTAGATCACCACCATATATTAAACTCATTATTGTTAGGCCTTTTATTATTCCGAGCTATATCGACCACTAGGCAATCTAATGGTTGGGAAAAATATATTTTAAATCTCAAGATTGCATATAGATTGTTTTATTTTTTATATATTAATATACTGATTAAATGTCCTTGAAGGCGACCACGTTGTTGGAGACTTGGGGCCTCCAAGTCATGCTCCACGGAGATCTTAGGTTCGAGACCCATGCGTTTAGCTTAATCGTTATATTCTTTGTTGTGTCTTGGGTCTAGGACGGGTATTTGTAAAAGACGGGTGCTTCTTGGCTGCATGGGAGCTTATATAATGTTTACATATTTTGGTTAAATCATACAAAATACCCAAAAAGTTTTGGGTAAGTTTCACCTGGTATTTTGAAAAATTCCATTTTAACCCTTGAACTTTAAAATTGTTTAAAAAGAATGTACCCCCGAGTTCATTTTTCCATTGATTTGTTAAAATCGAAAAGTGTTCTTGACATGACATAATTTACAACTAATTTTAAATATATAGAAGATTAAGATCATTGTTTTCTTAACATTTTGTAGAACATCTTTCATAGAATAATCAATCAATTTTGCTCAGCCAATCTGTTATCTTCATCATAATTATTATTATTTTGAGTTCAACCATGTTTTGTGAAGAGGGATTCAAACCTCTAACCATATGGTCTTTGTAAAAGACGGGTTTAACTTAATAGTCAATGATACATGTCAATTATCGATGAGCTATGTTCGCTTTGGACCAGTCATGATGTATATACACCTTTTTAACTTTTACAGTTTCCATGTCAATCAACCATCATTTTAATGGTCTATCTCTCCCAGGGTATTTGTTTGAAACAATTTCAAAGTTCAAGGTCTTGAATGGAACTTTTAACCTGATTGAAACCCCTACTCTCATTGTTTGGCCAGTTTGTATATTTCAACCGAATGTTTATATTAGATGAAATAGTTTAAACTAACATATAGCATAAAATAAAATTCCTTTTTTTGTCCACAATTCACAATTTTTTTATTAATATGATAATATTAACTCGAACGAAATACGATAATCACTGCTCAGACCTAGTTTCTGAGTGTATTTTTTGTACATTAAATTTGAATTTTCATGAAATATGGGTCCAAATTTCTATATTTATTTGTCAGGGATGTAAGATACCTAAACATCCTAGGATGCCTGACATCTAGATACCCATAAAGGGGCCTTTAAAGGATGTCCTTAAGACTCATCCACGAGTTCTTAAAATTCTCATGGCTATGGTTTCTTCTTCCTTTTTATATTTTTCAAGATAACAGAGTTTCATTGATAGAATGAAAAGAGGCTAATAGGCCTCTAATCGCTCACTTAAAAAGCCTATCCACAATCACATACTTGAGGAGAAAAATAACTCCAATTATTTTAGAAGGGATGTCAATAAAAATTAACCATGAATAAACAACATTAAGAAAACAGTCATCAAAATATGTTGTTACGGAATTTTAGTCTGAAAGCAGAAGATATTCTCTGGATGTGCCAAAACGGCTTTCACTTAATTGGAAAATAGTTTAGCTTTGATGCAATTTTTTTGGCATTCCTAATTTTATTTTTATGCATGTCTATGTTTTGATGAATTTCTTAGCAAAATATATTGTCTTCCTCTTTTAGTCAGCTGCGTTGATTGGAGACTTCAACAATTGGAATCCTAATGCAGATGTTCTGGCCCGGGTATGCATTATTTGTTGCAGACTCCAACTGCTTATTGTTTATCCTAATAAATTTATTTGCTCTCTCTTCTCTCTTGGAAATGGATACTTTTTGGATTTAGAATGCTATTTACAATTATGCTTTTCCAATTTGCAGAACGAGTTTGGTGTGTGGGAAATCTTTTTGCCTAATAATGCAGATGGTTCCCCAGCCATTCCTCATGGTTCTCGAGTGAAGGTACGTATTCTCAAGATGGTCTTTAAATTATGCACGGAATATGATTTTGTTTTTTTTCCTTTAGAAGACGTTTGTTTGAAAATATGGACAGTTTTTTTTAACAAGAAACAATATTTTGATAATATGAAATCATTAAAGATGGAGAGATCCTGCGGTAAGGAGTTAAAAAAGACTCCCCAATTGTAGTTTATACCCATTAATAACTAAAAAGACTAGCATAAAAAACATAATAAAAGTAGCTCTTTCTCTTTAAATATTCTTTGATTTCAGCCATATAAAAGCCTTCACTATGCACATTGAATTTCTTTGCCCGACAAATTTAAAAGCAATAGGTACCTGATTAGTGGGTGTGGCAACTAGAGGTCTTTCTCCATGTCTCTTGGATGTTATGTTTCTTCATGAAGTTCCATTTGTTGAGCCTCGTTAGATCCTAAAAGTGTGTTTTTTCAAAGAAATGTGATGTACTGATTTGATTGCATACTTCGGGTGAGAATGTTTTCAGTAAGTGATGATGTATGGTTGAAGCGTAGATTTTTTTCTCATGTTCCAATGTGTAACCGAATGGTTTCACTTGCAGATTCGAATGGATTCTCCTTCTGGCATCAAAGACTCAATACCTGCTTGGATCAAGTTTTCTGTACAGGCTCCAGGTGAAATACCGTACAATGGCATATACTATGATCCACCGGAAGAGGTATTTTTCATAAATTTACCATTAGTCTTATCTTATAATCATTTAGGCAGTACGGAAAACCTTTATGAGCTGCATTTCTTGAAATATTGAAAAATATTGTGAAAATGATATTGCTGACATTAGATTTATTGGTGGTAAATCCATGGGGCATCAAGACCATGTGGAATTTAGAGGTTATGGGTTCAATCCATGGTGGCTAGGGGCCACCTATGAAGAATTAAGTTTCTATGGGTTTCCTTAACAATCAAACGTAATAAGATCAGACAGTTGTTTTGTAAGGCTAGTCGAGGTGCGCGTTAGCTGGTCTGAACACTCATGGATATATATAAAAAAAAAAAAATAGATTTTTTTAGTCATATTGTGTACCAAAGAAAAAAAAAAGAACTATAATCTTAAACTACTATGATCCACGAGAAGTTGTATGGTTTATTAGTTAATTGTTTATCTTATAATCATCTAGGCAGGATGGAAAACCTCTTGCAATTCCATTTCTGGAAATGTTGATAAATAATGGTAAAAGGAGATTGCTGACATTAGATTATATCTTATAAATTCATGGGATCATTCCAAAATGAATGGCTAATGATTGATTGTTTTAGTTTAGTGATATTGTCTACCAAAGAGGAAAAATAATTATAAACTCAAAATTTTTCCTTGTTGCTTAGTGAGATCCTGGGTGATAAAATCTGTAACTATATCATTGTTATTTGGTGAAAATTGCTTGCTCAATAGCAGTTAATAACTTAATATTATACACTTTCTACAGCTATCCTATAAACTACTTTGTTTTACTGAACTTTACTTTCCATACCTCTTATCGTTGTAGGAAAAGTACATATTTCAACATCCTCAGCCAAAAAAGCCAAAATCACTCAGAATTTATGAGAGCCATGTTGGCATGAGTAGTACGGTAAGCACCTTCTATTTCCTGTGATAAATACTCTCTTTCTGCTTATGTGTTTATTCTCCTTTTGTTTGATGTATTCTTTTCCATGCAAAAATCACTTCCTACTCGAGATTTTGCTTGGGAGTGCAACTACATTTTTTCTGGGGAGGAAACTGATTCCATTTGATTGTTATGGTGGGATGTATGCAAGAACTCGTTTAAAGAGATTATTGCAAGAAACAATTTCATTGAGTAATGAGAGTAGAGAAACTATAATTACAAAAATGATGATTGAACTTGCTCCACAAGATAAACATAAACCTAAGAAAATGTAAGGTTCAATGAACTTACGAGTATCTTGATTCCTGTCTATGCTATGATTATGAATATGTAATCACTCTACTGAAGTCTTAAGCCTCAAAAGAAAGCCTTCATGAAGTGACACAAAAGTATTAAAACACTTTGACGTGTTTGATGAAAGAGGCCTACGACTGTGGACGATCTTGGACTACCTAGAAAAAAACTGATTTCCTTTGGAATTTGGCTTTCCATGTCTGACTGGAATTTTGGAAGCCTCATCCTTCTGGCTTTTCAAAGTTCAACAAGCTTAACCCAAATCTATCCATCAACCTTTTTTCCTCTGAAGACCACAAATTCGAAGCCTTTCCTTCTCCAACTGAACTGTCTCCAAAACATCCAACAAAGCTTAACCTTGAACGCTTCTCCACTCTGCCCCTCCTCCCTTTAACCACTTAGAAAAAGGATTTTTATATAAACTAGCCTTCACCTTACTCAACTTCACTTTCGACTAACCTCTCTAAAACGTCATTCAAAGCCCTACTCATTCCTTTTCATTTTTTACCTTATTCTCTTCTCTAATGAATGGAGAAGCTCTCCTTGCCTTCACCAGTTTGGCGGTTCCACAACATTTTTCTTTCTTTCATAACCACACCCAACCCTTCCAAACCTAAAATCTTTCTGAAAAAACAAGCTTAAAAAAGGAACAGACAATAGCTTTTAGGCAATCCTGAACCACATAACATAACCCAATAGGAATTTAATTTTTGATGACTTAACTCTTTTTTTTTAGGATGAAAAACAATTTGATTGATAGGTGAAATTATAAGGAAATAGGGTCCATAGGGAATTACGAAAGACTACTCCAGTTAGGTCAAGACCTTTTAAACCAAGATACGACCATAATAACAATTTTCTATAAAAAAGGAAAAAAGGTGGACTCCTTATCTTGAAAAAATCTTCTTTATGATCATTCCACAGGCTCAGAAGGAAGCACAACAAAACATTTTAAACAACTTCAGTCTTTCTCTTAAAAGGGTGGCATTTGAGCAGAATATTGCTCAAACACCAACAGATCATTAGGGATGGTCGTGCTCTAATTGAGAGCTATTAAAATATAATCCTAAAAATGATCTATCATAGCAACACGAGGAGAAAATATGCTTTGAAATTCCAGATTCTGCTTACATAACATACCATTGGGGAGAAAATATGCTTAGACGACTTAATTCTACTACACTTGAATCTCAACCTTCCTCCCCGACTCCAATCAATCTGAACGCACCTTTTTGGCCCCGCCCTTATATAAGGCTGGACAAGTCCCACCTCTTGGAAAGAGCTTTTTTCCACAAGAGTTGGCTGTCATTGCAGGTGTTTGGATGTGGAATTGTAGAGTGATCGTTTTTTTAGTAATTAGAAACTTGAGTTTTAGTAATATTTCGTTTGGATGTGGTTATTTTAGGTGTTGCCGTTAATCGTTTGGATGATGGTTTTTGTAGAGTGATTGTAGACAATAACTCGTTTGGATGTGGTTTGAAACGCGTGATTAGAAATGAGTGATTACAATAGTTCGTTTGGATGTAGTTGTTTGAAAAGAAGCTATTAAACCTCATTTGTAATATCTCGTTAATGATGCGAAACAAACACCCCCAATGGGTACTTTTCAAACTTATTAAAAAAACATGGCAATTATTGTCTATATGTCAAGTGTCTTTAGGAAAGGCGTGACCCTTTCCTTTCCTAAAGAGCCTCCGCATAAAAACGAAAAAAGCCTTCTATTTTTAATTAGTTTGAAAAATATCATATTTTACTAATAAGTTTAAAAAATTACCTTATTTTTGTAATTTGCTCATATTGGTTTTGAAATCAATGCTTCTATATGATTTAGAAAAAGGGCACACACTAGAATAAATAAATATTTAAATAATACAAGTGAAATTAATTTTAAATGGAGAAGAAAACGACATGGTAGAGATTCGACTCAGGACCTCCTGCTCTGATACCATGTTGAATTATGCGAAATCACCAATCAACCTAAAAGCTTAAGCTAGTAGGTTGAGGTAAATTTAATTATATCAACTTAACACTTATTTTATTCGGCCTTGGACCTTGTGTTTTTCCACTGTTCATGTTTTGATATGCTCAACATCAAATTGTAGGAGCCTATTATAAATACCTATGCGAACTTTCGAGATGATGTTCTTCCTCGCATTAAGAGGCTTGGATACAATGCTGTCCAGATCATGGCTATACAAGAACATTCCTACTATGCTAGCTTTGGGTAAGTTCATGTTTATTATATGCCGTTTATGCCGTTTCTTAATTATTTGTCGTTTTTAGTGAATTTTGTTCATACATTATATGTAGCATTGTCAGAGTTATTGCCATCACTCTGTGATGCATCTCCCTAGATTCAATTTGTTAACTCGAGTATTTTAATGTAGGTACCATGTTACCAACTTTTTTGCTCCTAGCAGTCGCTGTGGAACCCCTGAAGACCTTAAATCTTTGATAGATAGAGCTCATGAGCTTGGCCTGATTGTTCTCATGGACATCGTTCATAGGTAATCAAAGAAAAAGAGACCAAGATTGAGAAAGGAGCTAGTAACTCTAATTTATTTTCAGCACTTCACTTTGTAGGAGATTGTTGTATTTTTTTTTTCCTTTTATAAATCCTTCCGTATTCATTGCCCAATTTTTTAGGGTAAAAAAAAGTTGTTTTTATACCACTTGGCATAAATGGAAGCGATCTAATTTTCTTCTGATTTATTGCTAATTTTCTTCCAAAATGGTGACAATAACATTTTTTTATGGAAAACATCTAAACAAGCGATAAGATAGAAGAAAGAACTAGAGAAAATAACATGTCGATAATAATGATAAACTAACCCTAAGCACTAAGTAATGATGGCAATAACATGCAAAAGAACTAGGGAGAAGCATTTTAACTATAACTGCTGTAGGTTTATACATGCAGGATCTAATCTATTGATCTGTGTAATACAATGTGAATTTTCGAAAGTGTTGAATTATGTTAAGCTAGCAATTATCCCAAAATGTTAACCTCATGGGTTGGGGTAAATTTAATTCTAACCAACACTCCCCTCACTTGACTAAGAAGTTTGAGAAATATTCTACAAGTAAAATTCAGTTTTAAATGGGGAGGAAATGGCTTGGCAGAGTATTGAGTTTAGGACATACCATGTTAAATTTAATTATATTAACCAATAGAAAGGACTATTTATTTCTTGGATAGAAAATGTTCCGGTAACAAAATAAAATAAAAAACTTCAATGTGTTGTGCGATGCAATGTAAAATTTCAAAGACACTGTTTAATCTGGCTGCAGTTTTTGAGTTATTGGCTATATTTAACCACATTATCTGGTTCGTTGTTTCCCATGCTTGATGTCGAATATCCTTCCAAGTTTTTTTTTTCTCTATCGTCTATTTTCCATTTAGAAAAACTGTATAACTGATTTAGAAACTGTAATTCTTATTTGTTCTGTAACTGATATCAATTCAGTCATGCATCGAAGAATGTGTTGGATGGACTAAACATGTTTGATGGCACTGATAGCCAATACTTTCATTCTGGATCTCGAGGCTATCATTGGATGTGGGATTCTCGTCTTTTTAACTACGGAAGCTGGGAAGTAAGTTTTTTTTTAAAAAAACAATATTTATAAATGAACAAGTTTGTGTCTGGATGGACTTGGCGTTTTACCTTTATATTCATGTCTATATGTAACCTAAGCTTTCATCTGTCTGTATCATTCATTTAGGTACTAAGGTTTCTACTATCAAATGCAAGATGGTGGCTTGAAGAATACAAGTTTGACGGGTTCAGATTTGATGGCGTGACCTCAATGATGTATACTCATCGTGGCTTAGAGGTACATTATCCAATGAGGGTTAGGGAATTTACCTCACAAGATGGGGCAAGTTGAGGAGGTTTTTTGTATTTTGACGAATCTGGTTATAAAGGCTTATGAATGACATTCCCTTGTCAAAGGCAAAAATCCTCGACATTTTTTAATTTTGATCTAACAGTCACCCTGCTCATAGATCTGCAGGGCTCTATCCTTATATTTTTTGTTAGGTCTAATCCTCGTACTCTATTTGGCTACAATTGTTGATTGTGTGAGAGTTTATAATATTGTGTTCATGTCTTGACTTGTGACGATAACTTCTTTTTCTTCTTTATGGGAGCTTTAGGTAGGGTTTACTGGAAACTACAACGAGTACTTTGGATTTGCTACAGATGTAGATGCTGTGGTGTATTTGATGCTGGTAAATGATATGATTCATGGGCTTTATCCCGAGGCTGTTACAGTTGGTGAAGATGTATGTTTCATGAATTTTTCATTTAAGTGACACTGTATTTAGAGCTTTGTTCAATTTCCTTTATATATTGATATATTTTTATGTTGATATATACACAGTCTAAGACATGTTAGCAACGATAATTATTCATACACCACTCAGGAATTCATAAAGAGACCATTCATATAAGTGATAGGTTGGTTGATATAATTAAATTTAGCCCAACCTATCAACTTAAGCTTTTAGGTTGTTTGGTGATTTACATAATTCAACATGGTATCAGAGCAAAGGTCTTGAGTTCGAATCCCATCAAGTCATTTCCTCCTATTTAAAATTAAATTCCACTTGTAGAACATTTCTCAAATTTCTAAGCCCACAAATGATGGAGTGTGTTAGTTGATATAATTAAATTTACCCCTAGCTATGAGCTTAAGCTTTTAGGTTGATTGATGATTTACATAATTTAACATAATGTTTAGTTTTCATCTTCCAAGTCAGATGTTGAAATGGTTCAAACTCATCTATTATACTGAAAAAATCCATTACTGAGGGTTATAACTTCGAAGGTATGAATAACAAGTTAGGGTTGGGATTGTATGACATACGACCCCGTATTGTGGGGAGGGTTGAAAATTAATTCAAAATTGAAGTCCTAAATAGAAAATTAGGAAATTATCTTTCTGGTTAACTTGTAAATTTGAGAAAAGCAAGGGAGAGTTGATTACATTAGCTAAGCTTTACCTTTTTTGTTTGTTTTTATTTTTTAACTTTTTGTATTTAACTTGATACATTAACTTGATGTATCATTAGTTGTAAAGTATTATGAAATACTAGAAATCTTGGAACGAAAGCATGTAAATAGTTATCAATGGGTAGCTTACTGAGAGTCTGAGACTAGACTCTCACGTTCTGTCATGGGTGCCTGTTAATGGATGGTTAGCTTGAACCGAGGGTATGAATATTTTTAATATTGATGTCAGAAATTGATGTTCGTTGAAAGTTTGTTAATGCTCATTATTAATATCATTGTATATTTTTAGTATGATAAAACTTTGCTGATCAATTAAATTAGTGTTTGCCTTTTGTAATCCTGTTCACCTTTTTTTGTAATTTCATTCATCAATGAGATTGCCAATCCCAAAAATATAAAATAAATAAAACCTTGCTGATTCTATATACAAAGTTTAATTCAAAGCCTCGTACTAGAGTTCTATGAACAAAGTCTTCGGCTCATACCAAGCTCAAGAATTAATTATTAATTGGGAAGCATTCTTGTAACTTTCTTTGTTTTCAGAATTTTGTTTTATTTCAATTTCTTAGGTTTACAATATGTTGTGTCCTTTCTTTTCTACTTTGTGAGTTTTTTGTATCAAGGAGGCAACCTCTTTTCATTTTCTTAATGAAAAGTTTTTTTCTTTACAAAAAAAAAAAAAAATTAATTCATTATTTGTTAAAAGATAATTGTTTAGATTCTTAACACTCGGTTTGGCCATTATAGTGGCGAAGTATTATTGTATATCTTGAGATAAAATGTTAGTTTTGCAGGTCAGTGGAATGCCTACCTTTTGCATTCCTATCCAAGATGGTGGGATGGGATTTGATTACCGTCTGCACATGGCCATTGCTGATAAATGGATCGAGCTTCTCAAGTATGTTGTTCCTCATTCTTTATTCAAAATAAATGCGATCTTATAAAAGTAGTCGAGAATATTTTTTAGGCTCTACTTATGATTGTTTTAAGGATTTCATTCTGTTTTATGCTTCGTTTTGGTGTAAATTCAAAAAGTATAGGCAACATTCAAGCCAAGTAAAAAGATTAAAAGGCCTCGTATCTATCAAAATCTCATTTCTCCTTTTTTTTGCCTTCAGTCTATCACTCCCATTTCTATCTGTTTGTTGATAGTCTTCAATCAATTCGATGATAGCTCAACCAGTTATTCAACTAATAGCCTTCAATCACTAGCTCAGCTGACAATTTTCAATAAACTCGTTGATAGCCTTCAATAAATTCATCCATTGTCTTCAATCAGAATAATGTATAATAGTGTTGAATCAGTGCCTAGAGCACATTGGTGCCAGCAGTAGAAAACACGAGTGTCTTACCTTGTTGGAAAGCTCTCCTCTTCGTGTGCACGTATCTGGTCTCGATTTCGCAAACGGTGATCTCTTACTTCGTAGATCTGAAAAGAAAGAAATGAGTTTTAAGGTTAATTTGTCGGAAAAGATGGAAATTTGCTTCTTTGTTGTTGTCAGACCTCTTTCTAGCAACCAAATCAAAGAAATTGCCTCCGAATGCGAGAATCATAGCCTCGGAGACGATGTATTTGAATTGAAGAGGACGATTCGAAACCAAAAAACGTGTTCATGAATTTGTGATAGGATCTATGAGGAGAGTCATTGTTAGTTAGAAATAATGATCATTGACTATATAATGTACTCTTCATTTCCATTAATTAGTTGGTTATCAATTTATTTGCGAAGAAGAAAGGTGGGGGAGGGAGAGGGCTACATGATGGAAGAGAAATGATGTGTTTGGTTAAGGAGAGAGGTTGAAATATTGGTGGAGGTGAGAGCGGGGGTTGGAGGCTGTGGAAAATGATTCATGACAGAAACTGCTTTGATTGACGAAATGGGCTGCGAGTGTTTAGATTATGATCCGCCATGAGAGGGAAAGTGAGCGTGCCTTCCTACGATTATAATACAGGTATAGAATAAGAATTTAGAAAAAATAACTAAAAATGTGCTATAAATGAACTATTATAAAATATGTGCTACAATTATAATAGATCACTAAAAAATGGTTATCTACGGTAAATTCCCTCTTTTTAATTCATCAATGAAATTTGTTCCTTTCCTGTAAAAAAAATAAACTCAATTTGGCACACTTCGTTATCAAAAAACCATGTTTCACACAGTCTGCTAAGAGTGATTGTGGCATAACCCATATGATATTGGATTGACAAATTTCCAAAACTAATTGTAACACCCTGATAAACAAATCTTCTTGGTTGCACTAAAAGTTACAATTGAAAGCATGATCACCAAAGGCATAGGTTTAAGACTCCAGTCACAAGTAAATTCTTGGTACTTAAACCTCATCAAACCTGCAGAAGAAAAACATCATAACAAAAGGATGAGTCATACGAAGTAAGTAGCTTCTCAATGTGAATAAACTACCTTTCGTCAGTGAAAATATAAAAGTCATGCCCCATTCAGAAAAATAGAACACAAGCTTTTGAAATCAAACTCAAATCAACCTTGTCTTTGGGCACACCTAACCTAGTTGTTAAAATCGTACAATTCACGATTCGTATCGTACGATACAAACGAAACGAACAATAAACAATTCAAAATGTCCTTTTGAATTGTTAACTACATGAATTGCACGATTCAAGGTCTTGAATCATGCGATTTTTTCTTGAATCAGAGATGTTTCAATTCACGAGTTGAAAAAAGAAACTGAATGTATATGTTCTTGGATTGCAACGTCACCAAGCGACAGCGAAGAAAAATCTTACCATTCAGATTTAGAAAAGAGAAGCGGGCAAAGGGAAGAAGAAGAAGAAGAAGATGATGATGGAGGGTTGATAAAAGAGAAGAAAAGGAAAATGAAAGTGATGAAAGAAAATTTGCAGAAGAATAGAGCCGTGGGTAAAGAAAAAAGAGAGTAAGAGGAAACAAAAAGACAGAAATTAAGTTTGAAGAGAAGGTGAAAGGATTGGTCTGATAAGCGTGTGTAGGAAGTTGAAAGGGTTTTAATTATTATTATTTTTTGAAGTTGAAAAGGTTTTAATTTGATAGGAGCAAGTGTAGAGATATTAGTGGAAAGAAAAGCTAATAGTCTTAGTTTTGGAATGGGCACCAGAGTCAATGTCCCATTTGGTTGAAGACGAAAGGAGACAGCTGCTCATGTTACTTGTAGTAGACATAAATTTGGAAGATGACTCAGCCATAGATGTCGAACCACTTGACTAGCAAATCACATAATCTCAAGAACGAAATAGGAACCGATCAATTTGGAACTCAACCGACCAAACACTTCACATAAATTCTCAAACAAAAGTCTAATCAAAACGTGTTACTCCGATACTTGTTTAGAATTCAAAGAGTCTACCCACCTTAATTTCATGCTAAAGTTGCTAAAAATTCGTCCAAATAAGCCGAAATCAAAATGCCCAAATTAGCCTATTTGCTTGAACAGAGATGTCCAATTTCACAATTTCAATTCAATGCATATCTATTACTGCATCGTAAATTGATTCTAAATTAATTCAAATCTAGGTAGTAGTTTTTTTTTTGGAAACCGAGAAATCAAAGTTTTATTCCACTATATTTGTGTTGTGCATGTCGCTAGATGTGACACTGAGAGATATCAAAGGAATGGAGACTCGAAATGTGCGTAAATATTAATATTAGAGGTGGGTTTTCGAACTTGGGACGTAGAGGAGAGCACAAGACACCTTCAAAGTCCAAGTCTTCGATCACCGCGCCATCCCTTGGGGACACGCAGTAGCTTAATTATTGCACACCATAAATTTAAAGAATTGAAATCAATATTTAATTCAAATTTTCATGAAGCTTCAAATTTTGGGTCGGTGCAAAACTAATTTCAAAATTACCACATATACTCAGCCATAGCCTCTGCCAAATTGAGTCTACTAATGAAATCTTGCTGCATTGATTTTTCGTTGAATTTATCGGAATCAGGCGGCGCGTGAACCTCACACGACACCCCGATCAGCCTGAATCCTCCCCAGTTGTGTAGGTCGGCGTCTGGGCTACTCAATGAAGGCGGCCACAGTGTTGAAAAATTCGGCAGGGAAGGTGCGGTGGCTGTAACGTTTGAAAAGCACAATAGTGTTCATATCATTCAATGTGGAGATTGCACACGTATATAGACTCAAAGGAGAAATCCTAGCTAAATGACTACAAAGGACAAAATTCATAATAAACTCCAACTGAATGACGTCTCTAACAAATGAAATAAAATTGCAGTTACTTACTTGATACAAAGTTTAGAACACTGCACATACAGACCTTTTCTTAAGATTCGAAAATAGCTTGTCAGGACACAACAAACAGACCTTGACTGAATCTTTGGCCACCAGATTCGATCAACAAGTAAAAGTCCGACCTTTTTTGAAATCAATCATGAAGAAAATGAGTCAGATAATCCTTCTCCAAATAAACTTATCACCGGCAACGGCAACCACTCACGAGCAACCCTGCTCGCAAAATAGAAGAGGACGAAGTGCTCTTAAATTTGCCCCCTAAGTCTTGGTAACAAAAGTGTGCCACTTGAGGGATTGTCACCACCTTTTTGTCCTATGTCCAGCTAAAAGGAAAACGGTGTTGCTTGATGCCTTTTGGCTCCACTCCAGTCAAACTTTGACTTTTCTCACTCTCTTTTTAACCTTACACTAATGATGCCCATTAGCAAAATAAGTGTTTTTCTAAGGATTAAACAAATTGGAAACGTGGTAGCATAATGCCCCTCTTGTGATATATTTTATATAACCTTTTCCAAGTGTACTAAAAAATGTTATGAGATGATATACTCTGACCAATTTTGTTTGTGGTGTAGGAAAAGCGATGAAGATTGGGAAATGGGTGATATTGTTCACACGCTTGTTAACAGAAGGTGGTTAGAGAAGTGCGTTGCATATGCTGAGAGTCATGACCAAGCTCTTGTTGGCGATAAAACAGTTGCATTCTGGTTGATGGACAAGGTTAGTGAACATCGTCCTGAACTCCCATGATTAAAAAAAAACTCTCAAGACAAAGTATCTCTTAGTTCAGAACTCAGAAGCTTTGCATAGTTATAAACAGTCTTAGAAAGGACATTAGGTTATTGAATGGTGCTTCCAAAATTTCTAAAAACCTTCTCAAATATTTCATAGTTTTGAAAGGGGCATACGTTTAAAATGATGATGCTAAAATGTTCAAGATATTCTCTCCCTTCACCTATAGGAGCACATAATATAGGTTTCTCATTCTCACGTAAATGCTTCTATTATTAACTCTAAATACTTCTGTTGAAAAGCACTATCAAACTTGCCACATTCTTTTTCTTTCATAATATGTATCGAATAATCTAATAATTAAGCGGTGTAGCTCACCAGCCTGCTATGAAATATCCAACGCAAAGTAGCTGATGTAATTTCTCATTACAAGAATAATTATAGACATGTTATCATTCTAATTTCTTCTAAGTACTGTTTTACATTTACTATGGGCTGCTGAAAGTTTATATGATTTTTTTGATCGGCCTAAGTAAATAAATTAACAAAATGCAAGTATCAGCATGCTGGAGAAACGTAGAAAAATTGTCAGTTGTCACTGTACATTTGTCCAGAATCTGGGCTAGTATTTGTCCAATTGTATATTTTGTGACAACTGATCCAAGTTCATTAAGGGAGCATAATTATAAAAACCATCATAAATTGTAGATGTTTAAACGTTAGTTCACATCGAAGGTTTGAGTTTTGAAGGCATGCTTCCCTCAAGTTTCCAGGTTCGTGACTCACTAGTGACATTAATTTGTAGGCACCTCCCGTGTATCTATTCCTCCGATGTATTCTGGCGTTGCAGCCTAGTGACAGTCCCCGGGTTTATAGGAGTGTGAGCTTTAAGATCCCAGGTCATCAAAAAAAATGCTAGTTAACATTTCATTAGTATTTTCATCCCTTAACAATTTATCCAATTTTATGAGCCAAAAGGTTTAGTTTTTATTAGATTACATATATATTTATTAACCTGCATTTTAAAATTAACATGCATCTTTTTATTTGAATTTTTTCTTTTGTATTAAGAGTGACTCCAATGACCTTATGGAGCACATACAAAGAAGATCAATTCTGCTGCTAGTGTTAAGTCTGTTATATTCATGTTTTCTAGGACATGTATGAATTCATGGCCTTGGACAGACCTTCAACTCCTGCAATTGATCGTGGAATAGCATTGCATAAAATGATAAGGCTTATTACCATGGGATTAGGTGGAGAAGGATATTTGAACTTCATGGGGAATGAATTTGGACATCCTGGTAGGATATTCTCCTGCTTGGTCTTTTACTTTTATATCCGTAGCATGATGTTTCATATAAATCATTCATTATCTGACAACGTCATGATTTTATCAATCTATTGCTCTTTTATTTTCTCTGGAAAATCATGTCTGATATCATCCTTTCAGAGTGGATTGATTTTCCGAGGGGCGATCAACATCTTCCAAGTGGTGCAGTAATTCCTGGAAATAACAACAGTTATGATAAATGTCGGCGTCGATTTGATTTGGTGAGTGATTTCCTACTCGTAATTTTTTCATTTAATTTAGGTTGATATTTAAGAAGAGTGATTACCATATGTTTGAAGTCTGAACCTCTAGCAGTCTGTCTTCAATACCTCGGGTAGTCAGATTTCCATGCTCTGACATTTGGTACAGTACAACTGTGTCAGATCTAAAATAATTAAAATGACTGATTTTTGTCAGAACTCAATAGTCTCTCTTTAAACTCAAAATGTTGCATGTTAAACCTAATTTAGGGCAAGTTTCTTGGTTATAAATAAAGATGAAGCAGAAGGACTTTAACCACTCCGATCATATATAATTGATTCTATTTTTTCCTTCACCACACCTTTTTGCTGGAATAATTAAATACTATATAATTTATGAATTCTTGAACAAACTACTTGTATGAAAACTGAAAATACTTCATTAAATAATTAATCAATTTGTGTCTGTTTTGAGTTTAATTTATATGAATTCTTGAACAAACTATTTGAATGAAAACTGAAAATACTTCATTAAATTATTAATCAAATTGTGTCTGTTTTGAGTTTAAGTTTAAAGTAAATTAAATATTTGGGCATGGTTTGATAACCATTTGATTTTTTGTTTTTGTTTTTGAAATTTAAGCCTACAACTACTCCTCTCTTCTTTTTTTTGATATTTGTGGCTGTCCGGGCTAGTTTGCACCTCAACTAATGTCATGAGACATATTGCTTGACTCTATAACATTTGGATGTCAAGAAAACTCGTAGAAAATTAATTCCTATGTAGGTAGCCACCATGGATTGAATCCATCACCTCTTAAGCACCTGAGGTCCTCTTGACCACTAGGCCACTCCATGATGATTTACAACTACTATAACTTATGATTTTCATTATTTTGATATCTACATTTTACGTATGTATCTTAAAAGTCAAACCAAAATTTGAAAGCTACAACAATAATTTTCAAATACTTATTTTGGTTTATGTAATTTTATTTTGAAAGCTACAAAATACAGTTTTCAAATACTCATTTTGGTTCATGGAATTTTGATGGGAAGATCAAATCATATCTAGAGAATTGAAGTAAATAAAGTTTAATTTTTAAAAAATAAAAAAATAAAAAAACCAAATGGTTTTCAAATGGGCCTTAAATATGGTATTTAACATTTTCATTCTCAAGCATCCAAAGCTTTCTTGATGCCTTCGTACAATTTTCATTTATTTTCTCATGAGCGTGAGAATCTTATTTCAGTATCAGTTTAGCCTTCATTTACTTTAAATGATTTCTTTGGACTTAATTTTGTTTTTTATAAAGAACTTTGATTTATTTAAAATGATATTTTTGCATTAAAAAACATTACTGTTTAATGTGTTGTTTCTTGTAATTACGTTATTTCATTGAATTCTTATGTATAAATTGTTGTGATATAAAGATTACAATTATCTGATATTCTTATGTGTGTATTCATTTTTAATGTTCCAAGGCAAATTGCTCCCTGCACGTCTAATAGAACTTTGGGAAATGCGTCCTAGTCATAATCGCGTAATCTGTTCCAGTTAATATATGCATACTCACATTAAGTTGCAATTGTGCACTCAGGGAGATGCAGAGTATTTAAGATATCATGGTATGCAAGAATTTGATCAGGCAATGCAGCATCTGGAAGAAGTATTTGGTGTAAGTTTTCTCATTTTTATAAACCTTATGTTTTACCATATCTGTAACATTTTTTAAGTCCCTGGATTATAAAATTCAAATTACATCCAATCATTGCTTGTCCTGATATCTTTTTAAAATGTTAGTTCATGCTTAAATGGCCACTCAGTGAGGCTTTAAGATGTGTCTTACAACGTACCATCATTTATTTTTATGACCACTGATTGTCTCCACTCTAAGGCTAATTCAAATCAGCACACTCTAAAGGTGTCTTTGAAGGATTTTGGGTTGGGAAAGATTGTCTATATGTTCTTTATTGCAATTTGCGGATGATACACAGATTTTTGTGCAAGGGCGAGAATAATGTGATTAATGCCCTGATTAACATTATTGGCCTTTTTTGAATGGTGCTCTGGATTAAAGGTCAACCGGGAAAAGTCAGCTTGATGAAGGAGTCTCCAACTTTTCCTTGAGACTTAACTGTAAAGTAGAGATGCTCCCATTTATCTACCTTGGTCTTCCCGGGCATAGCTTAAAAGATGGAAGAAGTGCAATCTGTCTCGAGGTGATAGACTAACATTATGTAATTCTGTTTTGGCCAATTTGCCAATATAATTACAAGTCTGTTTTTGCCAAGCATCCTTCAGTCATTTGAAAAATGATTTAGACTTCTTTTTGGGAAGAAATGAGGGTAGTAATCTTAATCACCTTGTTAGGTGGAGCTCCTTAGTTCATAATAGATCCTTTGGTGGTCTTAAAAAGGAGGCTCTTCTTGCAAAATGGAGCTGGCGGTTCATGAAAGAACCAAAGGTCCTTTGGAGGAAAGTAATTTCAAGTATACATGGTTTGGCCCCTTTTGAATGGCATACTCCTTAGAAGAACAACTATAGTAATGAGAAGTCTATGACATAGTATTTCTAAAATTTGGAAAAGATTCGAACACCTTTCTTCCTTCAAACATGGAAATGGTTGCGGAACCCCATCATGAAGGAGTCTTTTCCCGTGGAAGGTGACGTCTTTTATTATTGGGATGCAATCACTTCCTCATGGAGCTTTTCCTTTCGAAGATTTTAAGATTTTAAAACCCTCACCCAAGTTCTCTCGACTTACAAGGTTATGTTAACAAAGGATGATGATAAATTTTGGTCCTTAGATGCTGGTGGTTGGTTTTCAGTGAAGTCATTATTCAAGGCATTAGATCAATCAGTGTCAATGCTTATGAATCTTTATTTAAGCATTTGAAAACTAAAAGTCCAAGGAAAGTTAGCATTTTTTCTTGGATTCTCATGAATGGAAGTATTTATACAGCTGAAGTTCTACTAATGAAACTGTCAAAATCTTTATTGGTGCCATCTATTTGTCCCCTTTGTTGTTCCTCATCAGAATCATCAAGCCATTTACTGTTCTGTTGCATTTTTTCAAGTGCCTGCTGGATTAATTTATTTTAAATTATCAGTGTTCCATGCGTTTTTTCTAATGATACAAAAGGCAATAATCATTACCTCCTCATTGGGCCAAGACTTCTCAAGAAAGGCCGTCTGCCCTGGTTTAATGCCGTTAAGGCCCTTTTTCAGAGAAAGGAACCAGCGGGTCTTCCAAGATAAGGCCCTTTCTTGGATGTCCAAATTCAAATCTTCAAGGCTTAAAGCTTCTTAATGGTGTGCACTTGCTACAGAGTTCGGGGGATATTTTTCATAGGATATCGTGTCATCAAATAGAAGGCTTTTCTCTAGTTGTTACTTGTGTTTGTTTGCTCACAGTTTGTAATGGTTTCGAGTCTCTTTTCATCTCTTTTGTTCTCCTGTTATGTTTCGGCCTTTGTTCTGTTTCTGTTTTTCTTTGTTATTGGAAAATTTTCTTTTCCCTTTTTGAGTCTGGTTTCCGGAGGCCTTTTGCTTCTTTTCAGCTACTTTATAAAAAGTGTCATTTATTTCAAAAAAATTGAAGCACATTTATTTCAAAAAAATTGTTTCTTCAATGAAGTCAAACAATTTGTGAATTATAAGAAGAGGCGAGATCTAGGATTTCATCAAGACAAACTGACACCTGATTGCAGATGTTAATAGGCAAATGAGTGACAAATTAACAGCTACGATTCTATTGCTCAATGCTGTCTGTAGACGACAAAGAAGAACGAGGAGAAGACTTTGGGAAGATGATGAAGAAATCTCAAGAAAACTATTTTTTGATCAAGGAAAAAACTGTGAACGTGTGTACCAAGATTAGAGTGATGCTTGTCTGGAAAACTCTTGAAGTATCTCGAGTTCGGGCCTTGGGACATGGTATCGGATCCTTGGGTGTAGGGGAGAAAAGATCCTATTTCCCGGTTTCCAAAAAAAAGGTGCTATGATATCATTAAGAGCTTTCAATTATGGACCAATTCCTGTTGTTATTCACTGGCCCAATGGGTATTTACACAGAAATTGGACCTTTTTGAGATACTACTAGCCCACTAACTAAAACAACAAATTTAAAACGGATTAACTAAGATTCTTTTTTATCACTCTTTGTTTTTTGAAATTTAAATTTTTGTTTACTCAAATTCTCTACACATCGTTTCATTTTCTCTTAAGAAGTGTGTCATTTCTAACTGAATTCCATAAACCAAAAAAGTAATTGGAAACTATTTTTTTAGGTCCCGTTTGATAGTCATTTGATTTTTGGTTTTTGGTTTTTGAAATTTAAGCTTGTATCTACTCAAACTTTCTACATATGATTTCATCTTCTTAAAAAAAAAAAAGAAAAAAAGGAGATGATCCTAACCAAATTCAATAAACAAAAAGAAGTATTTGGAAGCTATTTTTTTATCTTTCAATTTTGGTTTAGTTTTTAAAAACACAAGTAAGATGTAGATATTAAAGTCATGAAAAGTATGGGTTGGATAGTACTTGTAGGCTTAAATTTTAAAAATCAAAAACAAAAAATGAGATGGTTATCAAAAGGGTCCTTAGCTTTTTCAAATTTTAGTTGTGTTTTTAAGAACATAAGCGAAATGTAGCCATCAAATAATGATGACCGTATGTTGGAGGATAGTTGCTAGCTTAAATTTCAAATAAACAAAAATAAAAAATTACATGGTTATCAAAGAAGACCTAAGTAACCAAAATACAATCTTTAATAGTCCCTAAGGGGGTGGCGTGGTGGTTGAAGGCTTGGGTTTTGAAGGTGTGCTTCCTTAAGGTCTCAGGTTTGAGATCGAGTGAACACCTCTCGTGTCTCATTCCTTTGATGTCTCCTGGAGCGAAATTTGATGTCCCGATTTCATTAAAAAAAAGAATACAATCATTAACTGGAACAATAAATTATTCATACATTATTGAAAGTCTGGATTGGCGTCTTTCAGTTGTAAAATTTTGTTTTTATAATTATATTTTATTCTATCCAACCTATTTTATATTTATTTAAAATTAAACGCTTTTCTACAATTTTGATGTTTCAATCTTTTAATTCTGTCTTCTGTCATCAAAGTTGTTTTTCCGTAGAAAACTTTATTTGGATTTGGCATATAATTCTCTCGTCTGCTTAAATTGTCTCAATAATTTTTTTTTTTTAATCATAATTTGTAAGTTGCCTCTCTTTTTAACTCGCCCTTTCATTTGTGTTAAAATTTGTAATAACCAACAATGCTTGGCCTCAGAAGTTCAGAAAATGCATATTAAACATTTACTTGTGGTTGCAGTTCATGACATCTGAACACCAATATGTTTCTAGGAAGGATGAAGGAGATAAAGTCATTGTGTTTGAAAGGGGGAATCTGGTTTTTGTTTTCAATTTCCATTGCATTAACAGCTATTACGACTACCGAGTGGGGTGCCTAAAGCCAGGAAAATACAAGGTATAGTATGTGTAGCATTTTCTTAGTTCAGATTTGAATCTCTAACCTCGGTTGAACATAACTTCTTAGTTGAGCATATAGTCCGAGTAGTATTAACCATTGGCACTATGATCTTTCTGTTAGTTATCCTTTTATCCTTGTTATCTGTTCAGTTTCTATAAATTACGTGGCAATCTTTGCATTGTTGTAGATTGTCTTGGACTCCGACGACCTGTTGTTTGGAGGGCATAAGCGGCTTGATCATTCTGCTGAATACTTCACATTTGTGAGAAAGTCTTTTGAGATATGTTTTAAATAGATTGATTCATGAATGATATGGATTCATACTTTTGGCTGTGCAGGATGGAAGCTATGATGACAGGCCTCGTTCTTTCCTAGTATACGCTCCTTCCAGGACGGCCGTGGTGTATGCTCTAGCACCAGATGATTCCGAGCTTGCAGAGGGAAAAACTGAAATGGAATCTGAATCTGAAACTGAAACTGAAGCTGAAGCTGAAACCGAAACCGAAACCGAAACCAAAACCAAAAGTTCATTGGAGTAGAGCTTCTGACGTGAAGATGGTTCCATCATGGTGTGTACTTGAGAGTAAACTACAAACTGAAGATGGTTCCATCATGGTGTGTACTAGAGAGTAAACTACAAACTGAAGATGGTTCAATGCTTGTGACAGAACCGATTCGGATTCTTGGCTATGTGAGACAATTCTGCAAGGTAATTGGATTCCAACAGCTAACAAGGTAGGTAATAACCTTTCATTCAATGCAATGGATTATATCTACGTAAAAGTAAAGACCAGTTCAGAGAACGAGTAAATTTTTCTTGCTGTTCTATTTAATTCATATAAATTATATTTGTTGTTTCTGATTCCTGAACAGGAAATTTCTCTCTGTATAGTAGAGCGTGTAAATAATAACTCTTTCCGTATTTCGAATCATGGTTAAATTATTAATAATGAAATACCTTAGAGTTGGCCACGAAAGAGTGCCTGCCTGTGAAGTATTCGGTACATAAGCAATTTCACTTTGGTAGATTTGAATTCTTTTCAAAGAGGCAATAATTTACAAGTTCAGTAATAGGTTCATCAAATTGACCTGAACTTCCAATTTTGTATCTGAGTTTTATTGATTTTTCTTTCGTGTAAAATAATCCCTTTACCCTTTTCTTTTATTATTATTTTTTTTAGTTTCAAGGATTTACATTTGTCTCTGCTTTTTAATTGTGTTTAATGTCTCCATGATTTGTTTTAAAAAATGTCGAAATAGGCCTTGGTCTTATTTGATGCAAAATTTAACAATGACCGATTTAGTTCTACCTTTTTAGACATTAGGTTGTGTTACACTAACACAACATGGATATGTTTGGCTAGGATGGTAAAACTGTAGGAAATGATTTTATGGATATGTTTGGCTAGGATGGTAAAACCGTAGGAAATGATTTTTTCTCCTTCCTTCCCACTATCCAAACATGCCCTTGAAAGAAAGATGGGTTGGTGACTGGTGAGCTAGTGTGGTTAGTTGAAAGAGTGGAATTTAACCCTACATGATTATTCAGCAAAGCAATTAAGTACTGGTCTGACATTTGGTATTTCAGTAAAGATTTCTTTTGTTGATATAGATGGGGGAGTCATTTGGAATTCTTTTTGGAAAAAATACATGTTTACTTGTTCCTCCATTAGTTGTAGTTGTAGGAAGGTTGCTCCTACTTAGCTATGTGACATCATGAGTTTGCACATTATTATGAATAGCTGTTTTAGGTGGAGTACCCTCGCTTATATAATGTTATTGCAGGGCTGTTTCTTTTTATTTTGACGTTTAAACCATTACCTTTTATTTCAGAAATTGCTACACACACACGTACATAGTTTTTATTTTTAAAATTTTAATGACGACTCTTTTTTCTAAAATACTTTGTTGGCAAATTTTAAGCATGTAATTTTTTTGATTTTTTTTGTTATAAATTTAATTCTAAGATATTTTTAAAACTTGACGTTTGAATTATCTCCATTTTAGTTTATAATTTTTATTTATCGATTAAGTTGTTTTAGTTTTGTTCTTAAAAAAAGGGAAAATATAAGGATTAAAATTAAACTTTATGGCAAACTAAAAGAATAAATTATTCACTGAAAGTTAAATAGGATGTGTTCTTCATCCTGTTTATGTTTACAAATTTAATTATTGTTTTTAGAATTATTTAATAATTTTTTTTTTTAAATTGAAAAAAAAATGTAGACAATGAAAGATTCTCTACGGGAATTTGATCTTGTTGTTCACCCCAATCCCCGCAAAATAAATGATAAATTTTATGGGGGATGAGAATCGATTTTGGTAGGGATGAGGATAGAAAAGTTATTTTTCTATCTAGTTTCGTCTTGGTGGACGTTTGTTTGCACATTTTATTCAATATATGCAAATTCAAATTATACAAATGTAGTAATTTTAATTGTTGATGGGTTCAAGTAAAATTCACTCTTACAACTTTGAGGTTTGAACCTTTTCTTTATATGCCTCTTTTATGTTCTTGAACTTCTCAATTTTCTTAAATTAGTGAATCCATTAGCTAATACTAAAGTTCTTGATGGATCAAAGTGATGATCTCCCGCCTATAATTTTTAATTTGTTATAAATCTATTAAATACAAAAATAAAAGTTACGAGTCTAATTATTTTTGTTAGTTTAGACATAAAATTCAAATTTTAGGGAGTTTAAGGATTAAATTTATAATTTATTTTTAGAATAATTATGGCTTTAGCTTGGCTACTTGCTATCAAATTTTTATTTATTTTTCAAGGGCGTAGATGTAATAAATGATAATTGCAAATTTGGTTTTTATGACTTGAAATTCAATTTAATAATTGATTTTAAGGTTTTAATAGTTTTGTCAAATTGGAACAACATGGTTGAACCAAAGCACCTTAAATTGAAATTCTTAAAATGTGTAGGTTAATTTGAAATAGTTGAAACTTGAAAATTATTTTATTTAATTGGAACAAAATTTAAAGGGTAGGTTATCATATTTGTTTTAACGCTTCAAGGGTTTTTTTTTTTTCTTGCGTTATCTTAATTGTCATTTTTTTTTCTCCCATTGTTTTTTTTTTTTTTAATTATTGAAGAACAAAAATGATTCTCACTTATATCAAAAGAATTATAATCTTCTTGGTCTTTCCAATTGTCTTTTGAATTTTATTTATTTTCAACAAATGAAAGTTGCTTTGTTTTCCATCTTTGGAATTAGGCCATAATTAAAAAACTGTACCCTAAAAGTAGAAATAAAGTATAGAAATACATGACGGACAAAGTTAATACAATCTAATAATGTTATCAAACAAAAATTCAAGTTTGTGGGGCCCATGTATATTTATTCGAACATGTTTGATAGTAAATCATTGGTAAAACATTGAATATTGCAAGAAAAATCAATGTCATAATCACCTTTTTCAAACTGGTGGACCAAACATAAACTTGGAACATATTTGAAATATTTTTTACACATAATTTATAATTAAACTATTAACCAACAAAACTCAAAGATGCGAAACAAACTACAAGACCAAGTAAATGTAAATTAAAAGCAGTAACTTCATTTTCAAGTGCTAATAAAACTAGCTTCTGAATTGCTTCCTCTTTGCAACTGATGAAGCACACTCGTAGGCCACGAGTTGTTATTGGCCGAGTGCAACGCCTCGGCCAGTGGTCCACCCATCGACCCCATCTGCGTGGCAGCCCACTCAGTAGCCCAATTCAACTGCACATGAGCTCGTTCCGAATTGCCATTTTGATTATTTTGATGCTCATCTCCTTGATCAGAACTTCCTCCTGTTGATAACTTCAATGATACATCGGAGGATGACGGTGGATTCTCAAGTATTGAAATGGATAGGGAAGTTGCGGAAGTGGAATTCATTTGTTGGGTGACATTGTTGTCATTGTCATCGGTGTTGGACCTCGGCCAATCGTCAAAGAAATGCCTCAATATATGGCCATCAGATTTACTATTGGCTTCTTTATGAAATTTATAGAAATTTTTATTATTCGACATGTCATTAGAACAAGAACTGCAAGGAATAAAAGAAGGTATAATAATTACATAATAACAAATGAAATAAAAAAATTAGTATAAGACTAAGGAAATGGAATAAATAAAGTTTAAGGCAAAAAAAAGGGACATTGAATTGAAGCATTATTAGGCAAAAAGCTATGGTTGGGGAAATAGTGCAGTACAAAAACAAATTAAAGAATATAAAAAGGCTGAACAGACAAAAAAGAAAAAGGAAAAGTTTAAGTGGGATCCAAAATAAAATCTAACCGTTGATTGAGATGGAAAAGATCAACGGATGGGGTTTGTCCAGAGAGAGAGAAACAATTCCCACTTTCCACAGTCAAAAATGGCCGACCACCACCGCCGCCGCTAGCTCCGGCAGCGGAGGCGGTGGCGGTAGCGGTGGGGTTAGTTGTGGCAGTTTCCACAGGCTTTCTTGAACGGTTACGGCCACGGTGGATGTGGCGCTCACAATATTTCTGGCCGGCCGCCACCACATCTCTTGAACAACGCCATTTCTTGCCGTCTGTTCTCCGGCACCGGCCAGGCTCCGGATCCATGGCGGCTCTGCCCCAATAACCTGCTGTTATTACTAAATTTCCATTAATCATTTTAAAAAAAAAAACCCCTCATCAAACAAATCAAAACCAATGACTAAATCCCTTTTTAAATTGATGGAACAAAAGTAAAATTACATAACAATATTAAACAAATTTAACAAGGTGTAACAATTCTAAACAATTTTATTGATCATATAGAAGGAATGCACATAAAGATACGAAAAAAATTGTATTTTTAATTTCATGTTGAACTTAAGAATATATATATTATTAAAAATACCATAGAAAGTTTAAGATTTTAGTTATTTTCTCTAATGGGTAGTTCTCTATTTTCAAAATTGAGAAGATTATGTACATAATAAAGATAGAAAGTAGAATGAAATAAAAAGAAAATGTTAATAGAAATGTGAACTTACAAGAAGTGGGATAATGGGGGAAATGCTGAAGAAAAAAAGGAGTGTTTGAGGAGAAAAGGCTTTTCTTGATAAGGTGGAGAAGCTCCGGCGGTACGGCGGCGCCGGCCAACATATACCGGAAAATGAGTGCTTGGAGCTCAAGCTCCTGCCTTTGAGCCACACTGAAAAAACCACACATCCCTAAAAAAAACATCCAGAAAATCAAACACCAATATCAATACATTATAAAAACACACACAATTGAAGAAGCTCTGTTTTATTCGAAGAACAGAGCTTTTTTTTAACCCAACAAAAAAAAACAAACCCCGAGAAAAAAAAAACATACTGGGCAATGTATTAGAAGAAGAAGAAGTTGAATGAGGAAATGCTGACAAGATTGAGGAAGCTTTGGAATGTAGAAAGAGAGGAAGAACAGAGGATTCTTCAGCAAAAAACTTAGGTATCTTTGCAGAATGTTGTTGTTGTTGTTGTTGTTGTTCTGACTCCTCCTGCTTTCTACATTGCTTCAGATTAAAATCCATTGAGACACACAAAAATAAATAAAATAAAACACAATTGAATTGAATTCAAATGTTTTTTATGGCTGTGTAGTGTTGGGGTTTTAATATGTAAAAGCTGTTGGCAGTGCTTTGTGTGGAATACTGTGTGTTTTTTGGAAGTTTGCATTCACAAGAAGAAACCATACAAATTAAATTAAATAAAATCTCAACATTGTTACTTTATTTGTAAGATGCTTTTTTGGGGCCTCCAACATCATAGGGTGTTTATGGTTTAGCTTATAAATTTTTTTTTTTTTTTTTTTTTTTTTTTAAAGTAATGGAAATTATTTGACAACCTACTCTAATCTAAGCATTAATCATAGTCATCATTTAATCTATGTATCAATCATTTTTCCTTCTTCTAATTAAGGTGAAACATTTTTATTTGTATTCCAACCATTTTATATATTATAAAAACTCAATTTATATATTTTTTAGATTTCATAAATTATGAGATTGTATTTCTTTTATTTCCTCTACCACAACACATAACTCATAAATCTCTGCATATATTTATGTATGTATGAAATATTATTCTTAGTTCAATTTGTATTGAATTGAGCAGACTCAATCCAAACAAATCATAATTTAATCCAGCTCAACTCAAAGAAATTTATAACCACTAATCCCTTAAGGGCGGTTAGTTTTGAGTGTTTGTGAAGATTTTATAAACGAGCTTTTATAATCACTCTTTAAAAATTTTATACAAACGACATATTACAATTTTACAAACAAACACCCTCTTAAGATTTCTACGTTAGGTAGTTTGAGTTACTGAAGTTGTCATATTTTTTTTAACACCTTCATATAAGGGTTATTTAGTTTTTTAATGCAAATCTCCTTAAAGCTTATGAATTTAGGTGCTTATGTTCAGTAATTTTGATAATCTTTATGAAAATGGGTGGATTATGATTTTTTTTTTTTTTTTTTTAATTTTAATGTACTTTCCATAATATAAGCATTATTTTGAAAATTTGAAAAAATTGAATGCTGATAGGTTATTAGAGGAAATAAACAGCAGTGTGAAATTACAAGAATAGGTTTGGTCTAAGTTTAGCATGAGAGATTATTGTGTCAAAGTGGTAACGAATGTGATTATGTTACTTAATTAATGATTTATACATTTTGCAAGGACAAGTTATTCATGCCGATAATGTATGATCAATTATGTTACTTTGCCCAAACCTTATTTTGTTTGCTCATAAAAAGTATTACCACAGCAAATAAAAATACTAAAATTTAAAAATAAAGTAAAATTACAACTATAATTCATAGCATAAATAAAGTATTATAAAAAATAAAATGACTAATATTAAATCAATTAAATGAAATAATACTAGCAAATAAAATTATAAACATAAATATAATATTTGATCAGATTTTAAATGGCAGACAAATAAAAATACATCATTTTTTATAAAAAATACTCATAAATATCACACCATTCATAAACAAACAAAAATTTCTTACAATATTTTTATTTTTTTTCGATGAACTTATCACTCATTTATAAACAATTACATCTAAACAATTCATTATTATAACTCATTTAGAAATAAACATATTGAAACAAATTTTTATAATAACTTGTTTACTTATTCTTGTCCAACTTCTAAACCAAACACTTTTAGAACATGTTTGACTATAGAAAGGAGGGAAAGGAAAGGAAGAGATAAATGAATAAGAATAAATTAATGATTGATGTGATAAATGTTGATGGGCCAAATAATCAAAAGTGATCTCTTTACTTTGCTTCTCAACCGTTCTCAACACACCAAACATGGTGAGAGTAAATATGTACGTCATTGTTGTGTTTGGAGAAGGGGGTTAGAAGGGCAGGGTCGTCTCTGTTGAGAAATGAAAGTCAGACAAGACACAGTTGAGAAAGAAATAAAATAAAACAAAAATATTCATACATAGGATTTATGTTATGAAAAGTTTGGAAGTAAATGAAAGTGAAACAACCACAGAGGAAATAGCATTTTTCATTTCAAAAATAAATAAATAAATAAAAAAAAAACAAAAAATTGTTTTTTATGTGGTCCGTCTGTTTTGCTTTGGGAACATGAAGTAGTTTGGTTGTTCTATTTTGACTGTGGGAACTGACCATAAATGTTTCTTTTTTTTTTCTTTTCTTTTTTTAATTTTAATTTCATCAATAATGGTGTGTTAAAGTGAGGGGAGAGTGAGTGGGGCCAAGTACCTCAATTATTATTCCTAATATATAAATTCTTCGGATTTTAGGATATTTAAAGACATGTTTTGCTACGACCGAAAGTAAAAAAATGGATAAATAAAGAAAAGTAGATAAATATATATATTTTTAAAATATGTTCATGAATTGATACACATTTCTATTAATATTTTTAAAACTGTTTACCCTTGGCGCGTTTGGATAGGACGGGTTTAAATGAGATGTGTTAGGAAGTTGGTGTTTGGGGTGTGGACTTTGATGTGATAAAAGTTGATGGATGGAATGTGATTGGATGAAATTGTTTTTTATAAAAATAATAACAATTTCAAAGCTTCATTTCTTATTTTATTAAATACCTTTTTTCCTTATTTACAAAATAACATTTTTAAAATTTATTTATATATTTTTATTATTTATGAAAATTAAAATTTGTTACGATTAGATGATCAAAACAATTGCAAATATTGTTAAAAGACAGTGATATAAATAATGATTTTTTTTTTCAAATTCATTAGCTATAGTTTGAAAATAAATATGAAATAGAAAAAACAATTTTTTTTTATTATCAAATGAAAGTAAAATAATTGATTAAATAAATAATAATAAAAAAAAATCAAATACATTTATATAAATAATTACAAATATTATTTAAATAACAAGATATATCGTAAAAATACTCATTAAATCTTGAAAGTAAATAAATACACATAAATAAAATATACATAATTTATAAATAAATATTAAATAAATAAATTGGTTAAGAATATTTGATTCATTTTAAAAATTCATGATTGGAATCATAAGTTGAACAATTTAATGCCCTAATTGTAACGAACTTATCAAACCCTAATTGTAACCAACAAACCAACTAAACCAATCAAAGTCAGACCGTCGATTCAACATTTTTTTTCAACTTCAAAGTTAGTCAAAGTTAAATCAATAAACAGTAAAGAAACCAAATCTCAAATTTAGCGATTTAACTCAATTTGTTTTCATGTCCTTTTCTCTTTAATTATTTGCTGAAATATATTACACCAACGTCTAATGAACTCCATTTTCAAAGCTGAACAATTAAATATATTACTGTATATATTATTTTAAAAGAATCGAGATATTCTCTTGAGCTTGCCCAATAAAATATGCAATTTTAATTTGATTAACATTTAATTTTAATTTTATAAAGAAATGGTAATCATGAAAAAAAAAAAAGCGCTCTTATTTTGACGTTGGCTCCAAAACCCAATGATAAAACAAAGTTATGAAGAGCGTAATACTCAGATTAGATAAATCAGCTTTCTTTTTTTCATCTTTTCTGTACAATTTATTGTTATTTTATTATTTTTGTTTATGAATTTTGTTGTCTTTTTATTTACTACTCCAACTGACCACCTCCAATCATTGTGTCGCTTTGGTTTTCTCTACATTATTTCTGTAGCTACTTTTATTTATAGGATTCATTTTTTATTTTTTTTATTTATTCTAGAAGAATTATGTGATTATTATTGTTTTTATTTAACTAATTATTTTCTTACTACGCTGCCATGGTTTTTCAAGAAATATTAGTGTAATTTTGAGTTAATTTTCAATGGAATCAACACAAAAATGCAAATAGTTAATAATTATTAACAAATATTTTGTTTAAATTTGGAAATAATATTTTAGCTAGACAGAAAAATCTGAAATCTAAATTTCAAATGGAAGTAATTTTTTAAAAAATATTTAAAATTTATTATTTTCGATCAATTTTATTCAATAATTAATTTAATTTAATTCTAGTTTTAATTTCACTTGATTAGTTATTATTAATTTAACTTGATTTCAACTATTAATTGCTTGTTATCCATTGAATCTGATTGAATCAGTTTTTAATAAATTAAAAAAAAAATTAATTCGGTTATAAATTTTTTTTTCTTCTTATTTTTTCTATTCATGAAAAATCCATTAAATTTGTGTGTGTGTGTTTTTTTTTATTAAAGAAAAATAGACTTTAAATATTTAGAAAAAATATACTTTTAGTCTTTTTATGTATGGAGTAATATTTTTATTCTGCTATTATATTTTGAAATAAAACACTTTTAGTTTCGAAACAAATTTTTAGGTATCTTTTGAGTTTTATTTATTGCTTATTTTATTTTAAAAATTAAATAAATGTAAAAATCAAAATAATCACATACATTAATATATTAAAATTAAAATTTAATACAGTCATTATTTTAGTTATTATTCCGCGGCTAAACGTAAATATTATTAAAATATTAAAAAAATATTTGATTTTAAACTATAAATATTAAATATAAA